>CM016726.1:22398678-22998678 GCA_005771605.1 Scutellaria baicalensis
ACCCCCCTGTGATACGGAAATTGCATGGGACACACGTAGAAGTTCATAAAATCGACATACGCACCCTTTTTTTGAACTGAGTCTAACTCCGTTAAATTTTTCTTTAAATTTCCCGTTATACCCTTAAAATAAATTTTAGTTTAATAAAAAAATTTAAAAAAAATTCCAAACAAAGAGTTAGTGAGAGAGAGAGACTGAGTCTACTCCTCCCCGTTTTCCCTGTGTTTACTTCTCCGATCAACCACCGTGAGTGAGAGATCTGAAACGATCATGTCTCTCTCTCTCATTCTCCTTCTCCTAACCCTCTCTCCGTCGCCGTCGCCGAGATCCTCATCATATTCATCATCATTCACCGAAGTCCAGTCCCGATCATGTCTCTTTATCTTCTTCCCTTCCATAGCAGCAAAACATTTAGTTCTGGAATCTAATAGTTTTATGTTTTCGTTTTAGTGTTGTTTTCTCCATTTTCATATATCTCAACCGCATGATCTCATTCAACAAACCAACAAACTTCTTGATTTTCTACGAAAATCACAAGAAACTTTGAAGGGTTTGAATAAGATTGCGTTTTGCAGATATTTCCCCATTCCATCATATTATCATAATTTTAACCATTTGTTTTCGTAATGAAAAGATGCTGAAAACAATCGAATTTAATCTTTATCTTCTCATTTATGTACAGGATTTTTGTGTGTGTATAGTGTGTGTGATTTTGTTTATTTCTGGGCGTTTCCCTTTGAAATTTTGTTGGAATTCTGGATCTTTAGTCGAATCTTGATCTCTTGATTTATTTGATTTTTGGGTTGTGTATCTGAATTTATATATTTCCAGAATCTGGCATTTTGATTTGGGCATTGGAAAAGATTGGATTGGGATAAGGTAGAAATTAGTCAGAATTTTTGGTGTTCTCGGCATCCGATGCCATCAAGATTGTCTTCACCTTCGATCATCTCCGCCCGATCCCGACGCCAGCGAACCAGATCGAGGAGATCTGCCGCATCTAACGTCGCCGTCGCGGCCGCCGCCCCCTCCCCCTACATCTGCCTCTGTCGTCCCCTGCCCCCACATCTGCCGCCGTCGCCGTCGCCGTCCCCTGCATCTGCGTTTGCCGCCGTCGTCCCCTGCCCCTACATATGTTTAGTCTGGACACCCACTTTCTGCAAAAGTCAAAGAATTTTTTTACCCAAATGGTATTATGGTGTGAAGGGCGATGCTTGGCTTGCGTTTTGGTGTCGTATGTGTGTTGTTTGGTTATAATGATTTCATCGGTAACGGGGCATTGCCGGTAATGGTAGAATCGGCAGCGAAGACGTGGAGGAAGGACGGCTGGAGTAGGAGTGTGGGGATGGGGTAATTTTATGAAAATTCGATCAAGTGTAGGGACTTTTCTGCAATTTTGGTAAAAAGTAATTTATAAAGAAAGTTATGGTTAAAATAGTCAATTTACAACAAAAAAGCTGTCAAAAATCAATCCATTTCGCATCTTAGGCGCGTGCAATACAATCCCGTGAAGTCTAACGATTTTGGGGGTTTGGCGTCGATTTTATGAACTTCTACGTGTGTCCCATGCAATTTCCGTATCATAGGGGGGTCCGACGCAACATTTCCTTAACACAAGGGGGTTTCGCGCATTTAACCCTTAAAAGATATGTTAATAATGCGTTAAATGAGTAAAGTATATCTATGTGTTATTTTCTCCACCTATATACAGGATTTGATCAAATACTTTAATTAATATCATCTCCAACCGTTTATGATTTTATTGTTAATCTTACATTATTTTTATTGTAATAATTGTCAATAATTAATATCAGAAAAGAATATTCCAAAATATTCCTTATAATTAATTTTTTTAACATGAAAATAAAAAAGAAAAAGAAAAGAAACTAACTTGACACACAAGGTTAAGTCATTGTTGGAGATACAGATAAATACGCTGTCAAAGGGCACTGTTGGAGATGCTCTGGTTGAATTAAATAATCATATTCGTTATTGTTATTATGCACGTGTGATAATTTATTTTAAAGAATAATAAGAGGGTGTCCCATTTTGATTAATGAGAGTTTATATAAACTGTCTTTTTTTTCCCATAGTACTAAAATTTTCCATTTTATTTATCAAACAATTAAGAGCACATTGTTATTAACTTATTATGCACGTGTGATGATTTATTTTTAAGAATATTTAGAGGGTGTCCCATGAACATTCTCTCTCTTTTTCTTGAAATTTTGATCAGTGGGATAAACTGTCTTTTTTTTTTATTTACAATATTACTGCAATTTTCCATTTTATTTATCAAACAAATATATATATATATATATATACACACACAGAGCAGTATATCCTATCAAAAATAGTTGTAAAAATATTTTACTTTGTGAAATATTTCCATTTTTTAGAAATCATTAATAACATTCATTTAGCATTTATTAACCAAAAAAATAAACATTTAATTTAAGAAACTTAATTAAGATATTTAATATTGTATTTATTGTATATAAACTTAAAACAAAGAATGAATGAATAAATCTATATATATATATATATATATAAGCAGAATATTCTACCAAAAATAAATGCAATAAATGTCTCATTTATTAAATATTTCCATTTTAAGAAATCATTAATAAATTTCATTTTATATTTATTAACCAAAGTATAAATAAGTATTAATATTTAAGACATTTAATTTTATATTTATTGTATAGAAATTCAAAAGAAAAAATAATTAGATAAATCTATCTATATATTTCTATACTATAATAATAGAGGAAAATTTGGAAATATTTATAGAAATGCCCCTTTTCCAACAAAAAGTGTCACTTCAACAATCTTTTTTTTTTTTTGTATTTTTTATTATTTAATTCATTTAATTTATAATATAAATATTGTATTCGTTTATTCTTATTGTAATAATTTCTTAGATACCAACAATAGATATTATCCAACCAATCATTTGAATAGTAAATATTAATTTGTTGAGAGATAATTGATATTATATTTAATATAAATATAATTAATAAATAAATGTAACACTATTAAAGATGCGTGTATATACGTATATGTATATATATAAAATGTATTAGTGTAAAATTTTATGTCTCCTAAGTATTTAATTAATATTTGTAAGTGTCTCGTCAACAATTTTTTATTTTACATTTTTTACTATTAATTCATTAGATTTATAATAATATAAATATTGTATTAGTTTATTATCATTTATTGATCTTAATTAAATTAATTTTATTTAATAATTCTTAAATACCAACAATAGATATCCATACAATAATTTCAATAATAATATTAATTTGCATGGGGATAATTTATATCATATTAACAAATAAATATAATATTATTAAAGATGTGTATATATACATATATGTATATATATAATATGTATTTAGTCTGAATAGTATGTTATCCTAAATATTTTTTAAATTATAAATATCTCATAATCGAATAAAATTTTCAACTTTTACTTTACACTTAGGACTTCGTAATAAAATTTTCACCTTTTACTTTACACTTAGGAATTCGTAATAAAATTTTCACCTTTTACTTTACACTTAGGACTTCGTATATTTTTATATGATAGTGCACGTTTTGAGTTTAGATGGCTCAACTAATTAATTATTTAAATTATATGCTTAGTTTCTAATTATATTGTCATCGTCATGATCACTACTACAACATTTCGATTTTGTGTTGAGCTTAATTGTAATGATCAATGTCGGTCTATATCAATTAATTTACGTGATACTTATAATGAAATAATTATCTGTCATCTTCGATGTTAAGCGTTATTAATTAAAAATATTTTTATAATTCAATTTATTTTAAAATAAAAGGGTGAAAATATATAATTGGCAGTGCTTGCATTAAGTTCCTACATAAAATTTCTAATTTTATTGTTTGTTGTTTCTATATATACATACTCACACACATGTATTTAATTTAAGTAATTGAATTTGATTTTTAATTCATAATGTTTTTAGTTTTGTTAGTATATTTAATTTAAGTGCCTTATGATATTAGTTTGTAACACAAATGATAAAAAAAAAATGTTTCAACTAGAATAGTTGTGTATGAAGAAGTTTTAAAAAAATTTACAAACTTTGCATGTTAAAATTCCAATTTTGATTTGAATATCATGATTGATACTTTTTTTTTAGTGTTAATTATAGATTAGTGAATTGGATGTGTATAATATCGATATATTGTTGTGAATTGAATTATCTTAAGCAAATTTAGATATTCTTAGTTATTAAATATTATAATGTCTTCTATATACTAAAATTACTTATACTATATTATCAAATAATTAATATTTACTAATATTATATCACAGACCGCACATCGTGCGGGTACGAGTACTAGTAACATAAAATAAATGATGATATATCTATTATCTTTCATCATTTTGTTAGTATAATCAATATTTTATTTTAAATTAATTTTAAATATATTATATATTTTTAATGATCTTAAAGGTAATATTCATATTAAATATATCAGATTTAAAAATAGAAATATATGTTTGAGGGTTTCAATGAATTTTTTAAAACTTTTTTATGAAAAATACAAGTGTTAATTGTTATAAATTGATACTAAATGTACAAATAAAAAAAATTCAAATGAAAATGTATTATAGGTATACTTAATAGTTTACACATAAAAACAAAAACAAGTAATATTTATGAAAATATTAGATAAAAATTGTTATTACAAATTAAATACGGGTAGACTACTAGTTACAAGTTAAATAATTGTATAAAAAATATATGTATATCACGTACCGTGCAACGTACGGGTAGACTACTAGGTTCTTTTTTAAAATTCTTATTTTTTTTAAAGAATTATTAGATTTATAAAAAATCTGAAACATTATCTTATTTTATTTTATATGAATTAAGTACATGTTTTTATAATATAGTTCTATTTTAATTTTTTAATTTCTTCATTATGATTTAAATATAACTTGAATAAAACTCATTTAAACCCACAAAACAAATTCATTTCAGGCTGTCTTTTTATAAAACAATATTTTGGATATCATATACTAAAAATCAATAACAAAAAAAGGATTATTTTGGTATGTGTGTTAAAATAAATTTAACATGAAATCTTTATGGTAATTTGAAATATTAACCAACACCAAAAATATAAATACCATTTTGTGGAAAAATATTTATTTCCTATTTTTATCTGGCTTTTTTAATTATATACACGTGTGCGTATAACATTTTATTTTGTTGAGGATTTCAAAACATATTAATTACAAAAAATCTATCAAAAATATTCTCATTTACTCCTATAAAATTAAATAGAATTACTAAAAGGGAAGGCAAAAAAATCACACAATAACTATACTTTAATATATCATATTTTCTGATTTGTGTGAAAAAGTTTAAAACAACATTAGTAAAGGATGAAAGAAAGCATTCTCATTTTTGTCATTAAAATAAGAAAATCCAACACAAAATCATATAGTGTGTATATTAAGCAAACCAGTCATTTACTTCTTTAATACCGACTGCTCATATGGGTCGGCCCAAACTTATTAATCCAAGAAAATGGGCCCAGTCTGACTCGGCCCATATCTATTGTTGGTGCACTTTATATCTATACTATAATAAAAACAAACAAGTTGTCAAAAATTACTAATTTGCCACTTTCCCTTCTAAAAATGTTACATCAATTTAATGATGTGTAAATAAATTTTTTATTTTAGTTTTTCAAGATTTCATTTTGTTTTTCTAAATTAATTTAATCATTTTAAATTACATGACTTTCTTGATAAATTATCAAATATTGTAGTAAAAAAATAAAAGAAAAACATATATAATTCTTGAATCATCATACGTTATAATAAAAAAATAGAAAATAAAATCTTTTTTATATTATATTACATTCTACTATAAAAAAATTGTTTTAAATAATTATAAATTGTAAAAGATTTAAGTTATAAGTTTCTACAATGTATGAATCTACATAATATAATTTATTACAAAAAACTAATTTTTCATATTGACATACCCATGTGTCTTCTTTTAAAACATCTTTTTTTATTTTAATACAAACTTTGTGATAAAATATTTAATAGAAGAAGATTACTACTTTTTGAAATTTATGTACTTAAACTTAAATGTTTATGATATAATTATTTAAAGTTTTATAAAGTTAAATATTAATTCAAAAGTATCTTATTAGAAGTATGTACTTTGTTATGTGTAATGCAAGAAATAACTTTCTATACAAATAAATAATTATAAGTGTTCAATGTTCTTTACTATTACAATATACACAAAAAAATACGTAAAATATAATTATTTATATTCATATTTTTTTAACAATCAAATATTCAATATATTCATTTCTTACATTTAAAAAAATATTTTAGCGCGGGTGCACTACTAGTTGAATACAATATTCATTGTGAATTATAAAATACAAGTCCTAATATTCTATCCACCGTAAGCATATTAATACATACCGCTGCTGATGTGTCACATATTTAACATATCAATTAATTTTATTTTTTATATAACGAGGATGAGATTATTACACATCAGCATATTAAGAGTTGTTCGCAGTGAACATTTTAGCATCTTGCTAAGTATGTATACATATATTATATGTACAAGTAAATACAACACAATATATACGTATAAAATGAATTATTGTGATAGTATGGTGTCATGCATAGATTGAAGTATTGAGATAGTCAATGTTCAATGATTCGTAATGCATAAATAAGAATCTTTATTAGAATGAAATAACATAGAAGCATAAAGAGAAAGTTTGACATTAATGCCAATTTGGAACATGTTTAATTGCTTGAGCCATTTTTCATGATATTTCGAAGGCATGACTAGTGTTGTGATGCCTTTTTTTTTCCTTCCTAAAATGTTTTATTCAAATGATTGAACTTAGAGTTGTACTAGTTATTAGTTAACAGTTATATTAATTAAATGTTATATGTTAATTAAATATATTAACTTAGATAACATCATTTTTTCATGTTAAAATCATGAGTGTAAATGTTTCTCAATCCTTAATAAATAAATAAATCATTCTATAATATAATTATGGATTAAATTTTATCCGCAAAAAATTATAAACTATTAATAAAAATTTGTCTATGATTCAAAAAATACAATAATAAATTGAACAAAACTCACGTAAGACTTTCTGACAACATTAATTACATGGCATAGAACAATCCCCAACCCACAAAATTTAAATTCACTTACAAAAATAAGTTTGAGTCATTGCAAAATTATAATCATAAAACAATAACAAAACCTTTTTTTTAATAGAATAATCCCACATTATGTATGACCTTTTCATGGCTTCTTATATGTAAAGAGTTAAGCCCCTTTTAGAAAACATATAATATAGTGCAATCAATGCAAGTTGATATTTCAAATTAAGAATGGAATTTATGAGACATTAAGAGGTGGTAGTTGGTATGTGCATTCTAAATACATTTGAACATGCCACATATTTAATTTCACATGATTTCGTACCAGCTTATTCACTTTTATTTACCTTTTAAATTAAAATTTATGATAGTACATTATTCAATTTAAGAAAATAGAATAGGATTTAGCTAATTGATCACTAATTGATTCATCTTAATAACTCTGCACAAACACTCATGTGACAAACACTCATGTGAGACGGTCTCACGACGGATCCTTATTACCCGTTAATTGAATTCATATCCACAAACTTTCATATGAATTGTTAAGTGTGGCTATGGGTTGACCCGTCTCACGAAAAAAGATTCGTAAGATGATCTCACACAAGACTTGCTCATAACTCTGTAATAGGAAAAATTCATGAAAAAAAAACCACAAACTAAACGAGTAAACAATACAAGAATAAAAGAAAGGGATACCAAACTCAAATAAGATTATAAGAGTATCAAAAGATTAATTAGCAAGTTTTGTGTGAGACCGTCTCACGAATATTTTTTTGTGAACGGGTCGACCCATAATCCACACTTACCAATTCATATGAAAGTTTGTGGATATGAGTTCAATTTATGGGTAATATGAATCCGTCTCACGAAAACTATCTGTGAGACTGTCTCACATGAGTTTTTGTGAAGATTAATATCGACAACGTCAAATTAGGTTATCAATGATTCTATGAATATTCGATTAACATAATTTATTTAGATAACAATAAAGGTTAAATTCAATTTTAGTCCATTTAAAAAGTCACTGTCCAATTTTCATCAACCATGGCAGCGGTTTTCAATTTTAGTCCAATTAAGCCAAAAACCGTCACTATTTGGTCTATTTTTATCACTATTTCGTCCACCATGGAAGCGGTTTTCAATTTTCAGTTTTCAATTTTAGTCCAATTAAGTCAAAAAAATGAACCAAATAGTGACGATTTTTAGCTTAATTGGACTAAAATTGAAAACCGCTTACATGGTAGACGAAAATTGGACAGTGACTTTTTAAATGAACTAAAATTGAATTTTTCCCATAACAATAATAATTTCATAATTTTATAGGTAGCAATAGCAACAATAGTTATGTGATTGAATAATCGATTAAATGTATTAGGTGTTATTATATATGTGTATATATAATGCAGATAATTAAATCTAATAACTTCAATTTGTTCGTGTAACTTTGGTCCTAACCATTTTTTGACGGTTTATTTTACACGTTTATACATTCGATTATATTTTTTAATTTTTATTTTAACTCCATTCAAGTTTAATAAGATATAACAATAATTGCTGACATACGTGTTGATAATGTTGATGTCACATTTCAAATTGGGCATTTTGATTTTACAAATAAAATTTTGATCTATGCTCCTCAATTTAGGGCTCCTCTCCATTTAATGTTACGAATCAATATTTTTCCTCATATAACCAAAAATTCATTAATTTTATAATCTCTCTCTCTATATATATATCAATTCATATTGACTTGAATTTCATTATTCAAATAAAATTTTCACAAAATTTCATGTGACACGGTCTCACGAATAGTTTTCGTGAGACGAATCCTTATTACCCATGAATTGAACTCATATCCACAATTTTCATATGAATTGCTAAGTGTAAGTTATGGATTGAGCTGTCTCACGAAAAATGATTCGTAAGACAGTTTCATACAAAACATACTCTTTTTTCTTTTGAATAACTTTTTGTTTTTGCTAATATTATCTACACTACGTAACTCTTATATTATCAATACTACGTTGTTTCACTCTCACATATAATAACAAATACAATACAAGACTCTTCCATCCATGTCAATCTAAATCATCAAAATCTAAATGACTTCACTCAATCTTATATAATTAAAATGTAGAATTGCATAATCCAAAAATTATTAAGAGATATATAAATTTGAATTATGGATTAAAAACACCTCAAGAATGTTTTAATTCGAATGTCCCACATATTAAAAATGTGATAGGAATTGAGAAGCAGGTGCATTGAATCCATGTGTGATGAATAGTAACCTCAAATCAAAGTCTCTTTTTGTCAAAAAAATAAATAAATAATAAAATTGGATATATAAATAATTGAAATGGTCCATTTCATCCACCTAAATCTACTGATAACCATCAATGGTAACGTGAGAAAAAATAAAATATAAAAAAATAAAAAAAACGTGAGAAGATTCTTGCAATTAAAGTTGCGATATATATATATATATATATATTTGACTGAGTAATCATATATACCACTTTCCTATCTACTAATTGTCTCGTCTTTCACGTCTTTTTCTTAGGTAATATTTGCTCTTCTTTACAATAATATTACTGGAGAGTACTTTTTATTCTTATTTTTTGTTGAATTTTATTAGTACCCGTTCAGAATAAGCTAGGGTCGCCTTCTACAGAGGATCGACCATCTGTTTCTGTCTAATGTTATATATTATATTTCATAATATTTTTAATACACATCGATCATGTATTAAATATTGACGTAATAGAATACATGTAATGTGCGGGGTACAACATAAAATATAATAGACAAAATATTTTGTGCAACTGGTGCATGGATTCTACAATATTGACGTAATAGAATACACATCAATCCCGCGTGTTTTCATGCACACGCGTTTGGTGGGTGCGCTCAAAACCACCAAGATTCACTCCAAGCAGTCATACCTTCATATTATGTCAGTGTTACCTTCATGTTATGTTAGTGTTACCTTGTTCATGAAGATAACACTAACATAACATGAAGGTAACACTGACATAACATGAAGATCAGTCTAACATACCATGAAGGTATGATTAACATTGTTTTTTACCTTCATGTTATGTTAGTGTTACCTTTGTGTTTAGTTCAATAATTTTAAACCAAGGGTATGAAATTTGGAAATGAGGTCACACTAACATAACACGAAGGTAATACTAACATAACATGAAGATAACACTAATATAACATAAATGTCACAATCAAAACACATGAAAAAGTACAGAGGTGCGGACTGAGCTGACCCGCATCAGCCCCGCACCTGGTGCACAGGAGTGACTAAATATAATAATACCTCATGTGTGTTCGATTACTACCCGCATTAATTACTGCCAACTTTGCATTTAAAAGGAAAACCCACAATAAAATGTTATGTACATTTTACAGCCCCGCTTAAATAGTACTTCCTCCGTCCCGGCCGAAGTTATCTACGTTGATCGGGCAAGGAGCTTAAGAAAATGCAATTGACTCTTACTTTTTGCTTTTTATACTTTATACTTTTTGTTTACTTTTTTGTTTAAGGAGATTTTTTTTTTTTTTTTTTTTTGCCATTTATAGGCTAGTAAGTTGGATTGAGACAAACAAAAATGACAAGTAGACAAGTTCGGGTGGGACGTAGGGAGTATTATATATCCTTTTTATGAGCCAATTAATTACTTGAAATGATTTCTCCAAATGTGCTATTTGACTAGGATACTTTTTTTTAACAGAATAAATTTATAAGAATTAAGTTTCACTTAGAACATTTGAATTATGTCAATGGTTCATTTTAACTTAATAGAATCAGAAAATAGTTTTGCTTAATTTTTTATCTTTAATTTGATGCTATGAGTGTAAATTGATCATTCAAATTAATCACCATAAAATTTTGTACGCACCAAGAAGGATAGAAAAAGGAAAAAAAAATTATTGTTATCCAGGAATAATTATCCACGTTTATATAATTTGAGATCTTTAAACGGTAATATTGATGGTAAATATGGTAAGAAATCGTTGTTGTCTTCTATATATGGAGAATATAGATTCGAGATGGCTATGCATTGATTATTTCTTATTAGCCACGTGTTTTAAATCAATCAAATTGGCTCTATTAATTATTAGCCACGTGTTTTAAATCATTAATCAAATTGATCTCGATTGTAGTTGATATACTCTCAATTTAATATAGTTACCTCATATATGAGTTTTTCTTCGAATACCACTAACTCTTTTATTCAACTCGTACCTCATCTTAATTTATAACTAGATTGTGTGATAATCGAGTTCGAAGTTGAATTATACAAGTCCAACTTAGAAAGTGAATAGAGTTATAATTCACATATAAATATATAACGTTACCATGTTTGTGTATTTATAGAAAATTCTACATGTAGAATAGCAACTCTGTCTTTTAAGAGTTAATTTCAGAAAAATCATTTTATTCAAAATTTTCAACCATAAATCAAAGTGACACTCTTATATATTTATTAATGTTCTTCTAGAAGAGCAAATTATTTTCTCACGTTGGGTACATATAATGAGCAGGCCATATGACTTATAACCAATATCTCACGTTTCAACTTTCAAGCACTTGTGAAAACCAATGATGATGTTTTCTCCAAAATAAATAATTAAGTAGACACTCATACATACATATATGATATATTCACCAATTGGATTTTAGAGCTTTAATTTTAAATTAACAAAATTTATCTCATTGAAGCTATGCTTTTAGTAGAATGAAGAATTAAATGAAGGGAGACCTCTGGATTCCTTTTCACCAAAATTCGTGCAACCGTTGTACGACGGTCGCATTTATTGTAGAAAAAACTTAAAATATAGTTGAAAAACATATTTATATCTCGCCGCGCGTAAGACTGTCTTACTTATGGAACACATATTTATGAAAAACACATGCTTATACCTGTAAAAGACATATTTATATATTGTCGCACGTAAGACTGTCTCACAAAGAGACTTTTTTTTTTTTTTACTTAAAAGTTTAAATTTCGTTTCTTTTTCAGTTACATTTTTCAATTACATATGATTATAGTATGGAATGAACTTTTCTTACGTACTAATGTACGTAGATGAAATCACATGATTGTATTGTTATATAATAAAACTGAACAATCCAAATTATAATAACACAAATTATGTATGCATATGGTCTGTACAAGTAAATACTAGAGTAATTATCCATTAAAGTAAAAAAAAACTTTATCATAAATACTTTTAATCGATAATTGACAAAACGCAATAATCGACTAAGATGCAAATATCTATATTTGTATATATAAAAACAGAATATCCTGTCAAAAATAACTGCAATAAATTTCTCATTTATCAAATATTTCAAGTTTAAGAAATCATTAATAAGTTAATAACATTCATTTTACATTTATCAATAGATAATAAATAAATATTTTAATTTAAGAAATTTTATTCATGACATTTAATGTTGTATTTATTGTATAGAAACTCAAAACAAAAACAAAAAGAAGAAGATAGAATGAAGGATGATGTATCTATTATTTTTCATCATTATTTAAGTACAACTAGTACTTGCACCCGCGCGATGCGCGTTTTGTGATATAATGTTGGTAAATATTAATTATTTCATAATATAGTGTAAGTAATTTTAGTATATAAAATACAATATAATATTTCATAGCTAAGAAAAAGTATAAATTTGCTTAAGATAATTCAATTTACAAAAATATATTGATATTATATACATTCAATTCACCAATTTATGATCAATACTAAAAACAAAAGTATCAATATCATGATCTTCAAATCAAAATTGGAAATTCTACCTGTAAAGTTTGTAAGTTTTTTAAAAACTTCTTTATACACAACAATTATAGTCGATTTTTTTTTCGCTTAAATAAAATCTATTAAAAAAACTAAAAAAATTATGAATTAAAAATCAAATTCAATTATTTAAATAAAATACATGTTTGTGTGAGTATGTGTATATAGAAACATTACACAATAAAATTAGAAATTTTCGTAGGAACTTGATGGAAGCACTGTCAATTATGTATTTTCAACCTTTTATTTCAATATTTTCAACCTTTTATTTCAAAATAAATTGAATTAATTTTTTTATTAATATCGCTTAACCTCGAATATGGCAGATAACTATTCTTTTATAAGTATCATGTAAATTAATTGATAGCACGACATTGATCATTACAATTTAAGTTCAACACATAATCAAAATGTAGTAGTAGTCTACAATCATGATGATGACAATATAATTAGAAATTAAATATAATTTAAATAATCAAGTGAACTATATAAATTCAAACTGTGCACTCTCATATAAAAATATACGAAGTCCTAAGTGTAAAGTAAAAGGCTAAAATTTTATTTGATTGTGAGATATTTATAATTTAAAAAATATTTAAGATGACATATAATTCAAACTAAATACATATTATATATACATATTATATATACATATATATATATACACACATCTTTAATAGTGTTATATTTATTTATTAAATTTATATTATTATGGTATAAATTATCCCCATGCAAATTAATATTTATTATTGAAATTATTCTTTGGATATCTATTGTTGAATTTTAATAAATTATTCAATAAAAATTAATTTAGATCAATAAAATGAGGATAAATTAATACAATATTATATTATTAGATCAAATGAATTAAATAGTAAAAAATGCAAAACAAAAAAAATTTGTTGATGGGACACTTACAAATATTAATTTAAAAAATACTTAGAATGACATATAATTTCACACTAAATACATTATATATGTACATATATGTATATATACACATCTTTAGTAGTGTTACACTAATTTATAAATTATATTTATATTAAATATGATATAATTATCCCTAAACAAATTAATATTTATTATTGAAATTATTGTTTGAACATTATCTATTGTTGGTGTATAAGAAATTATTCAATAAAAAATAACTTAATTAGTATTAATAAAATAAGAATAAACTAATACAATATATATATATATATATATATTATAAATTGAATGGATTAAATAACAAAAAAATGTATAATAAAATTATTATTGATGTGACACTTTTTTGTTGAGAAAATAATATTTCTGTAAATATCTCAAACTTTTCCTCTATTATTAATTATAGAAATATATATATATAAATTTATCTATTTACCTTTTCTTTTGAGTTCCTATACAATAAATATAAAATTAAATGTATTAAATATTAATATTTATGTATTTGTTTATTAATGAATTTAAAATAAAAGTTATTAATGATTTCTTAAAATGGAAATATTTAATAAATGAGACATTTATTGTAGTTATTTTTGGCAAAATATTCTACTTTTATATATATATATATATATAGATAAATATTTTATTTTAAATTAATTCTAAACATATACTATACATTTTAATGATCTTAGATGAGTATTTATATTAAATATATCAAAATAAAAAATGAATATGTACGTTTGAGGGTTTCAATGATTTATTTTAAACGTTTTTATAATAGAATACAAGTACTAATTTGTTTTAAATTGATATTAAATGTAAAAAAAAAGAATTGTATTATAGGTGTATATAATAGTTCACACATATAGAACAAAACCAAATATTATTTATAAAAATAATAGTTCGCACGGTTACATTAATAGTTGACTAGATTAATAAAGTTGAAGCAGAAAAATAATAATTTTGTAATTATGTGATAAAAAACATTATTATTATTTTCAATGGATGAAATGATCAATCAACTACTTTGTCCAACAGGGACGATGAATTGACAAGATATAATAAGTTGTTTAGCTCATAGAGTGAAATTCAGTACTTTGGAAACAATTCCCAGCCTGTTTTCAGTGAGATTTTGATTTATTGTTTTAATATTTGAAATCCAACAAAGTTACAAATATATATATATATTAATTAGAACAAATTAAGCACAAGCGTAAAATATCATATCTGGTTGATTTTAAAATATTATACTTGAATCATTCTAAAAAAAAAATATTATACCTTATTACTTAATAAAGAAAATTATCTAACAAAAATAAAGAATGAGGAAGATGAGATAATTTTTTTTACACAAAAACTCATATGAGACGGTCTTACGGATAGTTTTCGTGAGTCAGATCCTTATTACCAATGAATTGAACTCATACCCACAAATTTTCATATAAATTACTAAATATGGGTCATGGGTTGACCCGTCTCACGAAAAAAGATCCGTGAGACGATGACTTGCTTATTTCTTTATTATTGTTAGATTTAGAACCTAACACGACAAGTAATTAGGTGTGTACAATTATCATCATCATGTGAAAGTTGTCTTAGTCTGCCTTGTCCTTTCTCTTGGGTCAATTATATTTTTTTAGTTAATTATGAGGAAAATATAGAATGATTATTTTATCATCATTTCATTTTTTCTTTTCAGTGGGTATTTGGTGTTATCTAACTCTTGAATCTTTCTATTTGTTCACTTATGCTGATGCTGGCATTTTTGGACTAGGGAATCTTTTTTCTTGTTAGATCTACCACACATTGTGTGATGTTTTCACAAAAACACACGTAATAATAATGGGGTTTTATACTAATTTAGTAAGACTGTCTTATATTACTCACTAATTGAATTTATCTTCACATATTTTAATATAAATTAAAATTCTTATATAAATTGTTAAGTGTGGTTAGAGTTGTTACATCTTATATAATAAGGTTTCTGAAACAATTTCCCATGAGATTTCTTCCAATATTACAATGATTATAATAGTAATAATAAATTAGTGTTATTATAATAAGAAGGGTCCCACGATCCCATCTAGGATTTGACTTGATATTTAGAAATCACAACCAACATCAAAGAAAACTACAAACATCCCTTCTGCAGATCACTACACTTCATTATTTAATAATATTATATTTATTAAACAATTAAACTAAGTTTTATACGTTAAATCTGATTAAATGCATTCAGTGTAGTGTGATTTTGTAATATATACAGTATCAACTGAACCTAGAAAACTTAATTTAGATGTTAAAAACAAATTTAAAAAAAATTATCAAAAGACTGCAGCCAATTAAATTGGGACTTAGGACTTAAAAGCACCACACGAGACATTAATAAACATATATTTTCTAGTTGGCCTGTAATCCAGCTACATGCATCACTCCTCCACGTCAGCAATCATAAATTATTTATTATTTATTATTATTAGTAGTAGTTTAATTAATAACAACCATAGTTGTCATATTAAATTTCATTATACTGTATTTGTTGGTAATTTATTGAGATCCCGAGTTCAAATCCGTAGAATATTTGTATTATTACTCTATTGACTACACATGTGGTATTGCAATTTTATAGTAATACAAAACTCAAATGAGTTAAATTAAAATTAAACGAGCATCCATAAAGTGTTCCCCAACTACTCGTATAAAGGATCATTTTCAAACTCATGTGGTTGTTGAAATGGGAGACTCTTCTAAAAGTTAGAGTTCAACTTTGAAATTAAATTAATCACTATGATATTTGTTTCTAAACAGAACAATAGATATTGTTTTAACACAAAAACTTACGTTAGAGGGTCTCACGAACAGTTTTTGTAAGATGAATCATTTTCACACATCAATCGATTCAATTTCAAAAAATGTATACATGAATTGTGAAGTGTGTGTCGTGAACTGACCTATCTCACATAAAATGATACGTGAAATAATCCCATATAATATTTACCTTTATTTAAGTGAATCATAGGTAAGACTGTCCACGAATTATGTTATAGGAGACGGATAAATTAGACCGTGTCAAGTGGAATTCTTATTGGATGGGAAGAGAGAGTGGGGCCAGACAGGATGAATATACGAGTTTGAGGACGTGTCATGTAGTAAGAGATGGGGCCCACACAGTATCCAAGCTAAGCGATAGAGGGACAACAAAACTTCGTCGTTTTAGTGTTCCCATGCACCAGCTAGTCCGATTCTGAAACCTCGCCCATTTTTCTATATATGGCTTACTTTCTACTGCCTCTAGCACTCCACATGATCAATCCCTCTTTCTTTCTCTCTCTAACAATCTCTCCCTTTCTCTCTCACGCAAATTAATTCTCTACAATTATCGTTTTAATCGCCCTTTCTCATCTTCAAGAACCCACTCCATTTGAAAGGAGAAAAATAAAAAAATTCCTGTTGCAAATCTCTCAGCCCTCTCCCTCCACTCAGCGTAATTAAAAAAGGGTTAAAACAGAGACCCTTTTGAGTTCAGAGCTTAAAATTATCAAGAGGTGAAGGATTTGTCTAAACAATTCCCATAAAGTGGAATCTTGGATACCCTCCAATGGCAGGAAATCTTGAAAAATGGAGGGCTTTTGGGCCTTTTTTTACTGTCGTGTGGAGCTTTGTGTTGGCTTCAATCTTCGTTTCTGCTGAGAGAAGCTTAAAGCAAGAATCCTTGTCTCGTAATGCCACGACAACTTCGCCTCGTGATTCAGATTTGTTGCCATCTCTTGTGAATTTCTTGTGGCAAGCAAATAAATCAGGTTACCAACACGTTTGGCCGGTGAGTTTTCATAATCACACATAAATATATTTGTGGAAGACAATAAATTCGGGAATATTTGGGTGATCCAGGTTCGAAGGTTTGGTAATTGGTCACTCTAAATTCTACAATTGATCGTGTTTTTTGGGTGTTCTTTGACTTGATATGATTCAAGTGTGATGTTTATCTCTTGGGAGTGTATTCCATCATTTTCTCTCTCTTTTTGTTAGGTAGATTTGGATATACTTCATGCTAGACCTAATGGGGTGAAGTATTGGCTGTTTATGCACACACATAACCACATGTTTATGTGTAAATTGACAGTTTAGATATTGCATTAAGTGTAATTCACTATAATTAACATCTACAAGACTGTAGATTTCTTTATGAATTTACTTTTTGGTCTAATAAGATGATGAGTTGTTTCCAGTTATCAGATCTCCATAGATGGTGGCATGGTGGTGATCAAGAAATGGCAGTATTTATTGCTGTGTTCTTTTGATCTGAGTAATATTAATTATTATTGGTAGGTGTGATTGTTATTGGAATGATTACTGTGTTATAAATGGCTGTTGGAATGGTAGAGATGATATGCCACGTCAGATTGGATATCTCATGCTTGTATTTGTTGGAATAAAATAAATAAAATCACTTGTTACACAATGGATAATCTTCATATAACTGGGTGAGGTGGATCTATGCTATTTCGACCTCTTTTCTGTCAACGTCGAAGGATTGCAGTGAGTCGTGCATTATGTTCGTTGTTTTGATATTCTGGTCTTTGATCCGCAGGATCTGGAATTCAACTGGAAAATCATTGTTGGCAGCATAGTTGGATTCTTTGGGGCAGCCTTTGGGAGTGTAGGAGGTGTTGGTGGTGGTGGTATATTCGTTCCTATGCTTACTCTTATTATTGGATTCGATCCAAAATCTGCAACCGCTATCTCTAAATGTGAGAGGGCTACATTTTTGTAAACTGATATTTGTATTGCTTTATGTTTGATTGGATGCCTTTTGCTGGTTGGTTGGATCGATTTAAATGGAATACAAGTATTGTATCATGCTCAAGGCAATGAGTAACAGATTTCTTGGTTTGACAGGTATGATCATGGGGGCTGCAGTCTCAACTGTTTACTACAATCTTAAGCTGAGGCACCCCACAATTGACATGCCCATTATTGATTACGACTTGACAGTTCTTATCCAACCAATGCTCATGCTGGGAATTAGTATTGGAGTTGCTTTCAACGTCATATTTGCTGATTGGATGGTTACTGTACTTCTAATCGTTCTCTTCTTAGGTGATAAGTTGGTGCATTGCAATTTATTTATACAAGTTCTGTTCCTGTTCGACATATTGAATAATCTGATGGTTACAGGTACATCAACCAAGGCCTTCCTTAAAGGAGTTGAAACTTGGAAGAAAGAAACTATCATGAAAAAGGCAAGTCAAAATTTTCTCTTCTTAATAACGGATTAATGATCAAGTAATAATTTGTTCATTGCCACAGGAGGCTGTAAGGCGGTCTGAGACTAACGGTGCGTTTATTATTCAGAGCATTAATTTTCTCAATTGCTTGAAGAACCCACCTCCCCCTTTTCCCTTTTGGATAAGAATGGATCGATATGTTCTTTCGTTGTATCAGGCAATGGTCAAGAAGCAGCTTACAAGCTTCTTCCTGGTGGGCCTAGCAGCAACGAGGCTAAAGACTTGGAAGAACCAATGGTGAGAACACTTCTACCACTAATTCTGCAATAACCAAAGTCACACTTGATGGATCTCATTATCTCAGGTGGGAGTTCTCGAGAATGTGTGTTGGAAGGAATTTGGGCTTCTTTGTTTCGTTTGGTTCTCATTTCTTGCTCTGCAAATCATCAAGGTTTCATTCATCATCTCTCTCTCTCTCTCTTTTACTGTTAAATTCCCTCGATATTTTAGACCACACTTATTCACTTCATTTGATTGTTAAGTAAACTCACTTGAATTTTAATTGTAACAGAACTATGCACCTACGTGTTCAGCAATATACTGGGTGGTGAACTTGCTGCAGGTACAATAAGTGCTATGATTTACAATCTTGTGATCTCATTGTGGTGGAAATGGTGTTTGGAATTGACATCTCTTAATGTTATTTTATGCAGATTCCTGTATCTTTAGGGGTATCAGGTTATGAAGCAGTTAGCCTATACAAGGGATGGCGAAAAATCGGATCAAAGGGAGAGACAGGAACCAACCTCAAAGTTCACCAACTCATCATTTATTGCATGTTTGGCGTCCTTGCTGGTCTAGTTGGCGGCCTCCTAGGCCTCGGAGGTGGATTTATCATGGGCCCACTATTTCTTGAACTTGGGGTTCCTCCTCAGGTGAGTGAGTCTCAATTCTTTTTAATATACCCTTTTTCTTAAGAATGCCAGGTCGTTTTTTTTTCTTTTGTGGCTTAAAGCATGTTTTCAGAAAATTAAGATGCTTAGATTTAATAGTATAGTAAATTCTTGCTCAGGTTTCAAGTGCTACAGCCACCTTTGCCATGATGTTCTCTTCATCCATGTCCGTTGTTGAATATTACCTTCTACATCGGTTTCCTGTTCCTTACGGTTAGTGCAATTAGCAGCTTAGTATTGACTTCACATTTATAATGATTTTTTTTTCTTTGAAAATTCAAAATGAATTTGTGCACTCTGAATTGTGTGACAGCTCTCTACTTCGTTGCAATCTCAACCGTTGCTGCTTTCATCGGGCAACACGTTGTAAGAAGGCTGATAATTGTACTAGGAAGGGCATCGATTATCATCTTCATTCTGGCATTCACAATCTTTGTCAGTGCAGTGTCTCTAGGTGAGTTGGCACCTCTAACTGCGCATATATGAATCTCCAGGGACGCTGATTGATTCTTAATTGTATTCTTGATCATTTTTTCCTGAACAGGCGGAGTAGGGATTTCGAACATGATTGGTAAGATTCAACGGCATGATTACATGGGCTTCGAGAACCTCTGCTTGTACGATGCATGAGTTCCCTCATACTTGATGATCGTTTTGATGATCAAAATGTGGGACTAAATTCTTTGTCCTGACTTTCACTTTCAAGTATTGAAATGCTTGCCATTGTATTCATACAATTTTCCTGCATTGTGTTAGAATGTTGTGGTCCCTCTAAGTGAGTTCAAGAAATGCAGCTTTTAATTAGTGCCAATTTATTTTCTGCAAGAGATTTAGACAGAATTGTCTTTTTTTCTTTCAGTTTTCTAGATTTGTGTTTTCTTGTACTTGAAATTCAAGAAAATAGTTTTTTAATCATGGGTTCATGTGTTTGGAGAATCTTGTTTTTACTTCACTTATATCATGAATGATATTATAAACAATAAAAATATAATTTTCAAATATAAAGAGTGGTGCTAAAAGTAGTTCTTTTACCATCCATGATTTATTTATGTGTAAGAAAGTGAAGATTTCAAGATAGAAACATTCCAATAATGGGAAAAACAGGGAGAATGAGAATTATATTCTCATTAGAAATTCTCCCACTAAAAGAAGATGCTTAGAAAAAAGACTACCACTACTAATAAGTAACTTCAATTTATAAGAAGTTCTGGGATCAAATTCTTCCATCGTTTATTAATATATTAATTGAGTTAAATTCCAAAATATTTTTAAACTCAAAAAAACTTGTATGATAAATTTTTCAAGATACAATTGCGTGTGCAACGTTGATACATAATTTGTAGATTGCCTTGTCAGTTATTATTGTCGTGTAAATCCACTTTGTATCTTTCCAGAGGGGAGAATAATATTTGGATAAGAATGGGACACTTGATTTTTATGGGCCGTAAAATTTGTCATTGTCATATTTAAATTACTTTGGGCCCTTAAATTTTGTTACTTATTTCTCACTGGATTTAATGATTAAGATACAATTTTGCACACTGGATTCTATTCTAAGGATTCTATCATGTCATAAATTTTTGTTTCATGTTTCTAAGGGGTTTTTAATTAACATGGGTTAACTTTATTTTCCAATCCAGAAGTATGTTTTATCAGTTTGAAAATTTAAAGTTTCTTTTATTTATTATAATCTGACTTGTACGTTTTTTGTTTTCACTATTGCAACTTTCGGCAATAAAAATTAGATCAAAAAGCTCACAGATGACTCACAAATACGCCACTAAAGGACATTTTGATCTCTTTATAGATTTAGACACAGGTAAATTTGGTATTTCACTAATCTTCAATTATAAAGTCTAAAGAAACACGTGGACGTGTGCAGATTGAAAAATGAAAATAAAATAAAATGCATGCTTCATTTTCAAGTAGATATTGCAGTCCATTACCGATGTAGTGATTTTGTTATTCAAAAAAACTTATTGGACGAACCTAAATATATGTCGTTGCTACACTTGTTGTGAAAAATTCCAAGTAATAAGTGTAGATAGGCATGACGTAACTCATCCCCTTTTTGTTTTTGGTTAACCAACTCGTTCATTCTCCCCATTTTTCACATCAAAGTAATGGTTCTTTATGGTTGAATGAGGAATTTTGGGGTTAAAATTTTTAACGTGGAATTTGGGAATTCCAGATTTTAGGTTGAATCAATTTAGAGTTTTTGATATTTGGATTACATTAGAAATTAGGGTTGAAGTTGACGTTGGAGGTTGGATCTATTTAATTATCTGTAGATGTATGAGTCACATGTGGGCTTTTTGACCAAATTTGATGTTGCAACTGTTAAAAAACATCTAGTTCAGGTTGTGATCGGAAAAAAAAAAAAAAAAATTTAGATTCCAAATTTATAAACGCTTAGGGGCCGTTTGGTACATTGGTTTAGGGTAGATTAGGTTTGATAACTAATCTAACTAGATGTTTGGTAAACTTGTTTAGGGCCCGGGTTTAGAATGGACCTGAGTTTGAATTGATGGGTTTAACCTCCCTTGTTGGCTGGTTTCTAAACCCACCATCCTTGGTGGGTTTAGAATTGACCCAACAGTATTCATACTGAAAAATTCGAAATTGCCCTTCCTGTTTATTTACTTTACCATTTTACCCTCTCAATTACAAGAAACTACATCTCTGCCACCAGATATATGTAAACCCTACACTCTTGTGCAACTCCCCTCTTTCTTCCCCGACCATTCCGAGCGGCGACGACAGGTGAGGAGCTGTGATGTAGACACAACCAGAGATGACACTGTAGGCAGCGATACCAACCATACACATGTGCCCGTTGAGTCCAATCAGTTCCCATTCAACCTCGACATCAAAATCCGACCCCAGCAAAAAATATGTTTCCATTCTAGTTCAGCGGCGCCCAAATCTTTCAAGTTGTGCCAAAATCGGATAGTCGATGGACTAAAGGCCAATAGCCCTAACCACAGCCACCTTCCACACCAACTATGTCGAAAATACCAGGTTTTGAGGGTTTTGATATATTTCAGTCGTGTTTTGTAATCAAATGCTCAATTCTTCTAAAATTACACTGAAATTTCAGTCTTTTTTTAACACTGATATTAGCATATTTCAAATTTTAATGCATTTCTTATATGGTTGTTAACGATTGTAATCGCTAAGTATCTGTTTTGGGGTTCTGTGCTTTCCAATTGTTTCAATTAATCTGAACGATTTTAGGCTTGAATATTTTGGAATGTTTGTTATGCTTTCTTGTAGTAGCAATTTTTTGGTTTTTTTTTTTTTTTTTAGGAAATGAATTGAGTGATGTCATGTTCTCTCTTCTGTAATAAAACATAATTCAAAGTTAACTGGATTTGTGTTGGTAGTGTAGCTGGAGCATGGACAAAATGAATAAGATGAATGTCTTGGTATTCTTGGATGTCTCAATTGATTGAGATCCTTTTGTGAGGATGATGTTTGAGGTACTATATTTTTTCAAAACTGCATTAGTCTGTAATTTAGAACTCATAATTCACACCATTTTCAATATATATTTAGAAATGCTTATGTAAACCAATGTTGCGATCTTAATCCGTGCTTTTTCCTGCAATATAGTTCTTTCCTGATGCTGCTCCCAAGACTTCTGAAAACTTTTGTGCACTTTGTACTGGGAATTCAATATTTTTCTATTTGCATTACACATATTACTCAAAAACTTGATTCTACATGATCTCATCATTGTTTCTCTGTAGCATTCTATTTATTTCCTTTACCCTCTGATCATTGATGAAATTGTGATGTGGGTTTTAATAGGTTTTCTTTGCAGTTGACTTCAGTAAAGTGGTTGCAGTTGGGTCGGGGCTGACGTACAAGTGAGGGGATAAAATCCCAGTAGTTGTTAAAGAAGGTGAAACTGGAGTATTTTGATCCATGGAATGCCAATGAGCTGGAGTATTTTGATCCAGTAATTGCTACTTTCTTCTTTTAAAATCTAATGATTTTTGAATTGATAGGCTTCGTGCTGATTTTATTAATTTGTCATCTATATATATGAAGCAACTTGAAAAGTGACATCTAGCAGACTTGAATGTTAGAATTATGCTATGGTGATTAAATTCTTATGTTTATATTGCTAACTAAGAATATACAAATAAATTTTATAGATTTGTGCAATCTTGTTGATCCTTTGTGTTGAGGTTGCATGCATATGGGCTTGGAAGTAAGACATGGTTAAGATTCATATGCTTACTTTATTTCAGATGTTATGCTCGTCTCCACCCCCGTGCTGTGAACTGCAGGAAGAAGAAGTGTGGTCACAGCAACCAGGTGAGATTGTTGATTCATTAATCTCTCTTTTAATAATGTCTTTCTTTGCAGTGAGTTAAAAATAATGATGCTTGATCCATTCAATTTTTGCTCATGCAGTTGAGGCCAAAGAAGAAGATCAAGTAGACTCTACACACAGTGTTGATGCATCTTGAGAGACTTTTCTTGCACTGCTTTTATGAAATGAATTGCAATTTTCAACTGTTTTATTGGCCTATATGGACCAATTATTGCCCTTTTTGTTTAGATTTGGTTATATATGGATATTCACTATATTCTACATAAAGTTGAACACTTGGTTTAGGATCATTCTTTTGTTTCTAATGGAATATTAGAATAAAAATGGTTTTTTTCCGAGAATGATTTTATTCCTTGATGATTTGTAATAGAATGCATTGAGTATATGATATGCTATATATATATATATATATATATAGGGGGGGGATGAAATTGGAGTTGAGAGATGATATTGGCCCTAGGTGAATATTTTTATTCACATTTAACAAGTGCAAATATATCAAGTTTTTATTGTAGATTATTATTATTATGTATTATATTACCGTGAAATAATTAATTTTTTGTATTAAAATATTCCAAATCAGGTTTAAATTTACTAATGAAATTTACTGTAAAAGAAGTATATTTTACATAGTAATGATAATATTTTGTTAGAGGAAATTAAATAATAGAAGAAGAAATGTTAATTCATTATATTTTGAATTTAAATTTGACATTTAAAATATTTTTATTATTTGGGGGTTATTTTAGTAAATTCAAATGTTATATCCATATTAACCCATATACCAAACAACAAATAAAAAATAAACCAATTTTAACAAACCTCCAAACATCCATACCAAAGAACAAATATTTAATCAAACCTACTACAAAACATCCACACCAAACAATAAATTTACAATCATGAACAGTGTAATCCCTTCTTTTTTATCAGTCCCTGACAATCCCGACCCACCTACCAAACGGACCCTTACAGTTCAAGTTGAAAAATGAAATCAACCCATTAACTAATCACCTATAACCCACATCATCTAATTTCATATATCAATATCTAAATTATATTGTCACACTTAAAATCATATAAAAATCGTCTACTTACGTTTTGCATTGTGAGGGTTGTCGATAACTTTTTTTTTTTTTATCAATATCCTAACTCGTAATAATATTTTTGTTATTTATATATATGTTATTAATATAAATATATATTTACTTAGTTTTTCCCCAAAACACGTACATAATGTCAATAAAATTTATTAGCAGCATATAGCTCCAAGCTTCAAATGCACATATCTGTAGAACGATAAATTTTGTTGTTGTTTGCAATATTTGTCTATGAGAAAAATGCTATCTATTCATCTTGAACATTGTTAAATATGAATTTAATTTAATCCAAGAACATTATAATCATGAAATACTCTATCTAGGCCCAATGGATGAATTGATTTAGTGACTAAATTAGGTATAGAATCGATTTTCATTGACTCAGAAAAAAAATTCGACAAGTCATTTTTAAAAACATATAACATACTATAATCAAAAAAAGAAAAGGAATCATGCTTAAGAAATTAAAGTTTTGTTTTTAATTGAATAAAATATAGTAGTATTCTTGAAATTAATTTAAAACTAGTAGTGTACCTGTGCGTTGTACAGTGTGTTATATATATAATTATTAAAAAAATATAATAACATATAAAATGTAATGATTATTATTTTAACAAAAATATATTGATACTTTTTAAATTTATATTAGTATAAAGCTAGGTATTTTAATTTTAAATTTATGTCATTATAAATAATTATATTCAAAAATATTAAAAATTTAAAATATATAAAATAATATATTAATCTATGGATTAAACAAACAAATAAAAAAAATTGTGTCAGAACATTACATAGTGAAATTTTAAAAAATAAATTTAATATCGAAAAATAAGTCATATGTATTAGAAACGTTATGATTTAAGTATTGAGATAAATAAATTTATATTTTATTAGCATTTATAACTATAAATACACAAGTATTTTAATAAATTTTTTTGGTTCAACGCCAGATAAATAAACAATTCGAAATTGGACTTAATCTACACATTTTGAATACAAAAAATTATGAATAATAATTATAAGATTGATAAGTCAATATATCAGGGTCCAAGAATGATGAAATTTTAATTTGTGAAAAGCGAGAAAAATTATCTCTGTCCAATCCCTTATGCCACCTCAATTAATCAAAATATAAATATAAATAAAATTTGACAACAAATAAATATAAAATAAGAAAGATAAAATAAAATATTTGTATATTTCAAATGAATAAGTTGGTTAACTTGCAATAATAATTTTAATCTAATTTTTTTCTATTTGATATGTTTTATATGTGTAATCTATTAGGTACACCTATAATATTGTTTTATTTCTACATTTTAATATCAATTTACAATAAATTAATACTATATATCATAAAAACGTTTAAAAATGAAAAATCATTGAAGCCCACACACATACATTTCCATATTTCAGTTTGATAAATTTTATATGAATATTAAATTTAATATCATTAAATAATGATTGATTTTATATATTATATATTTAAAATTGATTTAAAATAAGGTAAATTACAAAAAACAACCCTAACTATCGACTTTTTTAAAATTGCAACCTAATCTTTTTTTTTTTTTAAGATTGCTACCAAATCTTTTTGTGATTTTGCCGATTGCAAAATTTCCCGTCATTTTTTCCGGCAAATGAATTAATTTTTTTCACTTTGCAACCCAAAAATTAATTTGTTGTCCAATCGCAGATCATGATTTTTTTTTCGCTTCACACATTTATGTTATATATATGAGTGTGACATTTATGTTATATAAGTGTAGTCGTTATTCATAAAATAAATATCAAGGAAATATTGGTCAAAATTGGTGAAATATGTAACATCGGTAAAAAATCGATGGAATATCAATAAATATCAAGAAAATATCGGAATATATTGGTAAATATAGGAAAAATAACAATAAATATATATACCCATATTTCCATCGATATCGATATTTTCACGATATTTCCGTGAATTTAAGTTACCTATATTTTCACCGGAATCGAAAATTTCATTCTTGGTTGCAATCTGATAAAAACACAAAGTTCAGATTGTAATTAGATTTAAAAAAAAACAAAGTTTAGGTTGCAAAGTGAACAAATTAATCTCCATTTCGCCAGAAAATTCTCAATCAACAAAACCACAGAAAGATTGGGTGGCAATCTGAAAAAAAAAAAGAAAAAAAAGATTAGGTTGCAATTTGAAAAAGTTGATAGGTGTAGTTGTTATTTTGTAATTTACCCTTTAAAATAAGTACTTAAAAATAAGATGAGAGATAATAAATATATAATCCCTTATTTCATCTTATTTATCTATTTATTTATTTTATTTGAAATTAACTATACAATAAATACTAAATTGAGTATCATAACTGATTTCTTAAATTAAATATTTATTTATTTGTATTGAATTTCTTAAAATACAATAAATAAATTTATTTATTTTTATTTGTATTGAGTTTTTTAAAATACAATAAATAGGTTTATTTGTATTTATTTATATTGAGTTTCTTACAATAAATACAATATGAAAACAATTAATATGTTTCTTAAAATAGTAATTATTTAATAGATAGATAATTTATTACAGTTATTTTTGGCAGTATATTCTGCTTATATATATATATATATATAGAGTAATTATAAAAAAAATTGAATCACCGATTTAATAATAAAAACTGTACAACATCAAATAATAAAAATTGTAATTTTGTAATATTATGTATTATAGTATTCATTCCAATTTAATAAGTATAAATAAATACTAATAAAAAACATTAATAATTGAAAAAATAAAAAGCGGAGAAACCGGAGGAAGGCAGGAAGGACAAAATTGACACGGGCTCGAAGCTTCACATTATATTACTCTTTCTTTCAATTACAAATTCAGAAGAGAAGAGAGAGAATCGAAACCCTAGAGAGAGAGAGAGTAAGAGAGAGAAACATGGTTTTCTACTTCAAGGCGCGTCCGGAGGCTGGGGACTACACCATATTCATGGGCCTTGACAAGTATGAAAACGAGGAGCTCATCAAATACGGCTTCCCTGAAGATATTTGGTGCTTCCTCTTTCAAATTAATATTTTTATTCGATGTAAAGATCTGCAGTTTGTTCGTCGGTGTCGATTTGAGATGTTCTGTGGAATGTGGGGGGTTTTTGGTACGATTATTCAAAGTAACAAAAATAGCTACGTTCTTCCTTTTATCAGAAGAACTTTTTTGTGAAAAACTGAGAATTGACGGTATTTCTATGAAGTTAATATGCTCTGCCAAAGCTTAATTGATGCAATTATATTTCCTGGGTAGAAAACACAAAATGACATATATGGATATTGGAAGAAAATGGAGTTGGGAATTCGTTGACTCTGGAATGAAGCTGTGGTTTGTGATGAGTAGGTTTAAACTTGAATGTCTTAGGTTGTGTGGTTTTCTCCGGTGAATGGAATTGATTTTTGCCAGAATTTGGCTTTTTGTGCAAGTTTTCGTAACTTGTCCTTATGTTGCCTTAATTTTCCCATACAATCAGATGAAATCGTGATTTTTTTTTTTTTCATATCTATTATTAGCTCTTCACTGTAATTTAGTAAGTTGAGAACTAGAGGATTTGATTTTCGGAAATAGCCTTTAGGGTTTTGAAGTTGAAAACAATTGTAATTGAACCATATTTTCAAAGCATTATGATGATCATGCCTGGAGGCTGACTATTTAATATTTGTACAAGGGTGATTATTAGAGTGGTTTGTTAATGCATATTTGTGTGTGTTGCTTGGGTGCCTTATATAGACTAATTAAGTGCCAAAATGTTTAGCTCAATATGGCCTTTTCTATTCAAGGATTGTTATAGCTTTTATCTAATATATATGGTTTTCTACAGGTTCCATGTGGATAAAATGTCTTCAGCTCATGTTTATCTGAGATTGCAAAAGGGTCAAACTATTGATGATATACCTGAAGGTGTGTTGGAAGATTGTGTTCAACTAGTGAAAGCAAATTCTATCCAAGGCACGAATTTCATCCTTATATTGTTTAAACTTTTTATCATTTAATGTAGCACGTTTATCAAACATGTGTTCACTTTGTTGAAACTGGTCACTTCTTTGATGAATTGAATGCTTGAGGTGTTTTTTTTTATTTTTCAGTATGTGATACAGCTTCAGTTCATTAATCTGACAGGGAACAAAGTAAACAATGTTGATGTTGTTTACACTCCTTGGCAAAACCTTAAGAAGACTGCTTCCATGGATGTTGGGCAAGTTGGTTTTCATAATTCAA
Organism: Scutellaria baicalensis; assembly: GCA_005771605.1. NCBI lineage: Eukaryota > Viridiplantae > Streptophyta > Magnoliopsida > Lamiales > Lamiaceae > Scutellaria > Scutellaria baicalensis. The sequence goes on from CM016726.1 coordinate 22,428,526, forward strand.
AGATGGTGAGCTTCATTTTTTGTTTGTCTTTTTTAATAGCTATACTGGGTTTATTCTGCAAGTTAAAATATTCATGTGGTAGATGGGGTCAAAGCTAATCCATATTCGTTTTTCCTTAGGTTCGTACCGTGAGAGTTGAAAAGCGAATAAATGAGATTGTCAACCGGTTGAACAGGACAAAGGTGGAGAGGACTCCAGATTTAAAAGGTGGATACATAGTTCCTTTGTGAAAGTTCTCATATTTGATACATGCTTTTCAATGTGTGTTCATGTACCTCTGCACAACACGCCATCTTGAATCTGAGTCCTGTAAGCAAGCATTGTGTTTCATAATATGCCTTGAGCATCATAGTTTGACTTGTTTTATCATGTGTAGCTGAGCGGGAGGCAGTTAATGCAGCTGAAAGAGCAGAGAGGAAGCAGCAGCTCCGAGATAAAGTGAGTATATTATCTCTTTGTTTAAGCCCAATGAGTATATGTTAATTTTGCTTGTTGGGTTTGTCATGATTATATTAGTGACCACTGTTTATCACATCCATCACTCCTATACAAAAAATTGGGGTTATGTATGCTTGTCGTTCTTAATTAGCCAGGTCATGTGAAATCTGTTGAAGCTTTCTGTGTTGGTTATTATCCAGAAATTAAGAAAAAGCATATATTCCAACTAAAATTATGTCTTTAGGATGAAGTTGTTTATCTTAAGGGGACATTAAAATGGAGTCCTTAATACCAAGCAACTGAGCACAAGATTTACCTTTTCAGGTATTATTTCTCATAATTTATGTTGGTCTATATAGATAGATCTAATGATGTTCTTAGCGCACATATTCAGTCCTTACCTTGGAAATGCATGATAGGTTATTGATGTATGTCTCTCATTGAATGTTCCAAATGTGCTCATACAATGGCCATTGAGATGTGATGCAATCTGCTAATGTGTGTGGCTGTGTGCATTACTTAGTAAATACCAGCACAAAATATAGTTATGATTTCCACTGGCACTTCAATTTCAGCCTATGTAATAAGCCGAGTAACAATGTATCTGAGAAGGCTTATCTCAGGAGGCTTGACCATGGTTTTGGATCAGCAGGGGTTCCATACCACAAAAAATGAGTTTGCTATTTTGCTGGTTTTGTTAGACTGCACCATATATTGTAATTTGTGATTGCTAGCTATCACTCCATTCAGACTCTCCAAATAACTATTTAACATGTGTTAAAATAGCACTTTTGTAGCTCACATGTGTTTATACACGTCTTTCAGAAACGAAGGGAAGAGATGGATAAACTTGAAAAAGACAGACAGGCAGAGCTAAGGAGCTACAAAAATTTGATGGTAGCTGAAAAGATGACGTCTAACAAAGACATAGCTTCGACCAACAAGTCCCTGCAAGAACTCGAGGAAGATTTCATGTGAATCCAACATGCATCTACCCTTTGTCAAAATTCAGCTGTTGATTGAACATATTGAGATTTATGCCCCGTAAGGGAAGATGGACCGGGAAGAATTCGAGAGGCCCATGGTTGGATAGGTCAGCGGGGGTTACTGTTATTATTATTTAAAAAAAATTATGTTGTGTTTTTTAAAACATAAGATAAGATGCATCCTAGCTTTGTGAAATCTAGGGTCTTGAATCTCTCAAACTGTGTTAATAAATTTTGGGATTGGAGAGACCTATAGTTAGTTCCCTGAAGTGAAGAGAAGAGGAGAAGAGAAGAGGTCACTTAAATTTTACACCACTCAACTTGGATGATGACAAAATTCATTTCTGGCTTTTCTGTTTTGGGGCATTTTTTGGTTTTAGTAGTTTGTGGTATAAAAATTAACTAAAATTAATATTGTATTGATATGTTCGTGTCATTTCATCCTATTTGTAATAATAGAATTAAGCGGGTGTTTGGCTAACCTTATTTATAAGAATTCTTCATCTTTTTAACGTCTTTCTAATAAAATGGTGGAAATTATAGGATATTAATAATGATAATTATGTAATTTAAATAATCAAATTGGAATAAGTTTATAAAATGCAAAAGTTTACTTTAGAAATAAGATTCTATTTTAAATTCTTTACCAACACTTACTCTCTTAAGTCTCCTTCTATCAGTATTAAAAATATCCAAAGAAAGTTTTATACTTAAATATCTTATAAGAAGTTAGTCTCCTGTGCAATTGGTGCACATACAATTTAGGTCGGGTTCAGGTCGACCCGAATCTGCACACTTTTTTTTTTCGCTTTAGGTTGTTACCTTTATGTTATATAAGTGTGATATTTATGTATAAATGTAATGACCTTTATATACTCTAACTTAGAAACAAATGAAGAATTTTAGCAAAATTTGTACATATTTACGTTTATGTAATATTAGCTGCACATATATCCATCTTTAAAATGCACTGAATTTTGAAAATTTCAATTTTTTTTTAAAGTTATGGATTATAAAGGTCGTAATATTTGTACATAAAGGTCACAAGAATTGTACATAAAGGTTACAATAATACAATATAAAGGTCTTAATTTGAAGCGGAAAAACCGGAAAATCTTCATTTTCCTAAGTTACTGAACATAAAGGTCTCATAACATTTATATATAAATGTCACACTTATATAACGTAAATGTCACATCCTTACAACATAAAAGTAACAGCCTGAAGCTTAAAAAAAAAAAAAAAAGGAAAATATAGGTGCGCGGATCCGGGTCGGGTCGCCCCAGTTGCACCAATTTAGATCCGTGCACCTGGTGCACAACAACATTTGCCTCTTATAAGCTCATGCCAACACTTTTGATTTATCTCTTACCTGATAATTGATATGATAAATTCCTTTTAAGCTATAATTGTATATTCATTTTTAATTCATTTTGACAATTCACATTTTTTTTATAAATAAGAATGACCACCATTTTTTTATTCACATTTTCAATTCACTTTTGCTTTAAAATAATTAAAAACCCTGCAATGCATAAAGTAGCAGAAAGTAGGGTTCCCTTGATGAATACTGAATTCCACTATTCCATTTCTGCATTCTTTTTTTCAAATTTATTTATTGACTTTCAAAGGGAATTATAACTTTCATTCGGTGTGAAATTATACTAAATGGATTAGTTTGATTTAATATGGGTCTTGTAGACACTTAGACTAATTGATTATGTGAAATATATTATTTATCATTTTCTCATTGTAATATATATGAGTATATATTAATAAATGAATTATAAATGTTGTTTGATACATAATATAAAATGTAGAGTGTAGATGTTATTATAGTTGTTAAAGAGGCAGCCGCATTAATCATGATTAGAGTAACTTAACCTTCCCCCTAACCTACTATCACTTATGATTGCACATTGTTGGTTTAATATATTTCTCATTAAACTAATGCCCTCTTTTAAAAAAAAAAAAAATACTGCAATAATGTTTGGTTGCTCGAATTTTGGGATTTAATTTCTTTTAATAGGAAGAAAAAAAGAGTATTTGTTGATCAAAATAATAAATAATAAGAAGGGTGTGAACAAATACAAACCGTTATTAATTTCGTTAATAGAGAAAAAAATAAAAGAAAATCTTGCAATAATGCATAGAGTTAAACCTTGATTAGAGATAATCTTTAAAATAGGCATTTGTAGACCAGGGATTAGGGGAAGGAAATTCAACATTAGTTTTGAGGTCAATTATGGCATGAGTTATTACTTTTCTTTAGGCTTCTTGATTGGACTAATTATACCCAGAAAAATCTACACACATTCATTCATACATATATATATATATGTGTGTGTGTGTGTCCATGCACATTGGCAAAAACAGGCATTCAACATTAGAGGCATAGCTATCAACTTCAGTTTCTCCTTGGATGGAAATGTCTCTCACCAACTGGAAATCTTCATGCACAAAAAGTGTGAGATTAGGCCAACCTTACTTCCAAACAGAGTATGAACATTCATCGAACCAGAAATGGGCAACGTTTTGGCGAAAAATCAAAAGGTCAAAGAAGAAAAGCAGCTCAGAATCAGCATTTGCAATGCAGAAAACCTATGATTCTGAAAGCTACTTGCAAAATTTCGATGAAGGGTCGGGGACGATCGAGGAGCCCGATAACCTCTACAGGTCTTTCTCAGCAAGATATGCCAATCCTTCAAGATTTCATCGCAGGAACTCACCCTTGGATCACTGACTTGTGCTACAACTCTCTAAATCTATTGCCTTTTTCTTTCTCTCTTTATTATTTTTTTATTTGTGGATACATTTTTAAAACTGTTGCTAAGCTATGCCTGCCTGCCTTCCTTCTCTCTCTCTCTCTTCCTTCTAGATTTGTAGAAATTCCATGGATAAGACTATTGATTAACAGAACGGGATTAGTCATCTATGTTTAAATATTAGATTAATGCATTCAGTTTTCAAAAACCTTGACACCATTGATGCAAAAAGATTTCAAAGACACATTAAAAAGATATTGCCAGTCAAATGCATCTAGAAATGGGCAAAATCGTAATTAAAAGTTTCTTCAACCATTTCTCTATATATAACCAAGAAAATCACCTAGATAACCAGTGCTTTTAATCATCTACGATAGATAGATTCAAACCCAACATGTTATTCCAAAATAAAGTAACACAAATGAAGAAGGTTTTTGATGATTCTCAGAACTCATTCAGCTTTGAGACGAGGCTCTCTCAAGAAAGCCTGAAATCCATTTAGAAACCACATTTTATATATTGCACAGAGGCTGCAACTGAATGAGTTCTGAGACAATCTGGTAAAAAGACTGAAGAAAATAATTTCATGATTAATTTTTAATAGATGGTCAATACATATCTTCCTAATGCAGTAGAGTATTCTGTCAGCGTAGAACAATCTCTGTTATTAGCTTATACATATCGAGTGGCAATTCATTCACTTGTTTATGCTGCAGCAGGCTTTCCAGCTGTATGATTGCATGGAACTCCTTGTTTAGGGTTCTTCAATTCGTCCCCCGCTACAAGAAAGAATGCGGTGTGCCTAAAGCAAAAGAATGAAATGTAAACTGGAACAGGTGAAAACAAATGCTCGAGAAATAGGGGAGACAACTTTTACCTAAAAAAATTCATCATAATGATTTTGGAGTCAGAATCAATATCGTTAGTGGTGTCTAATGCTTGCTGCATGTGGTTCAACCACCGCTCTGCAGCTTGATGAGTGACGGGGAACGGGCGGTGACGGGCAATCAATGCAGGATGGCCTGTCAATGGCAAGGCAACTTTCACTTTCAATATGAATCTAACCTCAAACAAATAAGACAGATTCAGATAGCCAATGAGTTGAATTATTAGCAATTAAGGAGTCCAAGCAATGGGGAAAATGAATGCATTCCTTCATATAAGGTATTCTTGGATGTCTTACCAATAGTTTGTGGGTGTCAATGTGTCATGTCAGTTTGTACCAGTGTCATGATATTATGTAATAAAGAAAATGGCGACCTGCTTTGTGCTGTTTGTGGACCCTTTTCATCACTAAGAAGTTATTCATTGAAGAAGAACTATGACCAAATAACCAGATTTACAGAACACCTCTTTGATTTGAACTTCAGAGAAAATCTATAATTTAAAATACAGGACCGAGTTTAGTTTGTTGATCAGTTGATGCTGATAGAAATCGGAAACAAGAAAGGAACACTATATGCAATTTCAATAGCATTACCACAAGTACGACTTCTAGAGACTCGTGTATAGCAATACAAACCAATTTCTAATGTACGAAATCGTGTTTAATCAGCACATTCTCATAAATGCCCACAGGACACCAAATGGCCGAATGATATGTATGCTCCAACGAGCATGATAACTAAATTGCCTCAATCCAATATCACAGCAAGCACAAGGAAGCAAAGAACACTGAGATAAGATACAGGCCACAAAACAAGATTCTAAAGTAGGGATAAAATAATCATATAAAAGAAAAACAAGAAGCTATGCAACCATTACAGTTAATATCATATGAGATGCTTTGAATTAAGGATCAAGATTTGATCACCTCTTCTTTGGATATACAGTGGAGGCCCTCCCATTCTTTGTGCAAAGAACTCATATTGGTTTTGAATGGCATCTTCCTTTTTGGAATTTGCAAAAATCGATCTGAACCACTCTTCCTCGTCATCATAAACCCTAGCATCCAAGATTGCAAATTTAACAACAAATACTTAAAAGCAGTAATCAATTTATAATCCAATAAAGCACCTACATAAAAAATGATAAAAAAATCTTCCCTATTCTCCTACACCCTTAAATCCACAATAAACCCTCAGTTTTTTAATCTGCGACTGGGTCAATTCATCCAAGGATTCAATTTTTTCCGTATTATCCATTACAGAAATCAATAAATACCAATTCCGCATCAAATTCTACTCCAAAAAAATAAAAACCAGAGCAATATATACCGGTTGTAAAAGTTGGTGGAGAGGTTAATGAAAGTCTGGAGACCGAGCTTCTCATAGAGATTGGTTTTATCAATGGCGAAAGCATCGTCTGGATGCACTCCGCTCCACTCCGATGCCTTCTCTTGCAGTGACTGCATCTCTCTCTCTCTCTCTCTCTCTCTCTCTCTCTCTCTCTCTGAGGATGTGGAGGCGTATGGGCTTTTTTTGACTGATTTATAAATGGGCCTATTTATAGTGGCATGTGGAGGTCGCGTGGGCTCAACGCTTTTCTGTGGGCCGACTCCGAGGATCTCTTATGCAATTTCAAGGTGGTGGAGCCCAATCGAATAAATTCATATAAATCCAAATAATTGATTTTTAAAACGTATGTCGAGTAACAGTCTCATTTTTAAGTTGTTATAGAGTTTGTGTAGAATTTAAAATTACTTCATTTATCATTGAACAATATTTGGAGGCAATCATATAATTCTTGTATCAATATATATATATATATATGTGTGTGTGGGGATAATGGGACATTTATTTAATTTTTAGAAAAAGAGATGAATATTATTTGGACAAAAATGTGCCACTCAAGATTCCCCAAGAAAGTTTATTTGGTTTGCTTTTCCTTATGATTTTCTTAGGTGAGCACATAATGAGGCGATAGTGTTGTTAGGAATCAAATTTTATCAGAATGTTTAATGTAATTAATTTGTTGATGATGTAAAGTTTCCCAATAAGATAAAAGTATACATGTTATTTTAAACTAAGTAGTTAAAATCTATATCTATATATCTATAAAAATAGAATATTCTGCCAAAAATAACTGCAATAAATGTCTCATTTATTAAATATTTCCATTTTAAGAAATCATTAATAACTTCATTTTAAATTTTTTATTAAACAAATACATAAATATCAATATTTTAAGACATTTAATTTTATATTTATCATACAAAAACTCAAAGAAAAAATAAATAGACAAATTTATTTTTATATTTTTATACTATAATAATCGAGGAAAAGTTTGAGATATTTATAGAAGTAACATTTTCCCAACAAAAAATGTCACATCAACAATATTTTTATTTTATATTTTTTATTATTCAATCCATTCAATTTATAATATAAATATTGTCTTAGTTTATTTTTATTTTATTAATATTAATTAAGTTAATTTTTATTGAATAATTTCTTAAATACCAACAATAGATATTGTCCAAATAATAATTTCAATAATAAATATTAATTTGTTTAGGGACAATTGATATCATATTTAATATAAATATAACTAAATAAGTTTCACTATTAAAGATACGTGTATATAAATATATGTATATATAAAATATGTATTTAGTGTAAAATTATATGTTATTCTAAGTACTTTTTAAATTAATATTCGTAAGTGTCCCGTCAACAAATTTTTTTATTTAGAATTTTACTATTTAATCCATTTGATTTAATAATATAAATACTGTGTTAGTTTATTCTCATTATATTGATCTTAATTAAATTAATTTTTATTGAATAATTTTTTAAATACCAACAATAGATATCTAAACAATAATTTCAATAATAAATATTAATTTGCATGGGGATTATTTATATCATATTTATTATTAATTAATAAATAAATGTAACACTATTAAGGATGTGTATATATACATATATGTATATAACATGTGTTTAGTCTAAATTATATATCATCCTAAATATTAATTTTTTAAATTATAAATATTTAATAATCAAATAAAATTTTCACATTTTACCTTACACTTAGGATTTCGTATATTTTTATGTGAGAGTGCATGGTTTGAATTTAGATGGCTCAGCTAATTATCTAAATTATATACTTAGTTTCTAATTATATCATCATCATCATCACTATTACTACATTTTGATTTTGTGTTGAGCTTATATTGTAATGATCAATGACGTGATATATCAATTAATTTACGTGATACTTCTAATGAAATATTTATCTGTCATCTTCAATATTAAACGATATTAATTAAAGAAAAATCCAATTCATTTTATTTTGAAATAAATGGTTGAAATTATATAATTGACATAGCTTACATCAAGTTCCTAGAAAAAAATCTAATTTTATTGTGTATTGTTTCCATATATACATACTCACACACATGTATTTATTTTAAATAATTGAATTTGATTTTTAATTCATAAATTTTAAAGTTTTTTTTAGTATATTTAATTTAAGTGACTGACGATATTAGTTTGTAACACATATGATAAAAAAATGTACTCAACTAGAAATGTTGTGTATAAAAAAGTTTTTAAAAAAACTTACAAACTTTGTAGGTAAAATATCCAATTTTGATTTGTAGATGATGATTGATACTTTTGTTTTTAGTATGAATCATAGATTAGTGAATTAGATGTGTATAATATCGATATATTGTTGTGAATTGAATTAGTTTAAGGAAATTTAGATTTTCATAATTATTAAATATTCAAAAAAACTTGTGTGAGATGGTCTCAATGATAATTTCGGCTAGACCGATCATTTTTTGTCTATAGATCAAACTCATAACCATTAACTTATATGTGAATTAGGAAGTTTTGATTGTGGGTCAACCCGTCTTACGGATCATACACAAGACTCACTTTTAAATATTATATTGTCTTATATATACTAAAATTACTTACATATATATTATCAAATAATTAATATTTATTAATATTACATCACAAACCGCGTATCGCGCGGGTTTGAGTACTAGTTTATTTAAATTAAATTCATCACCTAAACCGTAATTAAGATTGAAGTTGGATATGTGAGAGCGACAATATAGATGCACTTGAATAAGTAAATTCAAATAATTCTTGAAAATAAATAACCCTATAAGTTTTCGTTGCATTTACAATTGAAAACCAACCGAACAATTCAAAACAACTTTTTTGATGGAAATAAATAGTTTAGTTCTCCTTCCACCCCATGATAAAACACGAAAGTTTGAATAATATCTTGGGTAATTATTCAAACCTTTCTCCGGATAGTTTACCAGGTAATTGGAGTGACATTTGGAAATTACATTTATATTTATAATAAACATTAAACATCCATATTTTTAAAATTAAAAAGACATTTAGGTAATATCAATTTTATTTTAATCTCCATATATTAAATAGTAAACCTTGGACGAGGATAGTCGATATCCTTATTCAAAAATTATATGTAAAAGTAAACATTGAAAATGAACAACAATTTATTTCTTACCCCATGAAGTTATGTCATTGTCATGAATAATCATTTTATCTATATTTGTCAACGACCCTTGTTATTATAGGAATTTATTTATGTTATTTTTTTCATTTTATCTTTGGGACATAATTAAAATCTCTTGTAATAATATGAGTACATGAAATAATTGTTGGAACAAAAAAGCCCTAAAGTGTGGTAGGGAATAGTATGAGACATCATTTAACCGAAGGCTTTTCTTTGCCGTTTCGGTACTCTGAGGGTCTCTTCATCTTTCTACTCTTTATCTTCAAAACTTTCACTTGGCCTCCACCAATTTGTCCATCTTTCCTCCAAATAATTCACTGTTTGATCTTTTCTTGTTTTGGTTGCAGAAATTCAGTCACAATTTAAATAATTTATCCGATTGATTTGACTGAATATACATACATTTACACACATACATGCGTATCTTGGTTTGTATGTTGAGCTGACGGTGCCTCAAGAATCGAAGTGATGGCGGAGGAGTATCAAGGGCGGCAAACACGGAAGCGCCGCCGTTCAACGTGGGACGTCGCTCCGCTGGCGCAGCTAGAGGTTGTTACAGAAATTCAGTAATCTAGGGTTAGGTTTTATGGAGAAAAGGGGAAAGTTACGAACTTCTTGTTAAAATATCTAACCTTTTGCAGGCCGAACAGAGGGACGGTGAGGATGACGAGGCTAGGGCGCCTCCGCCGTCAGTGCTGCGGAGATACGTGTCGCCTCCGAAGAGGGATGATGATCCCAATGGGCATTACGTGTTCAGACTCGGCGAGAATCTCACCTCTAGATGTAATTTAGCTCTCACGTGAATTGATTTTTTCCTGTAATTTTTCTACTTGTGATAGTTTTCTGAAGTAAAGATTTTGATTGTTCTAGAATAGCTGTCGTTCTTCTCTTGGCATCTCTTTTAACATTTTTTTCTATATGATTACTTCTAGTTGTTTGAGAGTGTTGGAATTGTCTGAGTTCTGTTGATTATCTTCAAGCTGAGTGTGAACATTTTTATCGGCTTTTATTTGCAGATAAGATACTCGGCAAGATAGGTGAAGGTTAGCGGTCACGTGCCTGCTGATAAGAAAACCTTATATTTTGATCATTGTTCTTGTATCAAATCAGCAAGTTGCTGGTGCTGTAGGCACATTTGGTCGGGTATTGGATTGTTGGGATCGTCAAACTCGAGAGTACGTGGCTATCAAAGTTATTAGAAGCATAAGGAAGTATCGTGAAGCAGCGATGATCGAGATTGATGTACTTCAGCGTCTTGCTAAATATGACGAAGATGATTCACAGTAAGTCTTTTAAAGTGACAAATTTCTGATTGATTCTGTTTGTTGGCTTCTCATTTTTCTCTCTGAATATGACGAAGATGAGTCACAGTAAGTTGTTTAAAGTACTAAATTTCTGATTGATTCTGTTTGTTGACTTCTCATTTTTCTCTCGTATTTTGGCAGTTGCGTGAAGATGCATAGTTGGTTTGATTATCGCAATCATATATGTCTAGTAAGTACTCCTTTTATAGTTCATTTTCTACCACCTTTTATTTCATCTCTATTCAAATGCAAGTCTCTTAATGCAGTGATGATGTATTCCATGATTTTGTTGTCCAATTTTCTTTCAAGTTGTTCACGTGTGACGTGAGGGTATGGTTTGTCTGGCACTCATTCAACTCATAACAACATACGTGGAAATGTTTTTGCTTGAACACCATTTAAATGATATGTTTAGTAAATGCATGACATTCAGTGATTAATGTGCTTGTCTTGTTTGGTTAAGATGATTTTTCTATGTGAGTTTCATTCATAATTCTCATAGCTTCACGGAGAACTTCCTTTCAATGGATTTTAATGGTTTTATCAGGTCTTTGAGAAGCTTGGACCAAGTTTATTTGATTTTCTAAAGAGAAATAGATACTTCCCCTTTCCTGTGGATCTTGTTCGGGAGTTTGGGCGCCAGCTTTTGGAATCTGTAGCATGTCTGTGGATTGCCCTTGACCATGATTTTCTTCATTTTCTGTATTCATTTGGTTTTCTAACTAGCGATCTTTATTAGCCTGTTATATATATTAAGGTTCTAGCTGCTTTTCTTATGGGGGTCTTTTTTTTGATGTTTTGTATTCTTTTAATATTTTCAACAGATATGCATAGTTTACGATTAATCCACACTGACCTGAAGCCAGAAAATATACTTCTGGTCTCTTCCGAATTTGTAAAGCTTCCTGTTTGCAAGGTATGTGGCCTAATTAAGTTGGGCGACCATTTATAATTTTGGCTTTAGACTTTAGCACATCTTTAAACATTCTTTTTGTTTGTTCAGAAGACATCAGATGAAGCAAATTTGAGATGCTTACCAAAGTCGAGTGCCATTAAGCTGATTGATTTTGGTAGTACCGTTTATGGTACCCAGATAAATAACTCCATTGTTTCAACAAGGCATTACAGGGCACCTGAGATCATTCTAGGTAATTAGTTACTGTTGTCAGTGAGATTCAAATTGCTTCCATTCTCAGTCTTATGACCTTCTATTCCAGTAACAGTTGATAATCTGCTAGCATTCTTTTCCAATTTGTGTCTAGATCACTTAAAATTTAAAATCTTTGAGGAGAGAAGTATAAATCCCTATGGAGGTGATTGAAGCAATTATTGCTGCTCAGTGAAGTGGTTGTTTCCTTAAAGATGAGATGTTGGTGTTCTGTTTGGGTTTAAACAAGTTGATAAATTTCTACAGCAGATATGCTTGTCAACGTTCTTTTAACTAAATGTCATTACATATCTGTCACGCTTGGTTTATCCATGTCCTATACAGTTTCATGTTTGAATCTTCAGAAAACTTAGTTATATAGTTTGTGCAAAATGCAACAAAGAAGTGATTTAAAAATATGGAGGCTTTTCAGGATAGGTGACTTACAGAACTCGCTGAGTTCTAGCTTTTCCGGCTGGTAGGAACAGCAAGATTGAATAAATCAACAGAAAGAAGCATTCATTTTAGGAGGCTGATTGTATAGGTTAATAGCCTTGGGATATAAAAATAAAATGAATGGGTGTTTTATTTTTTGGATGTTCTTTATATGTGATAGAAATGTTTCATTGACTGCTTCCTTGAAATGTGGTTTTTGAATTAGAAGTTGGGATATCAATCTTATTGGGAACTAAGATGGCCCTTATCTCGTTTTTGTTTCAGGTTTAGGATGGACCTATCCTTGTGATATTTGGAGTATTGGTTGCATACTTGTAGAACTTTGCACGGTTTGATCTACATCTCTCCTTGTACTTGTTGTTCTTTTTATCTAGCATATCAAGTTTATTTTTCTGATATGTCAAGGTGATCTTTGTAGGGTGAAGCACTTTTTCAAACACATGAGAACTTGGAGCATCTGGCCATGATGGAGAGGGTGTTGGGACCACTTCCCCATCATATGATGCGAAAAGCAGAGTAAGTTCTTTCTTAGCACGATGATGCCACCACCAACGGGCAGGCAATCTTGCTTTTCTTGTGGGTTTGCCTCTAACTCGACATTCTCTGACTCCTGCTGTATTACTGTTGTGGTTTTGCAGCAGAGGTGCTGAAAAATATTTCAGGCGGACACGACTTGACTGGCCTGAAGGTGCTACTTCCCGTGATAGCATCCGTGCAGTAAGGAAGCTAGATCAATTGAAGGTACCAATGTCTTTAATTGATAATCTATGTTGCATCTGCAAAAATTTATGACATGGTTTGTCTGGTTTAAATACGCAGAATCTCATCTCAAAACATGCCGGGTGTTCGTCCACATCCTCCCTCATCAACTTGTTATATGGTTTGCTCAAGTTTGAACCATCGGAACGTCTAACTGCTCGACAAGCTCTCGACCACCCCTTTTTTAAGCTTTCAACCTAAATTTTTTGCCTTCCATGTCTTGAAATTCTCTAGTGAAGGAAATTGTCGGAATATAATGTTATCTCACTTTTCTTATCAATCTATTATTTAATGACACTCTAGCTGTGAGTGTATGTAATGCCTATGCACAAAATGTATGCCCTCTCTGTTGGATTCAATAACCCAGGATTAGATTGGTCCTTGTAATAAACACACCAAAAGAACCAATTCTAAACCATGATTAAACAAAAACTTGGACACCCTCAAAATTTCTAACTCAGATCTGCACAAAGTACATGCCATCATAGACTTTGAAATCGGGGTAAATTCTACAGTAAATGTGATGAAATTACCATCACACATTAAAATTGGGCAATTTCTACCATCAGAAGAAATGCATTTTTTATTATCATCTTAAATATAAAATACACACGACAATATTTAAGATATGATGACAATACGATTACATGTAGGTTGGAATTTCCTGAAATCGATTGGGGGAAATTGAACTTTGTTTTAATTCCAACATTGACCCTCTCTACACTAATTTTTTAGCATTTCCTATTATCTATTTTTAATTCCTTGGATACCCATTTCAAAATTAGAGAAAATCTCACAAGTACAACCATCCTCTCACAACTCAAAAACCCTAATCACTGATTGAAACCCCATTCTTTATAAACCCCGAAATTTATTGAAGCGCACTAGCGTAGAAGAGATTCCAAAGCTATGGCGTTTTGGTCACGAGAAATGATGAAGAAAATTGTGAAGAAGATCGGCGGTGAACAGAATTTAGCGCCTGGAGTGAAAGACCAGTTGAAGAAAGCGGTGCCGGATCGCAAAATCGTAATGGGCCGAGCCCACCGCGGGCTTTTCGCGGGCCGACATATCCAATTCGGGAATCGCGTCAGTGAAGACGGAGGCAACAAGTCTGTATATTTATTTGCTTTCTTTCTGAATTTCTCGCATTATTTTACCTTCTATATTGGTATGTATATGTAGCAGTACGTGTGTGGTTTGTGTGTTCGTGTGTCTGTGCGCGCGAGCGCATATGTGCATCTGGTTTGATTGAAATGAGTGAAGGGGTGAATTGTTACAGGAATTCGAACGGATTTTTTTTTGCTTGTAGTAAAATCTGAGAGATTTTTGATGACGATCATGAAGAAATTAGTTGAGTTACTGACCTGCTAATATGTTCAATTCACTTGGAAGGAACACTATCTTCAATTGTTTCTGTCATGGTAATACCCAGAAAAGTCACTCAGTTATAAGTATCCACGGACCTGTATGGCTGTGAGAAGTAGACGTTGTTTATGACATTCGGGATATTGAATTTGCATTTTTATGCTGGATATTGCTATTCTTGAGTTGTGGCAATGAGATCGATCTAGTTCCTTGTTTTTTTGGGATAAATGCTGTACTTCTCTCTTTAGATTCTGATTATCTTTTGGCCTGTTCAAAGAATATCCTATTTTCGGTTCTGATACTTGTTTTGATTCGATGTTAGGACAAGGAGGTCATGGAAACCTAACATACAGGAGAAGAGGCTCTTCAGCTACATTTTGGACCGTCACATCCGCGTTAAAGTTAGTACTCATGCTCTGCGCTGCATAGACAAGGCAGGAGGAATTGATGAGTACTTGTTGAAGACACCTTACCATAAGATGGACACAGAAATGGGCCTTTTCTGGAAAACTAAGATCGAGAAGATGTATGAAGATCTTGGGGGGATGCAGGTTGTGTTCTTTTCTCCTGAGGTTGAATCTAACTTCGATGAACAATTCAAAGAACTCAGATTAGAAAAGAAGGCTGCACGAAGAGAAGCAAGGAGGAATGTGTATGGTTCTACTTCCAAACGAGAGCCAATAAAAGATGGACCTGATGTTGGGGAAGCTAGTGAAGGAACTTCAAAAAGTGACGACGGAGGCTCCGAATTCCATCATGAACCAATGGTGGCTAATGCTTGAACGTGCATCTGGTTCGTATGCCACATTAATGTTGGCATTCCGCAGCTTTGATATAAATTCTCACATTTTGTAATCTTAGCAAGAATTACGGCTTTGGTTCTTGATACCCTATAATCGAGTATGATGATGCGATTGGTTTGTTTGTTTACTTCAGTTAGCAGTTAGTTACATGTGTTACACCTACCGAGATCCATAGACTACCGGAAATTAGGGTTGATGACCATAAGTGACAGTTTTTCTGGTCTTTTATGTCACCAGAAAGATTATCTTTCCAGTAATGGATTCATTTTATTGGATTTCATCTCTGTGATCATGGTTATTCATTGACTCTGCATTTATTTACTTAGAAAGAAAATGAATTCTTACAAGTTTCAACTGATCAAGAGCTAACAAGTTGTCACCCAACTGGGAAATATATCATCCTCCCAACAAAGGGCAGTGGTAAGAGAATTTCATCAATCTCTACGGCTACATCCGGCTTCTTTCTTCAAGTGTTTTTCTTTCACAATCCGTCTCAATTTCTCACACTCTTCCCAACATGCAAAATCAGCATACATATTCGATATTAACACATAGTTTACAAGATTGTCACTATCCATTCGCAACACAATGTCTCCCACTTCTCTCCCCAGTTCAAGATTTCTATGTAACCTGCAAGCATTAAGCAAAGTTTGCCATATCCCTACATTAGGTCTCAAAGGCATCTTCTCTATGAGGTTCTTGGCTTCTTTTAGACGTCCAGCTCGACCAAGGACGTCAGCCAAGCAAGCATAATGCTCTACTCTAGGCTTCACTATTGGATCGTTGCACAATCTCGTGAAGCATTTTTGGCTTTCTTCCACAAGTCCAGAGTGACTACATGCTGAGAGCACTGCCAAATACGTCACAAGATCAGGCTCGATATTCTCCACCTGCATTTTGTTGAAAAGTTGAACTGCTTCTATACCAAGACCATGCTTTCCATAGCCAGTGATCATAATAGTATATGAGACTATATTTTTCACTAGCATCTCACTGAAAAGCCTGTTAGCCTCCTTTTTTAACCCACACTTGAGATACATATCCAAAATTGAATTAGCTACTGAGAGATCCAAATAAGAGGGGATTTTGATGGTGTAGCAATGCATTTGCTTTCCCAGCTCTACATAAGCAATATCTGCAAACAGACTTGTAATGCTTGAAAGCACAAAACCCTCGAGACAAATTTCACTCCACCTAAGTTCTCTGAACAAGTCCATGGCCTCTGATAAATCTCCTTTTCGAGCATAGCCCACGATAAGGGCAGTCCATGATATCATATTCTTTGATTCTGATCTACTAAAGACCTTTCTTGCTTCAAATAAGTATCCACATTGGGCATAAAGATCAACAAGGGCGCCGGCAATAATTTTGTGAGCTGAAACAGAGTATCCTTTTCTGATCAGGAAGCCATGAATTTGTTTCCCTTCTCGTATAGCTCCAAGACCACGGCAAGCCTTTAAAGTGCTAGAGAATGTGAATTCATCTGGCATTTCTCCATGTTCTTGCATTTCACTAAGAAACTGCAGAGACTTGTCGATCATGCCTTCCGAATTTGAGTATCCTGCTATCATAGCATTCCATGAAATCAAACTCCTAACAGGCATTTCACCGAACATTTGTCCAGCCTCGTCGCTTCTTCCGCATTTGAAATACATATCAATGATCGAGTTCCCAACCGCAGGACACCAATCAAGTCCAGTTTTACCACACACAGCATGAATCTGTTTCCCACTTTGCAAAGCACCCAAAATCCCACAGGCTTTAACATTCGTCGACAAAGTATACTCGTTGTGATGCACGTTTGAACATCCCATCTCATTGAACAGCAATAATGAAGCCTTAGCATTGCCCATTCGCAGGTATCCCGACATCAAAGAAGCCCAAGAAACAACATTTCTCATAGGCATTATATCGAACACTGAATGAGCATTCTCCATTCTGCTACATCTTGCATACATATCGATGAGATCATTGTTTATCATTAAATCAGAGCCGTAACCCACTCTTAGTACCGCTCCATGCACCTGCATTCCTTCATCGTACGTCAATTTCTTTGAACAATTCCTCAAAATTTCGGACAATGATTGCCTCTGTCTGATCAATGGAATCCCAATTTGCTCCATCAGAAAATATCTCCTTTTCCTTTTATTTTGAAAAATAATTTGATAAGTTGATTCCAATTATAGCAAATTCGTTACTTTGGTCAAAATTTGATATGTGCGTAGTGATATGTATGTATATGAATAATAGGTTAATAATTCTTTAGCTAAAATTAATTAGACTTAATTATTGTGAATTAACCAACTTTAATCTAAACAAATATAAATAAATAAAGCCAAAGGAAATTATGAAAACAACGCAATATAGAAAAAAAAAATCATGTATTAAATGAGGAGAAATTAAATATAGAGAAGATTAGAGAACGAAAAATATGGATACATGGTTTTTGTCATATTATGTCGTTTTCATCATTTTTTTAAAAATCTGTTTTACGTTAAAGTAGATTAAAACAGAGTTAATAAATCTTGAATAATATTTTTTTAAAGGTAAATCTTGAATAATATTAAATGATATGTATCGTTTATCTATTATCTATCAAGTTTCTACGTAATTTAATTTTAACTAGAATTCTAAATTGATTAAAATTGAAATTAAGTGATATGATCATTGTAGAGATTGATGATTTTAAAATAGGTGAAGTCTATGGTGAGGAATCCATTAGCACGGTGTCTAAAAAAATATGTAATATTTTTGTGTGTATTAAATAATATTTTTTGATAATACTTTGAATTATAAAATGTGTTTTGAGTTGAGTTGAACCAAAAAAAAAAATGCAATACAGTTATGGGTAATAAAAAATATTTTTCTGAATATTAGATAATACTACTTTTGTCGGATGTGTCACTTAAAAAACCATAGATGTTCAAATGCTCTTTTCTCTCTCGTACAACATGCAATTTTTACATATATTAGGTTATAGTTTTATATTTATTAAATAATATCTATATATTATATAGACATAACACATAGCATAATAAAATATTATATGTATAATATTCGATCCAACTAGACTCGTCACACGCAAGCCCTGCCCTTTAAAACAATAGAAAAGTTATGAAACGTTTTGGATTTTTTTATATTAAGCCTAAATATTATAACGCTTATTGAAAAGCATATACAGATAGATGAATGCCCGTAATTTCCCAAATTGAAATATGGCACTCATCTTTTTTTTTCGTGGTTTTTCTTTTTCTTTCTTGTGGGAATGCATTCTTTCATGCAAATTGAACATTACTGCATTATATATATAAGTTATATTTTGTGTTAGATTGAAATAACATTCTAAAATCAAATAAAGTGATTATGTACTGTGATTACCAATTTGAAAGAAGCATATTGAAAGTCCGATCTTTCGAAGAAATTCTGAATTAGGCATGCGACAAATTACCATAATCACACATTATTAGAATTATATTGAAATTAAACCCCACAATTTAATATCCATATTTATTTTAAAACGAAAAAAATAAACGTGCCTTATAACGAACATACAAATTATCACAATCAAGTGAATTTCTAAATAAAACATTTCTGAAGTTAATGTTGAAAAAGGGTGCAACTTTATTCTACGGTTCGTTCTTATTTAGCAAATTTCATTTAATTAAAGCTTGGAAATTCATTATGATTATTGTTGTTCTTATGTAAATATTTATATGTGTCAAGTGTCCATTCATGCAATTCGGTTATATAATTAAAAATGAGATTTTTATGCTCTAGACATGCGTTTACGAGCTCCCATGCATCCTTGTCCGTACCCACACTTTTTCCCTGCACGTAACCTTTATGTTACATTAACCTAACATTTTAGTTGAATATCATATATGAGAAAATATCTCGAATTACCCATTTAGATATAATAAATTCACTTTAATACCCATGAATATAAATTTTTATCTCCATCTACCCATCAATATAAATTATTATCCCTAAATACCCATTTTTGACTTTGAAGTCATATATGTATTTTGCTTTGCAGAGATGTCAGAATCCTTTCTTTTATTTTTTTACATGCGTTTACTTTTATTTTTAAAACATGTGAATAATAAGACAATTAGAAGAAAAAAATTGTCTTAGTTTTAATATTCAAAATTTACAATCGAATTCATTCCACAAAATTCATAAACTAATTTAAAAGTATGGCTCAACTAATTAACAATTACAAAATTAATAAACTAATTAACGACATAAAAAAAGTAGGACTAACGAATTAAAAAAGTATACCTAACAAAATTAGTGCTAACTAAAGCTTAACCAATGGACTAACAAATTAACAATTACCAATTAACAAAAAAATTAACGAATTTGGAAAATAGGAATTAACGAATTAGAAAATACTAATTAACGAAAAAAAATAAATTCGAATACAGCTTTATTTCGTTAACCCTTATACTTTAGGGGTTAACAAAATGTTAGGGATTTTTAGATAGTTTTGTTAACCCCTTAAATTTAAGGGGTTAACGAAATTGAAGAAAATTTTTGGAATTTCGTTAACCCTTTAAATTTGAGGGGTTAACGAAATTAAAGAAAATTAAGGGGTTAACAAAATTAAAGAAAATTTTCTTTAATTTCGTTAACCCCTCAAATTTAAGGGGTTAACGAAATTGTTTAATTTTTTTCGTTATTTTGTTCAATAATTCCTACGAAATTTCTACACAAATTCAACAATTATTTCAATCTCAACATTCAAACAATAATCAAACAATAATCAAATAACAAACAATTCAAACAAAATAAATTATACACAACTAACCTGAATTCAATTATATTACATTTCTACTTTAATATATCAAAATTAATATAAATCAATATATAATGTATCAATATATATTACCATTTCTACTTTAATATATCCAATTAATATAAATCAATATATAATATATTATATATGTACTTTCAATTCTCTCTGACTTCTCCCTGACATTCGTACATATGTGTTTTTTGGGATAATACTTTAAAGTTTTGGGTATATGAGTTACAAATATTATAATGATGGGTAGAATTGTACTTCGTTATATAAAATTGGGTAGATTGGGCATGAGACTCATCATATATTGTATTATTGACCTATACTATATTTTTAAATCTTATATTATAACAAATACTCCCTCCGTCCCTGTTAACTTTGCCTACTTTCCATTTTTATTTGTCCCATCTTATTTTGCCAGCCAAAAAATGGCAAAGAAAAATTTACTCTTTTACCCCTCAATTTCTTTCATTTTACAACTTTTGCACTCAAAAAACACACATTAATTACAAAATTGTCACTCAAAAATATTAAAATAACACATCACATCAAAGTCAACAGTTTTTTCTTAGGCTCCGTGCCGGTCAAACGTAGGCAAATTTAGTCGGGACGGAGATAGTAACATTTATGTTTTCTAAAAATTATGATATTTATACATAAGAATCACACAAGTATAATATAAAATGTAAATTATTATTATAATATAAAGATACAAGATTATTATACAAATTTTTAAATTGAGATTTTTTTTTTGAATAATATCACTTATAAATTAAACGAATCTTACACATAATAATACCCTAAAAATTATATTAACACGAACGAAAATTTCACCGCATAAATGAAAAATAATCTAGCACGAACATAAATTCCGATCAGATTCGTCCGCTTCACACCACGTTGATATTACACGTGAAATTGATGCACAATAACATTACTCATATTATTATTAAAATTACAAAATAAGAGAAGTTTTTTTTGTTTTTTTCAATTAACCCTTATTATTATTGTTTTTATGACCTTCCTTTGACACATTTCCTCGAAATTTCTTGATTGCGTCACACATCCATACAGCCATTCTCCTTAAATGACGTAAGCAAATTGCAAAAAGTTAAATCCAACCGACGTTATGTGTCAAGCTTAGGAAGCGAGTAGTGAAAAATGGGTAGTCGAGGCGCGTCTTCTCTTATTCCAAATTGGCGCGTCGGAATTTCCCTCAATTTTGAAAGTACAATGGCAGTCCCGTAATTTCACCTAATTATAGGGTCAGTTACTCTCCCAAAAAAGTTAATTAATTTTTTACCTTTTTAATAAACGACACCCGGATTTCCTCGTGTTTAAATGTCTAACAACTTCAGTTCACCTTATCAAATCTATTCGTACACGTGGACGATGAGAATTATGAACCGTTGGATTAGAAAGAGTGCAGTTGCTATTTATTTACTTTCAGGGAGCGCCCCAACCACTAATTCCCCAATCTCCACCGTCCGAAAAGGAAATTGACGATCTTGATTGTGACACGTGGTTAAAACATTTTGCTATAAATTGACAAATCTCTCCCTGAAATGTGTGTAAACCCTTTTATTTTACTCACTTGCTTTGCCCTCTCTCACATCACATACAAACCCTAGTATTTCTCTTTCTCTCTCTAGGAAAAGAAAAAGGGGAAATAGAAAAAATATAGTAGTATAAGGTTTTGATTTGAAAAATAAAAAAGAAATGAAAAAAGCAGTGAATCAAATTAGGGCTTCAAATCAAAGCTGATTTTTTTCTCTTATTCCCTTTCCCAAATATCTTCTGAATTGAAACTCTTTCATGCTCGATCTCCACTTCTCCAATGACGTGGTCACCGTAATTCTGATCACAGGTATTGTTTATGCGCGTATATGACCGGAATACATACTTGCATGTGTAATCTATGTGGTTTTTTTCTGCGTTTTCTTGCGTTTTTTTCGTTGTTCTTGTTATCAAATCGGTGTTTGTGGAAATGAGTTGCTGTTGGGTATAATTGAGGACGATTGTATGGGCCTTTTTTGATGGTTGTTTGTTTGTTTTTGGGTGAAATTTGTGTTGGCAGATCTGAGTGGGGCATGAACAGAAGGGGGTTTGTTTTGATTTGATTGAATTGGGTGGTTGTTGATGGAAAATAGCAAAAAGAAGTCTGGTGGCGTTGAAATTCCTAAGAAAAGCCGTTCTTTGGATCTCAAGAGCCTCTATGAATCGAGGGGTTCTGAAGTGAGAGCCACTAAGAAGAAGGTATCTGATGAAAATGATGGGGGGGATGTCAAGAAGAAAAAGAGAAAGAGTAGAAAGGAGGTTCCTTTGAGTTGTTTCGAGAGTGATGCTAAGAAAAGTAGGAAGGAGAATGTAAATGCTGTGAAATCGGAGGCAGGACTTAGGCAAAAATCAAATGACCGGAGCGAAGGGTTGCATGGCATCTCCTTGGCTATGGGAAGTAATGGAAGTTCATTTAATATCCCAAAGCGTCCAAGGGGATCAGTGGGGCGGAAAAAGGTCGAAAGTGATCAAGGTTCTGAGCCAACTAGACTTCCCAAATCTGATGATTCCGCTGGAGCATTTAAAGCTGAAGTTTCTAAATCTGAGAATGGTGTGGGGCCCATTGACAAATTAGTTCGGGAAGTAACCGTTTCCTCGGGTAATGCCCATGTTTCAAATCATAAATCCGTGCGAAATGTAGATGTTCCAAATCCAAAAATAAAACAAAAGACCGACTCGAAAGCCACTGTGAATTCCAGTGGTTCAAATGTAAAACTAAAGCAGAAGGTGGGGGCTGATGATGTAAAGGAGAACAGGGATCACCAGTCAGGTTCAGCTCGTGTAGGGAAAGCCCATAATCAAGAAGTAAATAATGGAGATTTGTCGCATAAAAAACAGCGGAGTAACAGTCGGAAGAAAAAGGGGTTAATAATCAGTAGAGATGGTAATCAAGCCTCAGCGAAGAAGTCCGAGCCTTCTGTGGGTAGTTCATCAGACAGGCTCTTCACTGATTTTGTGGATGATGATGAAGATGATGAGGAGAACCTTGAGCAGAACGCGGCAAGGATGCTGTCATCTCGATTTGATCCAAGTTGTACTGGTTTTTCATCAAAGAGAAAATCATCAGTATCTGAGAAGGCTGATGGTTCAGTTGCAGTTTCATCTCCACGCGACTCATTTGGTGGGCAGTCTAAAGCATTTGATGGTGGGCAGTATGTGTCTGCAGATGATAAGAGTAGAATGCTTAGGCCCAGAAGAGATAATAAAGGCAAAGGTGTGTCGAGGAAACGCCGTCATTTCTATGAAATAGTTGCCCAGGACTTGGATCCACACTGGTATTTTAACAGGAGAATCAAAATCTTTTGGCCATTGGATGAGAGTTGGTATTATGGGCTTGTGGATGACTATAACAATGAAACTAAACATCATCACATAAAGTACGATGATCGGGAAGAGGAATGGGTTAATTTAGAAGAAGAGAAATTCAAGCTCTTGCTTTTTCCTAGTGAGGTTCCTGACAAACCAAAATCTAGAAAACGATCTACAAGGGACAAAGATGTACATGGAGGACAAACAGTTCCATCAGCAGATGATGGTAGCTGTATAGGGGACCCTCTTGATTCTGAACCCATTGCTTCATGGCTAGCTAGTCAATCTCAACGTGCCAAAGCTTTGCCTAAATCTTCAAAGAGAAGGAGGACGTCAGAAAGACACCCCACCTTAGTCTCTTCATTGTCATCTGAGAAAACTGACTACTCAAATAGTGATGTGGTTGACTCAAGAATTACTAGAAATAATCCAGATTGTGAATCTGCATCAGTAGATAGTTTACTTTTCTGTGGAATGGATAATACCTCTCTGCTGGGAAGTACCCGCACCTCTCCTAGTGAGAAGCATATGGTTTATGTCAGGAAGAAATATCATAGGAAAAGTGAAGGAGGTAGTTCTGTGTCTAAAGATGTCAAAGCATGTGGAAGTGCTCCAAGGACTGTTACAGCTCCCACACCAGTTAATGTTAGCTTGCCACCTACAAAACGGGTTAAGTTTTCCCATGGTTGTTTGGACTCTGACGAGCAACTGTGGTCACTTGATGATAAAGGCCAATTAAGATTAAACGATGCTTTGCTGAAGTTTGAAGAATTCAGGTTCCAGACATGCCTACCTGTATTACTGCCTCTGCAGTCTTCGTGTGATATTGTGATTTTTGGGCTGCTTCATCACATATTTATGCTTGAACATGGGGCAGTCGTGACTACCTCTCCTGCTGTTATTTTGGAAATGCTTTTTGTTGATAGTAATTTTGGCTTGAGATATCTTTTATTTGAAGGCTGTCTGAAGCAGGCTTTGGCATTTATCTTCCGAATCTTGTTTGTCTTCAGTCAGTCTGATGAACAGTGGGATGGCGACATGAAATTACCCATGACCTCAATTAGGTTCCAACTTTCTAGTTTTCAAGATCCGAGGAAGCAACATGTATTTGCATTTTACAGTTTCTCTAGGCTACAAAGTTCAAAATGGGTGTACCTGGATTCCAAGATTCTGCAACATTGTCTTCTCATTAAAAAACTACCTGTCTCAGAATGCACATATGACAACATAAAGGAACTTGAATGCGGGAGTTATCAGCTGCACAAGCCTCATGTTGGTTCCAAACTCTCCACAAATGAGGTATGCTCTTCTTTGAATTGACGATTTGCTTTTCTAGTTTTGACGTGATGATTTCCTAAAATAGTTGATTTATTTCCTCTTTTGGATGTGCATAACTAATATTTAGTGTAATGAATTAGCAAACTGAAACATCTAAAGTAATAGTATGCCAACTCAGCTACCAGCTTTTTTTTGTTCAAAATTTCATAGTTTCCTTAAATCTTTTTTGACTTTTATTTAACCTTTGTGCCGATTCAGCATGGATATTTTTTTCATGAAATTGGAAACTGTATTTTAATTTTTGGCATGTCATTGTAAGGTTATTGGAACGCGAGTTTCCCCAGGCACCGGAACATTCCTTGGTTCCATTATATTATTGTTTTTTTTTGTCGTGGAGGAGCTTTCTCTTTTTTTAATTGCTAAAGTGATAGCTAGAGATCGGAAGTTGGTTAATTCATTGATTCCATTTTTGTAACTATGATGGTTCTTTTTACTCTTCTATCTCTACCAGGGTTTCAAGAAGAAAATTATGCCTGGCATATTGCCTATGGGTGTTTCCCGAGAAGCCAGCACTACAAGGATGAGTCAGCCTGCTTTTAATCTGGCTGCAAAGCCTGGAAAAGTTCCTCAATTTGCTCTCTCCTTTTCTGCTGCGCCAACTTTCTTTCTCTCTTTGCATCTTCAGTTACTCATGGAACATAGTTTTGCTTGGGTCAATCTCCAGCATCAGGACGCACTCTGTCAAAGTTCAGAGAATGGTGGTCAACCAAATGCAGAATATGCTCAATTTGAGCCTAGCTCTGTTGCTATTCCAGATGGGACTGCTGAAAATGAAGTCCAAAACTTGGAGAAAATCCAGGGAAATTCAGAGAATGGTGGAGGGGATGGATGCCTCAAAGATTTTACTGAAATTGGGTCCAAAGATATTGCTCAATCATACCAGTATGAGCCTAAGAGCAAAGTACATCAACATATTGTAGCTGCACCTACATCCGTGCCGACATCCATCACATCTCAAATCTTGAATCCCAGGAGTGACACCTCATCTGGTGGCATGATCATCGAAATTCCATCTTCTGAACAAGTTGATGTGCCTTCTGATGGAAAAGACTGTGTATCAAGACAGAGCCCTGATGAGACTTGGAACATGCATGATGGTTTTGTTCATAAATCCAACTCTATTGGCTTCAGAAGTTCTTGGCAACATAGTGTGAGAAGCTCTATTTCTTCTCCTCTTGGACACCAGTCTCCGGTATGGCCAGATGGGAAGCCAAACTTCACATCGAATGGATTCGGTAATGGACCTAAAAAGCCACGCACACAGGTCCATTACACCTTGCCTTTTGTTGGTTATGATCTCAGTGAAAAGCAAAAAATGCCAAGCTCAAGATCTCTACCCTGCAAACGAATTAGGAAAGCTAGCCTGAAGGGTAACCAGAAAAATATGGAGTTGCTAACTTGTGTTGCAAATGTCCTTATCACCCATGGTGATAAAGGATGGAGAGAATATGGGGCACATATTGTGTTGGAAGTTGCTGATCGTAATGAATGGAGACTGGCAGTCAAACTTTCTGGGGTTACAAAATATTCCTATAAGGTTAAACATATTCTACAGCCTGGGTCAACTAACCGGTATTCACATGCTATGATGTGGAAAGGAGGAAAGGACTGGGTACTGGAGTTTCCTGATCGGAGCCAGTGGATGCTTTTCAAGGAGATGCATGAGGAGTGTTATGATCGGAATATTCGTGCTGCATCTGTGAAGAACATCCCTATCCCTGGAGTACGGCTGGTCGAGGAATGTGATGATTATGGAACTGATGTCCCTTTTGTTCGAAGTCCTATGAAGTATTTCCGACAGGTTCAAACTGATGTTGAAATGGCAATGGATCCGTCACATATTCTATATGACATGGATAGTGATGATGAACAATGGTTGATGGCACACAATAATTGTACAGACAAACCTGAAGAGATATCTGAGGAGTTCTTTGAAAAGGCAATGGACATGTTTGAAAAAGTTTCATACTCTCAGCTTCGGGACAATTTCACAGATATTGAAGTTGAAGAGCTTGTGATAAGAATGGGGTCTGTAGGAGCTGCTAAAGTTGTATATGAATACTGGAGACAGAAGAGGGAGAAAATCGGCATGCCCTTAATAAGACATTTGCAGGTCTGTTGAAAATCTATAGTATTACCTTTTTATTTGCATAACACTCACAGTGGTTAGATTAATACATTATGTCTGCAGAATAGAGCTTGAAATGATCGTTGTCTTGTCTCGTTTTAGTGTTGAAGGACTCATTAAATGTGATGTAGTAGTGATATCCAAGCCAAAAAGGAAAGTGAACATAAGCTTCATTGCACCTTTCTTTTTTCTTTTTAATACGCTTGGAAAGGTGCAGCGCTCTATGACGTGCATGCATCAATTTGACCTCTTAGGTGCAGTATACATGGACATTCTTTTAGTAGTATGTCTCGTAGAAGATTATATAAATTTAGTCACTGAGCAAATGAATCAGAAATATATCATCTGCTTACATATATTGAATGAATTTTATTATGTTAGGTAGTGAGAGGCAGATGATCAAAACTGAGTGTTGTTCTTGCTATTTCTTCAATCTCTTTAAGCACATTGCTTCTTCTTTCTTACTTTGTTAAAAAGAAATCGATTATGAACTTAAGTGGGAAGTAACTATGTTTTATCCTACTTTTGTCATTCATCAGTGATATATTATCTGCTCTCTATTTGTTGCTCCCAGACTCATGATTTAGTGCTAATATGTGTTCAGCCTCCTCTTTGGGAGAGGTATCAACAACAGCTGAAGGAGTGGGAGCATAATGTTGGTCATGGCAATTATGCCTTTTCTGTTGGTAATCGGGAGAGGGTTCCTCCTCCTGAAAAACCACAGATGTTTGCTTTCTGCTTAAAACCTCGGGGTTTAGAGGTTCCTAACAAGGGTTCAAAACAACGGTCTCACAGGAAGCTTCCAGTTTTGGGGCACCATCATGCTTCTTCGGCGGATCAGGAAGGTCTTGTTTATGGTAGTGTTTAAATCTTTCATTTCACAGTTAGTGTGGTGTTACTATTCCGTTTCTTTTCCTGAAAGGCACAAGTGTTTTTCACTTACATAAATAATTTTTTGTTTCAACTTCTCACTGTGACAGGGAGAAGATCAAACGGGCATGTTTTTGGAGATGACAAGATGTTATATCCAAACAGTATTCATCATTCTTTTGATGTTTCACCATCTCACAGAGCTTCAACAAGAGTATTGTCTCCACGAGATGCACATTTCTCTCTGAGTAGTGCTGTGTCTGATTGGAAAGGTCACCATAAGACTTATAAGAACAAATCAAAGAAGGTACCCTCTTTTCACAACCAACAGGCGACATCCTACAAGCAGAGACCAATAGGGAAGAGAAATGGAGCTCAGCAGTGGAACATGGGTGTGCCTGAAGTATCCAGTCAGAGGCACTACTTTCTTGAAAGACTTCATAGACAAGGGGCTGAGCCTATGGACAGTTCAGATCATGAGTTTCACGCGCGTGATGCAAAAGCTGCAGCACGGCACACAAATCAGTTGGCTAAGCTCAAGAAAGAGAAGGCTCAAAGACTGTTCAATCAGGCAGATTTAGCTGTCCACAGAGCCGTGGTTTATATAATGAATGCGGAGGCAATGAAAGATTCTCACAGCAACTCAAATGGTGTCAATTAGAATTATTAGTGTGATTCCAATTACTTTGAGGGAACAGCTGTCTCATAATCTGAGACATGTAGCTAGCTGACTGAAGTAGCATCTCCATGCACAGTAGTTTTGGCTTTTTCAATGAAGTGACTTTTCTATCCCTGTTTATATATAGAGTTGTTTGTAGCGTGATGGCTTGGCAGATATCGGAGATGGCCACCACAACTTCTGCCTTGTCTGATACAAAGTTCTCCTGCTCGTTTATAACATCTTCTTGATCAAGGCAGTTTTTGTCGACGATGTTGCATCTTTTCTGTGCACTTATTTTATGCATAAGGAGCAGGCTTCTTCTTCTTCTTTCCAGTTGTTTGATGCTTTTCCCAGTAAGCAGTGTACATAATTTCTTGCATTCTTTTCGTTGTTCTGCTAAACAATTAGCCTTAGCTTTTTAGTGCTCGATACTGAAGGCCTAAATAATTCAGTGCCTGTTTTTAACCTTATGAAATGGGAGGCTATTAGTGGGGAGCAGCAAATTTCATGTATTATCCAAGGAGAGTAAAGCTTTATGCTGCGGAGAATTGATGAATGATGTTACTTCATATGCCTCTCTTTGTTCATCACCTTTACTTCTTTTATTTGGAGCCCTGTTTCTTTGCATGCATTATAGCTCTCTAATCATCTTTCTCTTAATTCAATGCCTAATTGCTCTTTCATTTCTCTTTCCCTCTCTCCTGAATCTCTCTCTCCTGAATCTCTCTCTCATGTGTTTGCTTTTGAGCATCTTGATGGCTGTGGATGTGGTGGGTTTACTCTAACTAAATAGCATTTGTGTCAAAACATTTTAAAGATAAAATAAGAAAATGAGTTGGTTTCTTATCAGATCGTCTCACGTGTAACGAAATTAAAGTATGTTGTTTATAGGTATAAGTATGTGTTTTACAAGTATGAGTATGCAGTACGTGCATCGCACGTGGATGATGAATTTTTTAAAACAAAATATTAAATTACTATTAAAACCATAAATAATTATATTTTATAAGGATATATAATCTATATGAAATCAGAGTCTTACTCATAAATTCATAATATAATTCTATATGACTTTGGTTTAAAATTCTAATGTAAAATTATTTAAATATGAAAATCTTAAATTACTATTATAACCTTAAATATAATCTACAATAAGAATATATTATGAAATTTATATTTTGTAAGAAATCTCCATACTTTTATATAGAGGTAATAGATTAATGTTTTTACAGGTATAAACGTGAATTTTATAAATATGTCATTTACAACTATAAGTAGGTCTTTTTTACTATAAGTGTGTCCGTCGCACAATCCGACGGTTGCACCAAAATTTTTGTGGGAGAAAAATTTAAGCCAAATCAGCATTTTATTGAGTAATTCCAGCTCTGAGGTGGTTTTTTTTTTTCTTTTTTTCTTTTCCAGTCGAAGTTAAAAACTGTATTTGGATCCTCATTTTAGCTATTAAAAAAACCTTCATGATTTTATGAT
Source organism: Scutellaria baicalensis (assembly GCA_005771605.1). Taxonomy (NCBI): domain Eukaryota; kingdom Viridiplantae; phylum Streptophyta; class Magnoliopsida; order Lamiales; family Lamiaceae; genus Scutellaria; species Scutellaria baicalensis. Next base: position 22,458,652 of record CM016726.1, read on the forward strand.
AAGAGTGACACTTGTGTGTCCTAGGGGCATGGTGCCTCCAAATTAATTATCATATGGTGTTAAATATATACTATATAGGTATCATGTGTATACTCTTTAGTTATCACATGCATACTCTTATATACATATGATACATGTAGAGTATATGTATAACACCAAGAAAGATAACATTTGTAGAGTATATATATATATAATACTTGAAGAACATGTATATATGATAGTTTAGAAAAGGTGGTAGGGGATTGTTCTGAGACGTCTTTTTGGGAAGAAAATTGGAATGGAAATGGTGTTTTGAGAGAGAAATTTCATATATTATTTAATCTTAGTCTAGATAAAGAGGGAAAGGTGGGGAATTTTGGATCTTAGGGACAGATAATATTTGGGTTTGGTCTTGGAGATGGAGAATACCGTTGTTTGATCGTGAACGTATTTCTCTTAATGAACTAATTGACTTGATTGATAGGTTCAAACCAAAGTTTGGCGTGGATGATTCTTGGAAATGGAGACTCTCGGCTAATGGAAAATACTCAATGAAAGAGACTTATTCGTTTCTTCTCAATGTTGATCGTTCCACAACGATTAACGAAGAAACTATTAAGGGTTTTAAGCTTATTTGGAAGAGTGCTGCCCCTTCAAAGGTAATTGCACATGCTTGGAGATTGATATGGGGACATCTTCCCACTAGGTCTAATTTATGTAGGAGGGGTATCCTCAAACTGACAGATGATCTTGACTACATTTTTTGTGGCTATATGGAGGAGACTGAAAAACATATCTTTTTTTAGTGCCCCTCAGCCCATGAGATTTGGATGATTTGTTTTGCATTGTTCCAAACTTCAACAACAATACATTCAAATACGATCAATAACTTACTTAGTTTTGAACGTCTACTTGGGGGTAAGCAAGACAAACGATTTGCAATTTGTATTTGGCTTGGAGTTGTGTGGCTTATTTGGAAATAGAGAAACGAGGTTATTTTTAGCAATAAGGAGTTTGTGGTATCCAAATTTATTGATGAGCTCAAGGCACGTCTTTGGAGTTGGTTTGTTGTTAAATTAGTCAAAAATTGTCGTTTTTCATTTCAAGATTAGTTAGTCAATCCTAAAGGATGTCTTGGAATCTGATTTGCCCCTGGTGCTCCTCCTTTCTATACATTTCTTTCGTGATTTGTAATGTTATGTGATTTTGTATTTACTGGTTCCTCATACTCAATATATTTCTTTTATATAATAAACTTTTCTTGACTGAGCAAAAAAAAAAAAAAAAAAAACCTAGATCTGTGTCTCTCTGTTCCCTAAGGACATATAAGTTTTTGTCTTATCACAATCTTGTGTTTTATTTTCTCCTTTTCCTTTTTTCATTCAAAATTACACTTAAACACATACCTTTATTTTGATAATCAAAATTTATTATAGGACATCTCACACATACAATTTATGCATTTTAACGAATCATCAAAACTTGGGTGAAACGGTTTCTGTGAGCCAAATCATTTTTACTTACTAATCAAATTTATTTCCACAAATTTATATATGAATCTTATTTATAATTTTTGTAAAACAGATCATTCTTATTCACTAATCTAACTCATTTACACAATTTATATATGATTTATAAAACGTAGATTGCGAATCGATTCATCTCACATAGGGTCTCAAATAAGAACTTATACTTTTGTGTGGAACTGTGGATTAAATTAACTTGACTGAATGTTTTTTAACAAGAAATTTTACACAAAATTAGCTTCGTGTAATGATGTCGCAGGATCTCATCCATTGAGACGAACTATTATATAAAAATTTACATAAAAAAAAAACAGAAACAGAAAGAAAGAACAGACCAACCGTTAAAACCGCCAATATTCCCTCCTCACCTCTCTGCCTCTCCGTAAATCATTTTCCCTCTCTCTCTCTTCCAACTGATAATCCAAATCAGCTACTCTCTATAATGAAAACCCACATTTAATTTTGAAGGGTTCCATTTATCTTGCAATTTTGAAGATTTTTGCAGGTATGCATTGTTCATCTATACTCTTTCATTTCAGGAATGATTGTAGAAGAGAAATTAATAAACAGGGAGCAAATTATATATTTGCATGGTTCGATTTTGTTGATTTCTTCCGAGCATCAAGTATTATGCGAAGTGCGTAAGACGATAATTAATTGAGTTTGTGCAGAATAGTTTTTTAACAAAATGAGTTTTGGGATATTATGGAAATAGAACACGAATGGTTCCATTAGATTTTTTTTTTTTTAAAGAAATAATTGATCTCATAATTTTTTGGCTGGTGTTTGTTTATAGGGTGAATTAAAATTGGGGAAAGATGCCTCGCCGTGTGAGGGAAGAACTGAAAAACGAAATGATAATTCGCGGTCTTCTGAGGCAACCAGATAATATGAGATGCATCAACTGCAACAGTTTGGTATGATTCATAGATTTTACTTTTTGGATGATGAATGAGATATGTGTATAGTATTTCCTTTTTTTTTGAGGTTTCTAGCTCTTAATGAACTCGTTTTGTATTAGAAGTAGTCTTCTTCGATGGATGAATCCTCGTTTCTGATTGCAATGGTCTTCTTAAAAAGATACTAACTATGATTTCCACCGGAAATTTGGTCTCCAAATATGCGTATAAACATGTGCTGATTGGAAATGCTTGTGCATAATAATCAGCTTTTCATCTTGTACATGTTACTAAATAGTAAAAGAATATGGAGCATGAACTTATGGATGAATTTCTTTGATTCTGATAAGTTTTACATTGATTACAATGAGGTATGTAGTAAGCTCCAACCGGGGTAGTGTGTTGTGCTATGCTCGATTAATAAACTAACTCGTTTTGCTGTAACCAGGGGCCTCAGTATGTCTGCACAACTTTTTGGACATTTGTCTGCTCAAGTTGTAGTGGAGTTCAGTAAGTTAACATCCTGATTCTAAAAATTTAATACCATAACATGCTGCTGTTCTGTGTTCACAAACATGCAGAGTTTAATTGAGTAATAATGCAATTATATTGCCACGTATACTCTTGAAGCAGTTGGAAATCTGACTAGTATCATGTTGATTACAGCCGCGAATTTAATCATCGAGTAAAGTCAGTGTCAACGTCAAAATTCAGTGATGAAGAAATTATGTCGCTTCAAGCTGGGGGAAATGAGGTTGGAATCTAAGCCATTGTTTGTGGGACTTAAATTTATAAACCAAAAGCTCGATTTCACATGTGTTGCTCATGGTGGTTTTACAGAGAGCGAAGGAAATTTACTTCAAAACGTGGGATCCAGAATGTGATAATTATCCTGGCAGTGGGTAAATGTTCTTGGAATACCTTATTACCATCTTATACAGGGAAATAGTTTTTGATACATTTATATTAAGCGTTTCAGTAATCGTAAGATGATACGAGAGTTTATCAATGAAGTTTATGTAGAGAGACAGTATTGTGGTGGCAACAATTCGAACAAGCTAGCAATGGTTTCGTTGGTAAGCCTTCTGCTTACTTTTATGCAATTAACAAAAATGTAAATTGAAACTTTTACATATCTAATTGACACCACAGGATTCAAGAAGCCGCTCTTGTGTGTGGCCTTTTGAAAAATCGAGTTGGGGTAGGAGAGATGAGTTATTTGGGTCGCCTTCTTCCGAGAGAACTGGTCACAGTGGCAGGGATGACTTAGATTATTATTCTTCATTTGAGAAATCTAGTCCATCTCACTGTAAAAAAGTACTCAATTTAAGTGACTTCTTGGAGGAAAGAAGTCCTCGAAGCACACAAGAAAATGTCAGATCAAGTAGCACAAGGAGTCGTTCTACTCGTTTAGTGATAGTTGACGATAGGTTTCGAGAAAATGGAAGTGTGAAGCACTACGAGAGGCACTCGAGGAAAGGATCTAGAGATGGAAGCATGTCACCTGCTTCTCAAAGAAGTCGAGCAACTAGTCCCCATAGCGTTCGCTCAGTCAAAGCTGTTTCAGGAGAGAAAGATTCAGAGCTAAGAATTGAGGGACCTCCAAGAACTAATGATGGGAATCATTCTTCATCGCATAAGGCTGATGATGCTACTATCCCAGGGCCAAGTGGTGGGAAGGAGGAGCAGGATAAAGCAAGGACTTCGTGTAACTTGATTGATTTTTCTGATGCTGAAACCGAGCCTGCTTCAGATCCAGTGAAACCCCAGGCACAGCCTGTGGCTTCCAACACCAATGGCCAAGGCACAACTCAAGTTGCTGCTAGTGTTCAGAATATGAATTCAGTGGATTCTTTGTTAATGGAATTGTCAGGTCCTGTAACGCCGCCTTCGACTGCAGCTCAAACGAACAGCCCAATGACTAATTCTCAGATACAGCAGTTGCCTTCCAACCAGAAAAGCCAGACTTCCGTAGCTCCTCCTGGGAATACTGACTCTAATTCTCTACAAAGTGCTACATCAGTTGAATCCTTGTCTAATCAGGTGAGAAGAAGAGTAATGTTTTCTTCATCACAGCTTAAAATCAGTAAATACAGTCATCAGTTAAAAACTGATATTTTTCTAATGAGAATAATAGTCAGATAACATCTTAGTTACACGAGTAAAGCAAGCAATTTTTCAGAATTTTATTTGCATTTCACCAATCTGGTCTTAGTAGAAGCTGGCGGCTTTTAATGCAGGATTCGAACAAATCACCTCAATCGAATGATCCAAGTCTTCAAATTGTTCCATTTGAGAAATCAGTACAGGCTGTGAATCCAGGAGAAGGGTCATCTCCTTGTGCAAGGAAGGAAATCCCACAGGTAGTGTCATGCTTGTATCGTTTCCGAAACCTCATGATTTCATTTGTCCTATATCTTTTAAAAAAATTGTATTATGCTATGCAGGAACATTTCGCTTCAAATTTTACATCATTCTATCCAGCAGTTGCTGGATGGCATATGCATCCACATTATGCAGCTGGATATGGCATGCCATTACATCCTCATGCAATGGTATGTTTATATCTGTAATGAAGAAATTCATTCTTGGACAAATATAAAGCTCAATTATTATGGGATTATATTAATCTAAACACTTATCTTTATCTCTCTCTCTCTCTCTCAGACTGCAGCCGCTTTTCCGAGTTCCCCAAAACCAACAAATCCTTTTGATATTGATGATGGCATATATCCAGTTCAAGCAGTAAGCATGGATACTCCTTTTTCTTCTACAACTTATCCAGTATTTAAAAACTGTCACTTAGTTCTGCATTGAGTTGAAATTATGATAAACTTTCTCAAGAGTTGTATCAAGACTTTGAAATGTTAATTTCATGAACTTCTATTAACATACTGCTGCTTCGTATATTTGGTAAGAGCATAATTTTTCTAGCCAGATAGTTTCCTAAATTATGCCCTCTTTCCTTCATTTAGTTTCCGTCAATGTCGCCATTGCAAGCAGCTCTGCCAAATATGCCACCCTCAACTGCTTTAGAGTCTCAGCCATCACCTTATGTAACAGCAGTAGTGCCTTCTCAATTCCATATGTCCCCGTATGTGATGAACATGCCTCTAGGTAAGAAATGAGGAAAGACAAATTAATAATTTTTTCTCTGGTATTAGTTATTCGTATGTTCTATGTCTTGATCTATATTTTTTGCATGCTTAAATGATTATACAGTTCCTCCAGCTTACATGGGGCAGCTGCCGAATAACATGCCGCTTACCAGGTAAATTTGCATACGGTTTTTCCAATTTTTGTTGAGATAAATTATTGCATCTTCTCAACTAACTCACCAAATGTGTAATGTGAGGGCCACTTAAAAACTTGTGTTTTTTTTGGATGAGAGGAGACAGTTAATAAGTTCCAAATAGGAAATTAAAGTTCATATCTTATCTATAAAAGTGTCCACATCTCTTAATGACTTACCTGCCTTATTCTTGTCATATTGCTGAAATTTATGCTTTTCAACCTACTTGTTGGTCTTACACAAACAAATAAAAACTTCAATTCCTGGTTGATTAATCGGATTAATTGTTTCGTGTCTTGATTAATTTACTACTTACAGCTATCCTCTTTCCTTACAGGCCACAAGGAAATGCTAACTTTGGCAGAAGTGAAGACCCATTCACGTCCCTCAACCCACTTCAGCAATCAAGTGGTTCCGATTCTTCGCCTGCTGCTCCTACTTCTCCATTACCACGAGCAGGAAATCCATTTGAATTGTGACTATAAAGGTGTTGTGTGTACAAGGTTTCACCCTTTAGTGTATGGTGGTTAGGAAAAAGGTTGAACACGTGTATATTTGTCAAGTACGAGATAGAAGAAACTTCTTGCCATGCATCGGTTATTACTTATTACAGAGACGTTGAGGATCACCAATATATGGTTACTGTGAATTTTTGGTATTTAAGTTGTGAAGGGGATGTATACATGTACAATATCATAAATGAAAATATATGAGGTCTTCTTTTTTCCTTATTTTGCAGCCCTCTTCTGTTATGGTGCTTTGAAAGGTTAATTTACTTAAATTTCTCAAAAACCAAAAACAGAAATGATATACAGAAAAGGCAAGATAGACCAGAAATATTGAGATACTTCAGAAACAATAAATCTTATCTTAATTTCTCAGATTAAACGTCCTGAATTCTAATATCAGCTTTAAAAAGCAATCCTATGTCGAAGAAGACTTAGTAAACCAGCTGTCTATCAAGAAAACGCGTAAAGAATGCCATGAAATATATGTTGTTCTGTTTATGAACAAAATCTGTCAGTTCTGTTCCTGTTTTCAGCTTTCACCATGAGAATTTGGCACACAACACTCCCTTTTTTGGTTAAAAACAGTTAACCAAATAATTAATGTGTTGTATTAGTGTTGGAAAAAGTAGTTGCTGCTTTGCAGGTCTATATAGAAACTGCCCTCCATTTTCAAGAATACAATTGTGAGAAACAGGTTACATATTTCGAGATATACAGAGTTAAAAAGTGGGGTGGCTATGGGGAAGAAAATGAGCGGTGGAGGTGGCGGGGTTGTGGCGGTTTTGGTGGCTCTTGTGGTGTTGGCAACTTGTGTGAATGCAGAGATATATGCCTGCTGGGGAGGGTGCTACAATGAGTGCTTTCTTGGGGGTGTCAAACCATTGCCACAGAAGCTGGCTTGCTATTATCACTGCCTTGGTAGCTGTATTCCACATTCTGCTGCTGATTATCAGCATTATTGTCAGATTGGATGCTCCTTGCAACAATGCTCTCCTCTTCGTTATAATGGTAATATCAATTAATCTCTCTCTCTCTCTCTCTCTCTCTCTCTCTCTCTCTCATGTTTGTTTGTTTCTTTTCAGATGGTGGAAGAATGGAGACATGCTTTGGCAAGTGTGGCAACCTCTGCAATTGAAGGATTTGATGCATTAACATGGAGCTTTATATAAATATATGTGCAAGATTGAGATAGTCTATTTGCTGTTTCTGAATTAATATAACTATCTGCCTTTATGTACTAAAATTTCTTCAGAAGTTGAATTCTTGCATACCTCATTAATGATAATAAAATTATAAACAATCAATGCCATGGTGTATTTCTACCAAATAACATAAAGCAATGGTTGTTTCTCCCTTTTTTTTTTAAAAAAAAAAGGCGATATCATTGATTTCAGCTCTACCATGAGCTTTAATTGAGGTAAGGTAGCTGAAATTGTCTTAACCTGAACTAATGGTGAGCACTAACTACCTCATCAATGAAACTGATTAATGATCACCAACAACAGCTATTGGTTTCTGGCCTATATAGAGCCCTCAAATGCAAGCAAAATTTTAAAGACAAATAAGTAACAATTTATACAGAGAGTAAACGGGGGGGCTTTGCTATGGATCGAAGGGTGTATGCTGGAGCTGTAAGGATTGCATATTTGGTGGTTTTGGTGTTGGCGATTGGTGTGGATGCACAGAGTATATATGCTTTGCTGGGGTGGTTGCTACAATAAGTGTAATATAAGAACTGGGAAAAGTGATACTAAAACTGAGCTTTCTTGTGATTATAAATGTCTCAAAAGCTGCATTCCTCATACTGCCAATGATATGAAGTCCTATTGTCAGATTGGTTGTTCTATGAAACGCTGCATCCCACTGAGCATTGGTACTCTCTCTCTCTCTCTCTCTCTCTCTCTCTCTCTCTCATGTTTTTATTGTGGGCTTTGGCAGATGCTGCAAAAATGGGGACTTGCTTTGGTTGGTGTACTAAACTCTGCAATAAAGTTGTGGTTCCATGAGTGAAGATCTACCAACTGTCTTGGCATTCATCTGCTTTATGTAACAAATGGTTGCTATGCATGCAATGAAAAGTATTTGTTCTATATTTCTCCAACTTTCAAGAAACCCAGATTTACAACAAACTGCACACCTTGTCTATCAAATATTCACAAACACAATCAAGAAAAGCAAAAACAACCAACTTTTCAGAATCCTACACGAGAACTCTACGGATTCTGGTGAAGCCAAAAATCAGAACAAGACGAGGCCTTCTCAACTTTCCTAAGCCTCAACAGGATATGAACAACCATACCAGACAGAAATCCAAGAGCAGCACTTGATCCAACCAATGAAACCGTGGTACAGATAAGCATCACAAAGGCCCCATCCTTGGAATTCATGTCCCTTGCACACATTGCTAGCTCAATCCCAGCAAACAATAGCAAAACACCCAACACTCCAACAGGAAACTGATCCAAGATTTTCACCAATGAGCTGCCTAAAACTAATCCCAAGACCAACTTAGCCACACCTAGCAAGGCCACACACCCCCCTGTTCTCCCACCAAATTTGTACTGCCCCGCCAGCCCTCCCGCCCCATGGCAGCTCGGCATTGCTCCGAACCAGCACCCTACGAGGTTCATGAGGCCAACGGTGACGGAAATAGACGTTGCTGAGACGTCCTTCTCGGGGAAAAGATCTGTGGACAGCTTACAAACGGCAATAACTGAGTTCAAGATTGATAAAGGGAGTTGAGGGATTGTTCCCTTGATGAACCCTTCTTTCCATGCATGCCTAGAAATCTTGATTACTTGTATAGATGATGGCCCGAATCTAAAGTGCTGAATCGCTTTAGGCCCTCTTATAATTGCTAACGCCACTCCTAATAGAAAGATGATGAATGCTGAAGGAAGTGAACCAATGATTTTCCTCAGCTTACTCCTCGATTCATCACACTCAGTTTCTCTCTCCTCACTTTCATCACCAGAGCCGGTGACGATTATGATGAAAGAAGCACAGATGAGTGCTAACAGCAATCCATCTAACCCTAGCCAATGCCTCTCTCCTGCGGATTTCGACTTTGCGAAATTCTGCACATTTCTAATGTACTTCACAGCTGTCATCGCGAACGACAATCCTTGAGCCAATTGAATTCCTCTCACGACGGGGATTGGAATCAGCTTGTACGCGAGCTTCATCAATCCGGTCATGCCTAACAGGAACAGGATTCCGCCGGTGCAAATTCCGGCGGCCATTGCCTCGGGGATTCCGAAGCTGGGATTGGAAATGGCCACTGCTGCAATTGATTTCATGGGCTGAACGGGCATGGGAACTCCGTAGATTGAGCCGGTGACGAAGTTGTATACTCCGGTGAAGATTAGGGTTGTTCCGAGATCGAGATTTTTGGTTAAGGTTAGGGCCAATATTATGGGAATATATGTGCCTAAATCCCCCATGGCGCCGTTGAGTTCGGCCCATTTGGACCTGAAAATCAAGTTTCTTCTCACTTTCTGAACGACGTGTGATGGAGAGGGAATGGAGCTTCTTAGAGTCGGGCTTCGGGCCTCCAATTGCGCCTCCATTGTTGTTTTGAGTGATGCAGAGTTCTAATGCAACAGAGCTCGTCTCTCCATATATACACACATTAGTAACGGCTAAATGTAAGTTGACTTTTTATACTCCACTGTTTTTTACACTGTTATAACTCTACTTATAATTGACAAATATCTCGATAATATATCTTAAAATTCCAGCAATTCTTACATGAGATCGTTTCACTGATAATATTTCGTGAAAATGGTTAGTTCATAATCCATCACACTATTCAATCCATACATAAACTAATGGAATTGATTTGATTTATAGGTTTGAAAGATTCATCTCCTAATACATGGTGATATCATTTCTCATATATGTTTGTGTAAAAATTCAATACAATTATTGGATTGTATTTGACCAATGTTTCTCTACTCATTTTCAAAGCTTAGGAATGTTGAGGCACAAATTAGAATTCCAACAAATATATAATAGATTGCATGATTTACCTTGCTTGTGGGTTACACCTTATGATAAAGAAAGCTATTTGTGGTGCATTCTCATAAATTTAATTGCAACATAATATACTTATTGGCCTTATAATACAATTTATAAACGAAACAAACATTAATAATACATATTGCTCTAATGTCTTTGACAAGGAGATTTTTTTATATATAGTTATTATTCTTATTAGTGTTATATTGTTACTAATTATATACCGCATCACTTTTTCTATATATGTTATATCTTTCTTTAATAAATTTGGGAGGAGTGGAAGAGATACTAGAAAACTCTCATGTCTTTATATTCACGTTATAAGGTGGATACCACTTGAGTTACAAAACTTATGATTCTATATAGAGTAGGTCTTGCGTGCCCCGGGGGCATCGTGCCCCCAAACACTTATTGTAATACCTTTAAATAATATGAGTAATACCTTAACATGTAACAAATAATACCTTGAATAATACCTTCACTAAAACATATATTTCAATTATACATGTAATACCTTATGAATATGCAACTAATACCTTATGAGTGTACCACTAATATCTTCAAAAATATACCACTAATACCTTATGAATGCACCAATAATATCTCATGAATATATACCTAATACCAAACTAATAATACCTTTGGGGGTACGGTGCACCGGGGGTACGCAAGTTTTTGCCTTCTATATATGTTCTGTTGATATATATGGAATAAATATTTTGTAATTTCTTCTAATTTTCTATTTCCTTTTATCCATACATCGAACTAATTTTTACAAAATCTTTATATAACTCATCTTATATAATATGATTCGTAACACGATTTACTAACACTGACTCATAAATTGAAAGAAAAAGTCAACCCATAAAGTGTCCCTGCAATTTGTGAGGGGACGAGAGGAGGAGAGAGTAATGGCCATTAAACGTGGGTTAGGGCATCTATCTTTACTTGAAGTTGTACCTTTCAATTTATTCTTTCCAATAATTATTGCTATGATCCTCCTATTTTTCTAAAACCACACGCCAATTATTGCTATAATATTATTGTAATCTTATTCCATCAAATATTTGAATTGACCAAAATCACCTTCACACTTTTTTTCTTTCTTTGGGAACGCTTAAAAACCACATGTTAAAAAAATTAAAGGATGCTTATCACATGATAAAATAAGTTGGAAAAAAAATTGGAGTAAAGATTTGAACCATCTTTCATATATACTAAAAGAATAATCATTAGAGAACACATGTCTCTCTATTGTTACTCTAAATTTTCATTCAATTTTCTTTAATATATATATAATTTAATTCAATTAATTCTTTTAATGATAATTGCTAACAATTTGGAAAATTATGAGAATTATAATTTTGTAACCCATAAAATTTTAGTCAATATACTTTAATATACGAGTTAATTGTTATTGTAATGAGGCAATACATTTTAATATGTTAATAATAGAACTTTGATGAATATATGTTAATACTAATACACATAAAATTAAATATTAACAGAAAATGAGATGTTTATTTATGTTAATACAAATTAATAAAAAATATTAAATATATTGTATTTTATGTATTTTATTTTACTTTCATTTTAATTTAAAAATATGGCTAACATATATGTATTGTCTACAAATTGACTATATAAATATTTTTTAAGCCATGTGAATATGGAAATAGTTTTCGATAGATATATTTGATGCATTAGTATTTTGTACTCAAAATATATTACATATTTATATTAATTTTTAAATAATATTAAATTTAAAATATCCCTTGTGATACACTGGATATATACAAATTTACCTATAAAGTGAAACTATGTTGTACTTGTAATTCTTGGACAATGTTATAAAGAGGGTCAAGTGTAAAGAAAACAAGCACTCAACATGCATTTTTTGGCAAACGAAAAATAAAGGAATTAAAAGGACAATTTGCATTATATCTATATATTTTTTTAAGTCAATTGGAATGTCCCCTATAATTGATATATGCCATGATTAAAATTATTATTTTTAGATCTCGTGACCACCAATTGATGAAACGTAATAAATATACTGCAACGTTTGACAAAAATAAAGTTGGACTTGATCCCACATTAAGTAATATATATATATATATATATATATAATCATCTTAGTTGTGGTTATTCTAAGTATTCGATACATTAATAATCATACTTCAACAAATGTTAAGTTCGATAGAAACTCAAAATATTTTAAGAAGTTAAATAATGAGATACTTGTGTGTCTCTTTTTCTGACAAATATAAAAGAGTAACTATGTTCAATATGGATCAAGTTTGGTGGCCCATTTTTGACGAGCTACATCAGTCATCAGCCCATTAGCCAGACTAGGAGCCTAATATTTTTATTATGGCCCATTTAATCAAAACTATTGTACCAAACATATATGGGTGCTAAACATAAATGTTTCACAAATATGATATGTAGTTTTTAACTACGTTTCACAATATAATATGAATATCATCTCAAAAAAAAAAAAACTTAAATAAAAACTATTATCTACAAAAATGTCACTCATATAAAATAAGTAAATTAACTAATAGCTATTAGTAGATTTTATATGAAACCGTCTTACAAATTCTATTACCTGAGATTGGTTAACTCATAACTCATATTTTAGAATTTATATAAGAATTTCGTCAGTGTAATAATTTCATCCCTTAATTATAAAAAAAATTAAATTAATTGATCAATCGAATATTTAAGATGAGTAGGGTGACAACAACTCATCTACTAGCACCACAATGAGTGACTAACACTTTGCAAAAAGATTATGAATTTGTTTTTTTTTTTTGGGTTTTAATGTGAAGTTACAGGCAAAGTGCTGTTATGGCAACCCATGCTATAAGGTGTACATTACTCATAAAGAATGGTACTCACGTATGAAGAATGGGAAGAGCTGAGCAAAACCTAAATCTTTTCGCAGAGTTCGAATTTGTTCTTATTCAATCCAATTTGTTTCTCTATCATTGTTCCCCAGCCTTCATTTTTCTTTTTTATCTGGAGCAATCTTACCTTCATCGAGATTCCTCTTCTGTTCTTGCCTGCTTATTCAAAATTTCGTTTATTTTCTCCGTAGGGTTTGTTGTAATATATGCAATTTTCGTTGAGGTAAACCCTATTTCTTCGCAATCCTCAATTCTCGAATTAGTTCATCGACTATAATTGCGGGGGAAGAATGAAGAGCCATGAAGCAAAGGTAAAAATCTCTCCCTTTTGATGTAGTGAGTCGTACAATGTTGTGAAATTGCTGAATGTTTCTTCAAAAGTTCAAAATTAAAGTGTTCTCTTGAGGAGAAAATTAGTACTAATACCCTTGAAAACTATTGTATTTTTATTATTAAAGGTGGCGAGGATGGAGGATATACTAAGTCTGCCAGTTCAAGATCCTCCTTATGCGGAATTTTCTGCAGCCCATATAAATTGGGTAAAAGTAGAAGGAGGTCGACAAGGTGGTGATGACATAGCTCTTATACCTTTTTCTAGAGTGGATGATTTTGTAAAAGGTGAATCCAGTAATGCCGAGTGCCCTGCTAGCTTTCGTGTAGAATCAAGAAGGAAGAGAGCTGAAGGGAGTTTGAACAAACCAAGAGTTGATGGATATCTTGAGTATACACTGTATGTAATCCCTTGTAAGTCGTATTTCATTATGCTCGTTATGCTTTCTTGAAGATGACACTCTTGAACTAGAATTGCACGTTAGAGTTTGTAGTATTGTATTATTTGCCATGGAGAATTATGCACGCCCTCCATCACAAAAAAAAAAAAAAAAAAGGTCATGTTTCTATGACTATTTTAGAGATTAATTATAGAAACATGACTCTTTTTTGGGATGGAGGCAGTATATTACCTGTTGTTTTATTGTAAATTTTCTGGCAGTTCATGCACAAACTTGACGGCTATCTGAATTTTTTGAGTATACGCTGTATGTAACTCCTTGTATGTGGTATATTTCATAGTGCTCGTTATCCCTTGAAGATGATATCCTTGCACTAGAATTGGATGTCAGAGTGTGCAGCCCCGTATAATTTTGCATAGACAAATATGCGTAAATCTGTTGCAAATTCATACAAACACCACTAACTTTTTCTTTGCTGTTGATGTTTAGGTATTGGTGCTCTTATGGTCCTGAAGACTACAGGGATATTGAACATCATATAGGTGAAACCTCAAGCATTAAACCAGCTACAGGTAAGGGAAGTAGGCCAGGGAGACGACACATGATGCGGGGATGCCTTTGTCACTTCACTGTCAAACGTTTATACACTCGGCCTCTACTTGCTCTCATTATATACAATCAGAGAAATCACGTGGATAAAACAGGGGCTCCATGCCATGGAATACTTGATCAGGAAGCCGTGGGAACAAGAGCTATGTATGCACCTCGGATATCGGAGGAACTTCGTCAAAAGGTGATGTCCATGCTTCATGTTGGAATATCATTAGACACAATAGTCCAGCATCACATGGAAGAAGTGCAGAGGCATGGGGGCCCTCACAATCGTGATGATTTCCTAACACGTAATGATGTGCGTAACATGGAAAGGCTTGTGCGCAATTACTCCCATGAATTACATTCTGATGACAGCTGCAGTGTAAAACTGTGGGTGCAACGCCACCATAAGCACGTTTTTTACTTCCAGGAGAGTAATGGTTCTGAACCTTTTATATTAGGTATACAGACTGAGTGGCAGCTGCAGCAGATGCTTCGCTATGGACATGGTGGATCCATAGCTTCTCACTCCACATCTGACTCTAAGAAACTAAAGGTTCTGTTCTGATCTAACTATTTTCTTGGCTATAAGTCTTTTTCTTCGTCTGATATTGACTCGTCATCCTTACTAGAGTTGAGGGATATGGTGAAGTTTGACCATATGGTTATAGGGGTTGTTGCAAGAATTTATCAAGGCTATAAATAAGTTTTTGTTAGTTTACCGCTTTTGACTTTGACCTTCTCCTATTGATTCGTACAGAATTCATTATGCTCTCTACTCGCATTTGATTCATCACAAAATGCAATCCCAATAGCATGGATCACTAGTTCCTCTTCCCTTGGTCAAAATATTCACAAATGGATGCCATCTCTTGTTGAAAGAACACGTGGCAAGGACACAAGGTGGAGGCCTAGTGCATTTCTAGTGGATGATCCCTCTTTTCAGGTCACATTTATTCGGTAAGCCTTAAATTTGTTTTCTGTATCATGTGAATCAATTAGGGATTTAAAGGGATATATCTGACACATTGTGTGTCTTCATCTCAGAGAATCCTTCCAATGTCGGATTCTATTATCCCTCTGGCATGTTCGTCGTGGTTGGCTTAAAGGTCTATTAAAATATTGTAACAATTTTGATGTGCAAAGAGAGATGTTTAAGCACCTAGGCAGGATATTGTATTGCACAAGAAATGGGTCAAGCACTGCAGATGCTATTGAAGAGTTCCTGCAAGTATATATAGATCAATCTGCATTCTTCGAGTATTTCAGAAATAAATGGTTGCCAAAAATAGGTATGCTTCCTCCTGGGTGGGAGCATCCATTTCCCTCTCTAACATTGGACATATTTTTGAAAGAGTTCACTCATTAATCTTAACTTTTATTTGCTCACTTGGACAAATTATTACATGTGTTATATCTTATAAGTTGCAAGATAATTTCAGATCATGGAATGCAGACTTTAATATGATAATCTTGTCTAGCAGAATCATGGGTGAACTGTGTGAGGACTCTCCCTGTGGCAAATCAAGAGCCTTATGCTTCAATTGAATCCTATCACCTCAGATTGAAATCCAGGGTTCTTATGTTACTGCCAGCGAAAACAGACCAGAGAGTTGACTTGTTGATTCATACATTGACAACCCAATTTCACTCGTTCTATTGGTTTGACCAATATATAGTTGAGACGGGGTACTTTGAAAATTTGAGAGATAGAATTAGCCTAGCTAATCCATGGAGTCAAGCTCTACACATTCCAGAAATTGATGTCCTGCTGGATGAGGAAAATCTGCAGTTTGCGAAAGTTGTTTCTCAGGCAGATAGTAATGTGGCTTATACAGTATGGAATCCCGGTTCTGAGTTTGGATTATGTGATTGTTCTTGGTCAATGGTAGGTAATATGTGTAAACACACAATCAAGGTTGCAATTTTCTGCAAAAGTCGGCAGATAGCAAGGCCGTTGTTGTCTGCTCAAGTTTATCGAGAAGCCTTGCTTAACTTGCTTCAGAGTCTTCCAGATGATCCTCTAGTTCTTGAACATGCGATTTCACACATGACACGCATACAACAAGAAATCAAAAGCTTGGAGGATTTGTCAAACAGTGGATTGCTGCAGCCATTGTCTTCTGGGATGAACTCTATGCTACCAGATAATATCCAGTCTTTCCCACGGATCAATTAATCTTCTCAACTATGTCGGTGTTGCTTCCAGAGGAACTCTGAAATTTTAAAGTGAGTCACGTTAAGGTGTAGTCTCAAGTATCGTGTAGTCTCAAGTATCAATTTGGAGAGTCATCTTTTGTTAGCAGATATTGAGCTCTTGTTTAGAAAGTCCTTTCACAGAGGTATGTTTCTAGTTCCATGGTTGCAAACATACTGCATATGCATCTAAGATCTGAATTATTAATCTTTAGTAGTTTTTTAAAGGTTTTGTTTTTATGTTTTAAATTTTTCAAGGGTGTTTTATTTTGTACTTCTATTTATTTATTAGTTTTTCAACTTGTTCACGTGACGGGATTGGACCTCAGAAAAAAAAAAAAAAAACTATAATTAGTCTCATTATGGCACTTAGATGAGGATGCTAAAGCCTTTTGAGGCTTTTTATTGGGGAAAAACCCGCCTTCATTAACACCACATAAATATACAAAATAACTCTGCAAATGACCAAATTGAGTATATACAAGAAGTGTCAGGAGCCTATATTCTGCCACCTGCAAGGTCTTCCCTAGGCTTACAAATAAGTTTTACAGTATTGAAACTTAAATGCACAGTTAGCATTTCACCTTCCAATTGATTTTTGTCTAAGTTCTAATTCTCTTGGTATAGTACTGGTCCATTAAAGTGGCTATCAGTTAGTTTAGTCAAAACTAATTGCTATTCAGCTGAATATAGTAGCAGTCACGACAATCTTTGCTTGAAGAAAAAGGTTGGATTGGTGACCATGAGTTGTGGTCGGATCATTGTGATCCTGCAGCTTTGTTCTTACGCTATTTGTTGTTGGGACTTCCCTTTCATGGAACCTCTATTGATATATAAAAATATTTGATAAAAAGATTTGGTAAATAGACTTGCTATAATACTATTGTATGTGTTACCTGTTGATTATCCTTGTTCTATTTGACTTCATTTATGAGATCAAAATAATGCACATAAGGAAGATCAGATGGTGTAAATGATTCCCTTTACCTGATACATCTGGTCCCTGATTATCAGTTGGCTGTTTGTTATATATCAGGCTCTGATGAAATATTTTAAGAGACAAGGCAATCAAGCATTTTCTAGAACTATCCCTGAACCAAATCCAGTATTTTGCATACTGCATGAAGAATGCTAACCTGTAATCATGGATTACAAAGCAACATATGCGTACGAAAGAGGAAAGGGCTACTAGAGATGATCTGAAAGATAATAGCTATAAAATAATTAATGAATGCATTAAACATTAAGTTAATCAACCATATGCTCATACCTCTTTTTACACTCACTGTAACTGCAGTTAAGTCAACTATGTCAATCAGTAAACAGACTTAATTGTTCCATGATAAGTGATGACATCGCCTTCTTTCCCTTTGGCATCTTCTTTAAGCACCTCAATCTGCTTTTGAACAGCAACATACTGGATCGAATGTCTACAATCAGGACTAACATCTGTTATATTCCATTTGACTTGCAGGAAAGACCCAACCAATTGAATGTTGTTGCCTTGAGATAGAATGGTGGAGTAAAATCTTGAGATGGAGGTGATCAAAAGATTGGTGGTGGAGGTGATGGTTGAGGAGGGTATGGTAGACATGGACATTGACACATTGGTGGTGTAGAATTTGATTGTGGAGGTGAAGGAATAATAGGTGGAGAAGAAAAATACGGTGGGGATGGTGAAAGTGATGGAGGAGAAGGAGGTGGAGACGGCGGCCGTGGGGGAGGTGGAGAAGAAAAATTCGGTGGGTTTGGTGAAAGTGATGGAGGAGATTGAGGTGGTGGCTTGGGATTTGATGGCGGTGGAGAAGAAAAATGTGGTGGGGGTGGTGAAAGTGATGGAGGACATGGAGGTGGTGGCAGTGGCTTTGGTGGAGGTGGAGAAAAATACGGTGGGGATGGTGAATGTGAGGGAGGAGATTGATGTGGTGAAGGTGGATTAGGGGCTGAGGATGGCGGCGGATGAAATATGGGAGGTGGCTCTTTAGCTGGTGGTGGTGATATTGGTATCACCTTCGAAGAGCCATCACAATTGAAACTGCTACAGTTAACACCACGAGACAAGAACCTTTGACATTCCATAGTAGGCCTTTGATTCGGCCTGTGACGGAAACAGTTGATACTGTCATCAAATCTCGGCAAATTTAAGCACCTTAGAGACTCGTCTGAGAAAAAGTTGTTATTGAACTCAAAATTCACCAAATTGGGAAGTTCACATATCTCCGTAGCAATCTTTCCCGACATGATGTTATGTGCCAAATTCAGTTGCTCCAAGCTGATCATACCTCCAATGCTATCAGGTAGTGGTCCTATAATTTGGTTATTGCTCATATCTAGCACAGTCAAGTTCCTCAGCTTCCCGATTTCGCTAGGAAAACATGACGTGAAACCATTGTTCGCGAGAATCAATTCATTTAATGTTTCCCCCATATTGCCTAAACTTGCAGGAACACATCCTTGAAATTTATTATTTGCCATAACGATCACGGATACTGGCGAATCACCGATGTTTTCAGGCAAGGTATGAGAAAATCTATTATTGTTTATAAATATGGCATCAAAATCTTTCTCAAAGAGTGCCCTTGGAATCTGACCTTCAAATTCGTTATAGCGAATGTCCAGATACTTCAAGCATGGCAATTGCAGGACAAGCTCTGGAAACTTGCCTGCAAAACGATTGTTGCTGAGATCCAGCTCAAACAGCAGCTTCAAGTTCACAAAACTATGTGGAATTATACCACAAAATCGGTTCGAGTTTATATGAAACAAAGTAAGATCATAGAGCAACCCCAGCTCGTGCGGGAGGTTACCGGCTATGTCGCCGTGGTTGATATCAATACCGGCCACCGTAAGTTCAGATGGGACATCAGGTGCGGGCCAACAGAACACACCAGTGTAGCTGCATACATAGGGGCCAACCCAGTTGGCAGTTATGTTGTTAGGATCAGACAACATGGCCTCTTTCCAAGCTTGCAATGCAATGTAAGCATTCTTCAATCTCGGGTTCTCAAAATTGAGCCACGGCTCAGTAGCCAGGGAGTCTCCATTGTAGGACAAGAGGTGTCTCTGCTGATGAAAATCATCGGCAAAGTCCGATGCACAGGTAGAAGAGAGGTTGAAGAGGAGGGACATTGTGCATAGGATCAAGATTTTTGAGCTTCGAGAACAGGGAAAATGCTGAATCTTACCCCCCATTTTTTAAATCTTTCTGGGTTCCTTGTTTCTTTATGGAGTTTGGAGTGTAGAATGTGGAACGGGTTTAGTCAAGACTTGATTGATGGGAGGGTGAGGAGTGAGTTTGATGTTGAGAATAAGCTAAAAATTTGGAGTGAGTTTTTGAACGTTGTGTTGCTGCTGAATAGTTCGTGTTGATGAGATTTTCATGCGTTTTGTTACTGTTATTAGGCTATTAAGCAGCTCAAACTAATTCAGATTTCTTTGATTTTTTGTTAGATTTTTAGGGAATATTTTGTATGGTAGTTGGATGGGCATGGGCATATGAGGATTTTACTAACATAAAAATAAGAAAAACAAAACATTCATATATTTTATTAGCTATTATATTTGATAAAAATATCTATTTAAATACAAAATTTATTGGTTTTATGTATATACTTTAATATAGCAAATATCAATATTGATTGCGGATAACTAATAGATATTATTAAATAAAATTTAATATCATAAAATATCGATATTAAATTGGATAAAATATCACAAAATATGATAAAATATATTTGACAGCCACATCAGCTCATAAAAAATAATAATGTCATCCCTAAAATATGTTAACAGCATCTCATAATTTCCATAGGTAAAAAAATAACATGTTTAACAGCATCTCATAGAGAAAAAGAATAACAGCCCAGAGATTTCCATGCGTAAAAAAATAACAGCCCAGAGATTTTCATGTGTTTTGTTACTGGATTAATCAGGCTATTAAGCAGCTCAAACTAATTCAGATTTCTTTAATTCTTGGTAAGATTTTTAGGGAATATTTTGTATGGTAGTTGGATGGGCATGGGCATATTTCAGTCTAAACATATCAATCACATAAATTTTATCTATCCAAAGTTTTGAAAGATTGAAAATCACCCTAGCGTGATATCAAATATCACCTACGTAAAAATGATAAAAACAAAACATCCATTTATTTTATGGCAAAAACTTTTATGCACCGGTTGCACGGATATGCTCTGGGATCCGTGCAACCGGGTCGACCCATTCACGCTCCCAAAACGCGCTTCCACGCACCTCCCACGCGCCTGAACACTTGCGCTGAAGCTCATCCAAAATTCGCTCAAATAGACCAACCTTTGTGTATAGTTAGACCAACCTTTGTGTTATGTTAAATATAGGTAAGTCTAACTATATACAAAGTTATGTCTAATATATATAAATGTATGTCTAACTATATACAAATGTATGTCTAACATATATAAATATATGTCTAACACAACGTAAATGTATGTCTAACATAAGATAGTGGTATGTGCCAAAATTCAAAAATCAAGCCCAAAAAAACAAGGTATGAAATCTTGATAGTATGGTATGTTTAACATAACTTAAAAGTATGTCTACATAAGTAAATGTATGTCTAACATAACCTATTGGTATGTGAATTTTTTCAAAAATTATGCGCGAAAAAAAAAAAAAAACAGCCCCTGACCCGGATCAGACCCGGGTGCATGGATTAAGATTCATGCACCTGATTCACAAGATACTTACTCTTATTTTATTAGCTATTATAATTAATAAAATATCTAATTAAATACAAAATTTCTTGATTTTTATATATATACTATAATATCACAAATATCGATATTGATTGCGAATAATTAATAAATAATATTGGATAAAGTTCAATATCATAAAATGCCGATATTATATTGGATACTATATCACAAAATATGATAACATATATTTGACAGTCACATCTCCAAAGAAAAAAAAATAACAACCACATTAGCTCAGATAAAAAGTAAGCAAGAAAATGTTAACGGCATTTGATAGAGAAAAACAACAATAATAAACAGCCCGGTCTTAGAAAATATGATGATCTTATAATTCACACATAACCTAAAACTTGGTCACCATGCATCTTACAATTCAATTCTAGTGATATTCCACCTTTCGATGCATATTGTAATAATGGGGATTAAATGATTGAAATGTGACTCATTGATGTAATGCTTGTATTTGTCTACATCATGAATGAATATTTATAATTATTTATAGGATTACAAGTGTCAACATCAGCAAGGTGACGTGTCACTTATTCACCGGACCTCAAACAAACCTCAAAGTGCAAAGTTCTACTTTCAACAGATCTTGCTGAATTGACTATGTGAAATTATGCTACTCTGCATGCGCCTCCACAATAAACACCATATACCCTTCATACACAGCCTCATATTAAGGGTTTCCTCCCCCACTTTTTTTTTTTTTCCTTCTTTGCAATCAATATTATTATTACAATTACAACTATTGTTGCATGTCCAGTCTCCAGTGTAATGTTTGGAATTTGGATCAGTATTCATTTTGATCTTAAATCAAGATATTAAAAAGTTGGTTAATAATATTGCACAAAAACTCATGTGAGACGGTCTCACGGATAGTTTTCGTGAGACGGATCCTTATTACCCATGAATTGAAACAATATCCATAAATTTTCATATAAATTGTTAAGTGTAGGTTATGAGTTGAACCGTCTCCCAAAAAAAGATCTGTGAGACGGTCTGACACAAAACCTACTCATAATATTGAATAATCATTTTAATGTATCATGTTGTTAAACATAAACTTTGGACTTTGCTATATAGACTCAATGGGCCGTGGGTATAGATCTTCCTATTCCAATAGCCTTTGTATGTATTTACCTATAAAATATCTCTTTAATGGAAAAAATAAGAGCCCTTACTAAAAATAATTTAGTAAAAAGATTTATTGAAAATTCCTATAACATCTTTTGAATAGGACAAATTAAATTACAAGACTTGAAACAGAGATCTGAATCCTCTATTCAATAACCACGTTTCATCTCATATTCTAATATAAGCACTACAAGCCAAATGTAAAAGATGAAAAACGAACTTGAAACAGAGGATCCAAATCTCCCCCGTTTCATTTTTCTTATTGAATGGGTGGGAGAAAATTCATCTTCCTATTCATCGATTATATTATCCTATACGAGGTGCGTCATAAATTCAATCACACAAACTCTCACGTGAGTTATGAATATATTAAATTCACTTTCCATTTTTAAAATGTTATCCCATTCATATCTTTTATATAATCTACCAAAAATAAAAAGAAGGAAAAATCTGTGGGAAAATTGGTTTTGATCAATGTTTGAAATGTGTTACAACACATGTTTGACCACCGAATTGAAGGATCAAACGTGGGCTATTGTGAAAACAAAAGGCACAAGATGAATCTACGTTTTGAGTAGATGAATACAGTGAGTGAGAAATTAATACACGAAAATGGGCTCTGCCCATTGGTGCTGGCCAAGTTGATGTTGCATGTGGTGTTGGCAACACCGGGACAACACTGTCGAGTCTGGCTTCTGCGAAGCCCATTGGACTTGCGATCCATTTCAGACTTGTGGTCCATTTCCATGAGGCTCATGGTCATCCATATTTTAGAATGAAATTGTGGGTAAGGGTGATTGATTTGAAGTTATAAAGAGTGGAGAGGTGGTTGCACCACTCACTTAGTGGGGTAATTTTTCCCCTCCTATGATCTACAAGAGTGTGGAATGGAGTTTATATCATAGGGATCTTCATGCACGAAAATCATACATTACATATCATCAAAAAGACTCTTGAGAGCACCATCTTTTCCATGTTTTATTCCATTAAAGTTCATAACATCCTTTGAACAAAAAGTGCAAGTTGCATACGATTTTCCATATAGATCATACATTCTAGTCTATCTCTCATTCTAGTTCGCTGGAGCTTCAAGTTTTGTGGTGCTACTAACTTGAAGACGAAGTCGTTTTACCTTTGGGATGTTACGTCAAACCGTGAGCACTAGCCAGGACATATTCGTTTTTTAGGGAAAATGTCTAACCTTGACTCGACTTACATCTGGTTCATGTGTTGTTTCTGCTGCTGTGGAGGAGTTCCGTTCGTGGTTAAAGGTTGCTGTAAAGTCGGAGAAAGGATGAACAAGAAGGTTGTCCCGATTTTTCTGTTTGTTCGGTGTTGCCCGTTATGTCACGTAACACCAGAGGCAACATCAATTTCTGTTTTTTGTTTATTTTCTATTTCTTTGTAATTGGGCATTGTTCGGTGAACCTATAAACCCAACAAAAACTTGGTGTTTGTAGACCTGCAAAGCAGAAGATAATTTACACGTTTCTGAGGGGCATACTTGTAATTATGTAAACGGTCTAATTCACAGCTCTCAGTGTCGTGGATTTGCCATCTAACTTTCCTGTTTCAGAATTTCCAACTCTGCAAAGAGAAAATCAAACGCTACTTTTGAATTTTTCTCTCTAATTTCTGCTTTCAGATTACAGATTTCAACATATTCTCCCCATTAATCTACTGCACTCGCTCAAGAAAAGAATCTTCTGTCCTATAATTATACAAAACTGCATTGTCAAATTATTGATGTGTTTCTGTTTCTGCGTATAATTTATGTCAAGGCGGTTTGGCGGCTAGGATTAAAACCTGAATTGAAGTGTTGATTGTGGCGACGAAATCGGGTTCTAAAGTTCGTTATCCTGAATGTTTTCGTGCTGCTTTTACTTTTATTTTTCAATGAAGTTATGGTTTGTTAATTGTTGTTTGTTTGTGTGAAGTTTCTTATTTCTGTGATCAGGGTTTTAGAAACTTGAGATTTTGTCATTCTCGTGCAGTAAATTGTGGTGATTAGCCCCTGTTTGTTTTAGAACGGGAGAACTTTGGGAATTTGGAGAATTGTGCTTGAGAGTTCTGGATAGTTGGAGAGTTTGTGTATGTTGTAGAATTGAGATAATTAAACTCGAATAACATTTCAAATCATGTTTTGTATGAATAGTTGAGTGTTGGGCCAGTAGAGAGAGAGCTTAGAGAATTGAAATCTCCCTGTTGTAAAACAAAACAAAAATTGAAAACGAGGAGAACAATTTATAGTGATGCATATCGGTAAATTGCATTTTGTTGTGGAAGTTTTTTTTCTGACTATTTTGATATTTTATGGTAGAAACTTGGATTGTAGAGTGCCTCTTTATTTGTCAATGGTTGGCTTTTATGTGCTTGTATGTCCATATTTGGAACTATAATGATGTGATTCTTCACTTGGAGGGAAACAAAAAAATGTGAAGCACCTCTCTTTCCATGCTTCCACTGACCTGCCAATCTGAGTTGTCGAATTGGATCGTGTTTGTCGGATTGGATCGTGTTTGGTCTCTTATGCACACAATCAAACCATGTAGAGTTATGGTTTGCATTCTTATCACAAGATATATCTGGAAAGTCAAATCGGAAACTAATTCCCTAGACGTATGGGATAAACTAAGCCTCGATTGATTTTCTACAGCTTCTTACTTGCTGGGATGGTTACACCTTGAATTCAATCACCACCTGATCAGGAAATTAGAAATAACAAAGCCAAGTTTGAGATCATATAAGAGAAATATTTTGAATGGGTAACATCAGTATATGAGAGATAGACTTCAGCTAGGAGATGGTTCATACGGATTTTAGTCGCTTTTTTATCATGTGGTGAAGAAGAGTTCGGCAGAATGAGGAAAGTTTTACTCTTCAGTACAATGACATGACACTAATCCCTGCAATCTCACATTTCAATCCATCGAAGATTGGACTTTTTTGAGCACACTTGATTTTTTTTATACCGTTGCGCATAGGCTGAGTGTCCTATCTTTGGACTTCATGAATCAAGTCCCATTCAATGGTTATCATACGCTGCTGGAAGCTTTGGAGTTCCAGAACTTCTTAATAATTGTTTGTTGGCTTTCTTGATTGCCTACTTGTATGGATAAAGTTCTCCAATGGCTTTTGTAAATGGAGTGTTCAACCTTGGATTTTTTTGGTGCTGATTGAATTGGTCTGCAGCAATGTGCAAGAAAAGCTACATGATCTTGAGGTGTTCTCCGCCATGTGGAGGACAGCTGGATTAGAAATGCAGGTTTAGAATTTGCTTAAATTATTTTCTGAATGCAGGTGCTTCAACCATTGCCCAGCAGCTAGGTTTTTTCTGTTCTCACTTCATACAGTTCGATGGAATTTGTGGCTGCTGA
Source organism: Scutellaria baicalensis (assembly GCA_005771605.1). Taxonomy (NCBI): domain Eukaryota; kingdom Viridiplantae; phylum Streptophyta; class Magnoliopsida; order Lamiales; family Lamiaceae; genus Scutellaria; species Scutellaria baicalensis. The sequence goes on from CM016726.1 coordinate 22,484,557, forward strand.
TCATTCTGGAACTCCAGAAATTGAGTCAAAAATATCACAAAGGATGTTAGCTGAAGAGAATGAGAATGCAAATAACATCAAGGCTGATGAGTCACGTTCGCAGCTTTCCCATGAAGAGCATATTCCAGCAGAAAAATCAATGTGTCAGGAAAAAATTACTGTTAGTGAAACACTAGATAAAGGATACCTAAATTATGGGTATGGTCTTCTGGCTTTATGTAATTACTTTGAGTTATACTGTATTTCAAGAATCTGCTCATATTTGTAACTTGATTGGCAGGTGTTCTCATTATCGTCGGAGGTGCCAAATAAGGGCTCCTTGTTGCGATGAGATATTTGATTGTCATCACTGTCATAATGAGGCAAAGGTATGCCTGTCAGGCATTCAGTTATATAGGTTGCCCCTTTTATCTTAGTGTTATTCTTCATGTCTGTTGGATCGTTGTGGAATTTACATTTATCAATAGTTTGTGTTGAAAACTAGGGTCAAGCATCAAATACTCATTTACTTGACCCTTGAGGTAGGGTGGGTTGAGCAGGGTGGTTGTGTTTTCCTTCCACCTTTGAATGTTACTCTTGATACCTATCTATTAAGAAATGTAAAATGATGCTGACTAGATCAGTTTTCGGCCGACAGAACATTCTTTGCATTAATCCAAAGCTCAGGCATGATATCCATCGCCACTCGATTGAGAAGGTATGTTTTATCTTGGTCCTTCTCAACCTGTTACATTTTTCCTGTGTTCTTTCTGGTTAGTGTAGGCAATCCTTGAAAACCATTTCTTTGTGTTTTGCAGGTCATATGCTCACTGTGCAACACTGAACAGGAGGTTAGTTTTTGGGTTTTACTCTATATAACATGCATGTATGTCCATCAAGTTGTTTCATTGAGTTATGAGGGCAACCCTTTTGAAATTTATTCCATCCATCCATCCATAACCCCCCCTCCCCCCAAAGAAAATAAATAAATAACCCTTGGTTAGTTAAATGAGTTTACTGAATATTTGGTCACATCTTGAAGTCTTAAAAATTTCTATGTTTCTGCATCTATTGTTATTTGACAGACATGGGGTGGCTGATCAGGTTGTATCATGCTTTATGTTATGGTATCGGGGGAACAATCTTAATTTGAGAATTTTGTAGCACTTTTTCTATGGCTTTCCCTGCTACTCATTGATTCAGTTAATGTTCCTTTTGGGGGGATATTTTTCAGGTTCAACAAGTGTGCACAAATTGTGGTGCATGCATGGGAAAATATTATTGTGGAATTTGCAAGCTCTATGACGATGATGTGAGTAAGAAGTATCCTATTGTTTGAATGCTGAGTGGTCTGAAGCATCGGCAATGTTTCAGAGAGAATTTGTTGATATTGCACTTTCATTAATGGTGTATGACTGGTGACTGACTATCTATCTCTCAATTCACAGATATCCAAAGAGCAATTTCACTGTGACGGCTGTGGCATTTGCAGGTAAAGTAACCATTACCCAGTTTCCGAAATATCGCCTTTACAGTTTTGAGAAAGAAAGAGAAATCAGCAACATATTTTAGCTTAAGCTTATTTAGCAGAAGAATTTATGCTGAAAACCTGTTTTCTTGTGGTTACTGTTGAATGACAGTACCAGATTCATTCTGATTTTACAGAAATGTTTTTGGTGTATATGAGTTGATTACTGTGACTACATTATTGATGTAAATTATCTGAAAACATATCATTGTAGAAACTGACTTAATTGGTTTGTAACGAAAATGTACTCATGCTTGTGCTGCATTGCTACAGGATTGGAGGCTCGAAGAATTTCTTCCACTGTGATACATGTGGCATGTTATTTCTTTTCTTTGTTTGGATGCTCATTTTGTACCACATATCTTCTTGATTCTGATATTCTGTGTGTGTATATTAGGGTGCTGCTATTCGGTGCTACTGAAAAGCAGCCACCCATGTGTGGAGAGAGCAATGCACCAGGACTGTCCTGTTTGTTTTGAGGTATTAACTGCATCGCTTAAATGCTGTTTTATCGTTGCTGTTTACATGAACATAGCAACTGAAGTAAAGTGGCATAAACATGTTCAGTATCTGTTTGAGTCGAGAAAAGATGTTATCGCTATGCCATGCGGGCACACCATACACAAGACATGCTTTAAAGAGATGCAGGAACACTCTAGGTAAGTGAAGAAGCCCCTCCTCCTCCTCTTCTCTCTCTCTCTCTCTCTCTCTAAATCTGCTATAGGATACAGGAATTGACATAATTCCGTAACAGGTATGCTTGTCCTATCTGCTCCAAATCTGTTTGTGATATGTCAATAGTGTGGGAGAAGTATGACATGGAGATTGCTGCTACTCCCATGCCCTCATATTATGAAGACAAGATGGTCTCTCTCTCCTCTCTCTCTCTCTCTCTGTACTGCAGTCTCATCTTCCGAATGCTGAGTGTACTCTTCTTAAATTACAGGTTTGGATTCTTTGCAATGATTGTGGAAACAACTGCAAGGTGAAATATCACATCATTGGCCAGAAATGCCCCCATTGCAAGTCTTACAACACCCGTCAAACCAGAGGCCTGGGAGGATAGCTATGTAAATGGCATCCTGCAATGAAACCAAATGTTGTTGTTTCAAAATGTTTCAAGTTTTAAGTAGAAACAAGTCATAGATATTACAAGGGCTCAAATAGAACAGAGATGTAATACATATTTATTTATCAAAGTACTAGTCACCCACATTTCTTTGCACATAAGACGGAGAAAACAATAAGGGGGTGGTGGCACGGGCACCTTGCCTCTCACTTTGCAGACTATATTTTATAGTCTTGCTACTATATCACTCATCCAATCTCAACTTTTAGTTACTTTGGCATATTTCATGGATTTATTTGAAACTCATTTACGTTCCATTTTGATAGAGTGATTTGAAATCCACTAAAATAACTTCGAAATTAGCTCAAAATGAAAACAATGGATTTCAAATCCACATCAATCCAAACACTATTGGTGGATTTACTATTATAAATTTCAAATTTCTCCTCAAATACATCTATCCAAACAGACTCTTAAAGAGATTAGATGTAAGCCTCAAATTGTATTTTAAATACATGTATAATATCCACTTTATCCACATTTTGATGGCAGTGTGAGACATAAGAAAAAATGAAATTTAAACATTAATAAGTCACCATATATTTCCAATTGGAGAAGGTCGCCTGATCTGGATCCCTTTTTTTCTTCTCTTTTACCTAACTGGTATAACACCCGTGCGTTGCACGATTTGTAATTTATATATTTTATATTAATAATAAGTAAAATATAATCTTAAATTATTTATATAGCTAAAAAATGCATATTTCAAGATTGTTAAATTATTTTGAAAGAATATATTTACAATATGAATTGAAAGATCTGTATTCAATATATGACATGGTTAGAAGTGATTAATTTAAATTTTTTATAAAATTATTTACTAAATAACAACAATAGTTGAAATAATGTTTGAAATTTAATCTAGTTTGTAGATCTCTTAAAAATATTTTTTATTTTATTTGAATACTGATAATACTTTTAAGATTAGAGAATTTAGTATATATTTAAAAAAATTATAGCTTTAAAATTATTATAAGATTTTTGAAACAATTTTAGATTCTAAATCCATGTATATGTGTGTGTTCAAAATCCAATTTTTTAAATTTAATCATCATATTATTTCCTTTTCAAATTATTTCAACTAATACTCTGTTATATCACCTATTAATATAACATTTATTATTTAGTTATACTTTTCATAATTAATATATTATAGTATCATTTAATTTCTTGATTTTTAAATTTTGGATTTATTATTGTTTACTAACGACAATATTATTTTAGATTTATTCTCTTATTATCTTAACGATTTGGCAAAAACTTGTGTGCACCGGGGGCACGGATCTTAGATCCATGCCCCCGACCTGACCCGGCGCGTGGGCTGCCTCCACGCGCGCCCACGCGCGCCCCTAATTAAGCTGGTGTGCGTCCACACACACCTGATTACCTAGTTGATGATTCAGTGATGGGTATTACATGTATACCCTATAGGTATTACACATATACCCTATAGGTATTACACTTATATTTCTTGAGATTTAATGATAGGTATTATGTGTTTACTCTATAGGTATTACATGTATACTCTATAGGTATTACAAACTTACTCAATTAAGGTATTGATTTTTTGTTCTATTTTTTGTTCTATAGGTATTACATGTATACTCTTAAGGTATTACATGTATACTCTTAAGGTATCATGTGTTCATTCAATAAATATATGAATTATTTGTTTTTACTTTTGTGTAGGTATCACATGTTTACTCTATAGGTATTACAAACTAATTCAATTAAGGTATGAATTATTTGTTCAAATTTTTTTTCTATAGGTATCACATGTGTACTCTATAGGTATTACATATTTACTCTATAGGTATTATATTACTGTATGGTGAGTTTAATACTTCTAAACAATAAAACAACGATTTTATCATATTCTTCCTCTCTTTTTTTCTGCAAATTGCAGGATTCATATGAATTATTATCACATAAACATTGTGCAAAGAAACCCTAGAGCAAACCCATACAATTATCCTTTGCAAAATCAGAGGAGGAGGAGAGAAAGAAGAGGAAGAAGAAGAAGAAGAAGAAGAAGAAGGAAGAGGAGGAGGAAGAGGATCAGAGAAGAAGAAGAAGAAAAAGAAGAAGAAGAAGAAGAAGAAGAAGAAGATCAAAGAAGAAGAAGAAGAAGAAAAAGAAGAAGAAGAAGATCGAAGAAGAAGATCGAAGAAGAGGAGGAGGAGAGGAGGAGGAGAGGAGGAGGAAGAAGAAGAAGAAGAAGATCGGAGGAGGAGAAGAAGAAGAAGAAGGAGAAGAAGAAGAGAAAAAAAAAGGAAAAATATATATATATAATTCGGGTCGGGTTGGGGGTACGGATCCTAGATCCGTACCCCGGGGACACCCAAGTCCTACTCTAACGATTTTTATAATAGCTCTTAAATTTATAAAACCTTTTTTTCATATATTTAGTCATAATTTTCATGTGTAAAATTTTCTCACATTTTCCAAAATAATTTTCAAATATATATATAGACACTCAATTTTAACTTTCCAATGTAGTTTAACAAATTTAATCATACAAATAGATAATCCTTACCAAAATTTTGGCATTCGTATGCAAATTTATGAAATATAGTGTAAATAGAATAAAAAATTTATATCCAAAAGATAAATAAAAAAACACTTTAATAGGCTCAATGTTATTAAGACCCATCTTAAGAGTGCCAAATCACCAGCCCAATTAGTCTGAAAACCTAGAGCAGAACTAAGGTTGTTGCCGCTCACCACCGTTCCACGGCTCCATCGTCTACATCTTCTGCTAATTTGCTGAACTGCACTGATGTTTCGTCGCCTTCGCCAACCTACTTTGTCTATCTGCAGATCGATCTTCACATATGACATTTTAGGAAGATGATGAGGCCTACCTTTGAGGTAACTAATTCATGTGTGATCCTCCACCTCAATGGTTTACCTTTCTGCGACCTTTAATCTTCACTCGCCGATGTATGATAAAATTCGGCAAACCCGACCAAGGACACTTTATCATCTCTGTTTGTCGTCCAATTCTCATTTCCCCCCCCCCCCCCATCTCACGGCCTTTTTTCCTCAATCTTACTATGTGAAACTGAGAAGTCAATCCTCTCTCTTTCATCTCCTTCACAGTGCACCACCTCATAGGATTTTACTCCAATCTTCTTTAAGTTTTTTCTGTAGATATGGAGAATTTATAATAGAATGTAAATAATTTGAAGAGTTGTGTACAATGATGATAATGTCAGAATTTTTGAATTTTTGGTTAGGAAAATGGAAACGCTGCATTGTCATTCGGGCATGATTTCCTTTTGAAATTTTTTCAAATTCCCTTCTTCAAAAGGGTTATAAATATAATAAAAAGTTCATGAAATTTCCCATTATATCAATTATGAAAATCAAAATACATAGAAAATAATTAAATGAACCTTCCAAAAATAGTAAGTGCATTTAGGCAGGGAAAAATCAAACTTGTCATTCTTATAGAAGGCCCTCTCTTTATATAGATATAGATTTCTATGTTACGTTTACGATATATTAGTCATACGATATATTAGTCATACTTTTATATATAAATAGTATATCTTAATATAAATACTTTAACACAAAAAATATAATTTCGGCACAACTTATACATGTACACACCTTTATGTAACATTACTCATACATTTTATATGATATTACATATACATTTATATCAATATAATCATATCTCTATATAATATATGAAGGTACGACTCATATAAGTAAAAAGTATAACTAACATAATTAAAAGGTATAAAAGATATAATGAGTTGTCTGAAAAATGTACTAAGATACAACAAAAAATTTAGTAAGACTAATCTATATCTATATCTATATATATAAAAGCAGGATATCCTGCCAAAAATAATTGCAATAAATTATCTATCCATTAAATAATTACTATTTTAAGAAACCTATTAATTGTTTTCATATTGTATTTATTGTAAGAAACTCAATACAATTAAATAAATACAAATAAATCTATTTATTGTATTTTAAGAAACTCAATACAAATAAATAAATATTTAATTTAAGAAATCAGTTATAATACTCAATTTAGTATTTATTATATAGGAATTTCAAATAAAAAAATAGATAAATAAGATTAAATAAGAGATTATATATTTATTATCTCTCATCTTATTTTTAAGTACTTATTTTAAAGGGTAAATTACAAAAAACAATTCCACCTATCAACTTTTTTTCAAATTGCAACTTAATTTTTTTTTTTTTTCAGATTGTCACCTAATCTTTTTGTGGTTTTGTCGATTGTAAATTTTTCGGCGAAATGGAGATTAATTTGTTCACTTTGCAATCTAAACTTTGTTTTTTTTTTTTATCTAATTGCAACCTGAACTTTGTATTTTTATCAGATTGCAACCAAGAATGAAAATTTCGATTCCGGCGAAAATATAGGTAACATATAGGTAACTTAAATTCACGGAAATATCGTGAAAATATCGATATTGATGGAAATATGGGTACATATATTTATTGATATTCCATCGATTTTTTACTGATGTTACATATATTTCACCAATTTTGACCAATATTTCCTTGATATTTATTTTATAAATATCGATCACACTTATATAACATAAATGTTACACTCATATATATAACATAAAGGTATCAGTATGAAGCAAACAAAAATCATGATTTGCGATTGGACAAAAAAATTATGGTTTGGGTTGCAAAGTGAAAAAAATTGATTCATTTTCCCCAAAAATGATCGGAAATTTTGCAATCGACAAAATCACAGAAAGACTGGGTGGCAATCTTAAAAAAAAAAAAGATTAGGTTGCAATTTTAAAAAACTCGATAGCTGGGGTTGTTTTTTGTAATTTACCCTATTTTAAATCAATTTTAAATATATAATACATAAAATCAATCATTATTTAATGATCTTAAATTTAATATTCATATATAAAGTATCAAACTGAAATATGGATATGTATGTGTGTGGGCTTCAATGATTTTTCATTTTTAAACGTTTTTATGATATATAATATTAATTTATTGTAAATTAATATTAAAATGTAGAAATAAAAAAATATTATAGGTGTACCTAATAGATTACATATATAAAACATATCAAATAGAAAAAATTAGAACAAATATTTTATTTTATCTTTCTTATTTTATATTTATTTGTTGTCAAATTTTATTTATATTTATATTCTGATTAATTGAAGTGACATAAGGGATTGGACAGAGGTAATTTTTCTGGTTTTTCACAAATTAAATTTTCATCATTCTTAATCCCTGATATATTGACTTAGCAATCTTATAATTATTATTCATAATTTTTTTATTCAAAATGTGTAGATTAAGTCCAATTTTGAATTGTTTCATTTAAATAGATAGCAAGAGAGATTTTCATGTATTTGATAAGCTAATATAATATTTTTAGATATTAAATTTATTTTTTAAAATTTCACTTCCCATGTAATGTTCTGACACAATTTTTTTTATTTGTTTGTTTAATACATAGATTAATATATTACTTTATATATTTCAAATTTCTAATATTTTCGAATATAATTATTTATAATGACATAAATTTAAAGTTAAAATATCTAGCTTTATACTAATACAAATTAAAAGAGTATCAATATATTTTTGTTAAAATAATAATAATTACATTTTATATGTTATTATATTTTTTAATAATTATATATATAACACACTGTGCAACGCACGGGTACACTACTAGTATAATATAAAGGTGAGACTAAACATAACATAAATATACAACATTTGGAAGAGAATTTGGATGGAGGCACAAGCACGTGGAAGTGAATTTGGATGAGGACGCAACCGCATTCAGATCCGTGAAACACGTGTGAAAACACATTTTTAGACGTATGAACATGATTAACCCGAATTCATCTAGATATATACATCATATGTATAAAAGCTTGGCAAAATATTTTGTTCAACTGGTGCATGGATTTAGGATTCATGCACCCGGGTCGACCCGCTCCATGCGCCTTTTTACGCGTCCCAACGCGCTCTCATGTGCCCCACACGCCTGGTGGGTGCCTTTTTACGCGTCCCAACGCGCTCTCATGTGCCCCACACGCCTGGTGGGTGCACTCAAACCCACCAAGATTCACAGGCAGTCATATCCTCATGTTATGTTAGGGTTACCTTCATGTTATGTTAGGGTTACCCTCATGAGGGTAACACATGAATGTAACTCTAACATAACATGAGGGTCATTTTAACATAACATGAAGGTATGATTACATTGTTTTTTCTTTCATGTTATGTTAATGTTACTTTCATGCTATGTTAGTGTTACCTTCATGTTATATTAGTGTTACCCTTCGTGTTATTTTAGTTCAGTGGTTTTAAACTAAGGGTATGAAATCTGGAGATGGGTCACATTAACATAACGCGAAGGTAACTCTAATATAACATGAAAGTAACACTAATATAAGGTGAAGATAATGACCAAAACAAGCGAAAAAAGTAAAAAGACACGGGCTAAACAGGTCAGTCCAACCCACACACAACTCTGATTTGCAACTATTGCATAGGAGAGTAAGTAAGAGTTTTTGTCCATATGGAAATGATAAAATTTTCCTTAATTATATAATCATAGAAATACAAAAGTACCCAAACCCGAATAGAATATGGCCGCCACGCGTCCTTAGATTCGCGCCAACAGCCTTGGTTTTCCGCAAGAGCAGTGGCCTTAAATGTCTTTTCACCCTTTACGCTCTCATTTCTTCACTTCCGATACATAAATTTTCGCTCACATTATGTTTACCTTCGCGCAATCCCATGCCCATTTTCTTCTCTAAATTAATTTCCGTTTTCTCTTCATATACTGTATATGTGTGTATCTGTATGCGTATGTTTGTGTATATGATTTGCTCGGCTGCAGGTTTCGATCTCTCCGCTGTGTTGTGGTACGGTTATTCATCAGCATCTTTAATTTTTCCGGTTTTTTTTTCTACTTTTTGATTGTGATTCAGTTGAATTTAGTGCAGATTTCGAAATGATGTTTGTTGTGATGGTGCAGATTTTGTGGTGACCGCCTCGTCAATTTTTATTTTTTTTATTCGAAGATACTGGCTACGTTTTTCCTCTCATCAGGTATTTATGCATGTTGGTGTGGTTAGATGTTGGAGTTTTGTGTTGACTGCTGTGCGTTTTTGTTTTAATTTGCTGGATTGCTGTTATCAGGGGGCATGCATTTGGTTGATGCGTTTAATTTGACATAGTTTGCCAATTTCCCCCCTAGTCTTATCTTCTACTTCTGTGCCCTAAATTTCTACTCCATGGTTCCTTTGATGCACGTTTTAGTAGGCCTTTGTGAATTCTTGTGCTGTGTGTTGGTTTTGGTGGTTTTTCAACCCTGAATTTTATGGTTTTTGTTTTTTACATTTTACTTCCTATGTTTCTAGGTCATTGCTGTCATACAGTGGGGTTCTAGAAATTTCTGAGCTATTGCTGACAGCAGATAATGGTTTCATTTGCAAATGGTAGCTTATCTGGTGAGGCTTCAAACAAGAGGCCTTTAGAAAATGGTTACGCACCTAAATATAAGCCCAGGAAAGTGTCTGCCATTCGACAATTTCCGCCTATGTGTGGCCCCAATGCTGTGCCATTGAACATAAAACCTAAAGAAAATGGTTCTAGCGAAACTGGGATTGTGGATGCCGTTGGTGCTGTAAATTCGGAACTGACCAACTTTGTGGTGGCTAATGGTGCTAAAATTTCTGGAATGGCTGATCAAAAGGAGACTGAGGAGGTTGGGGGTTCAGAAATGCCCAGAATTGCGAAGCTTAGTAAAACAAAAGATTCTGAAATACAAAATGTTGTGGGTACTCATGGTGTCGAGCACTCTAATATTGAGGTGGAGTGTCAACAAGTAAACAGCAGTGTAGATGTAGATGTGACTGAACCATTGGATGCAATAGCGGAAAAAGTGATGGAAAATGTAAATGTCTCCAAGAAGATGGTGATGGAAATTGGACCACTCAGAATTCAGTCGCTGGACAAGGTTGGGTCTCTTAAAAATGAAACTATAGATAATCCCATTGAAGTGGAGCGAAATGGATTATTGGATGCTTATGCAGGAATGGTGACAACAACAGTAATGAATGGCTTCTCAAATGAAGTTGAGACATTGTTATCTGAATCCAATCTTATTGGAAGCAATATGCTGAAAAGTGTTGCTGATGTTGGAGATCAGACTATATCACGAGAGTTGTGTGGCAGTATTAAGCCAGAGACTTCCGTTAGGCCAAAAGATAAATACCGTCCAAGAAGAGTGTCTGCTTTTCGTGAATTCCCTCCACATTGTGGAGTTCATGTTTCTTTACCAGTTGAAGGTGCAAAACAGATGGTCATATCAGGAAATGATTGTCTGGGCACTGTAAAAGTTGAATTGGCACCAGAAGTGGCTGTATCGAGTACTGTTTCAGAGGGGCAGACAACAGGAGAGGTGCTCGTCACCTCTCAAAAGGGATGTCTGGATGTATTTCAGAATGTTCCTGCTAAAGATGTAACAACCGAAGCATCACATGATGGTGCTGGAAAAGGACTGCTGGGAGAAACTGCAGAAGGGGGGCTAATGGATTTTGAAAACTGCAGCAGAGATTCACACCATAACATTATTGAGCAAACTGGACAGAGTCCCAGGTCAGGTGCCATATCCAAGGCAGAGATAGCTGTCTGCTCACTAGATAGAAATGATAAAGATGGATCTCAACATGGTGATTTTAGCTTGGGAAATGATTCTAATAGGGAGATTGTGCATAGCCTGATGGGTGCACCATATTGTCCATGGAGGAAATCAAAAGCTGCTTTAAAAAATTCAGATGGTGGAACGAGTGACCAAAAAATAATGCAGCAGAATCTGTCTCAGACAGAGAGGTCCACTGTAGAAGAGTGCATTTCTAATATCAATGATGGAGAGGGAACTCCTGGTTCATTGAACAACATAGATGAGGAAGATCATATTGACTACAATGAGTGTGCGCTTGAAATCACTCCTGTTTCCATGTTCAAGGATGTGCTTGACAATAGTGCTGATGATTATGTGGGACCTATTGAAAATGATATAATTGCTTATTCACCAGGAGACACTGATGAAATGAGGCCTTCTCATAACGTTATCATCTCAGAGGATGACATTGATAGGGAGGTTGTCCATGGAGTGATGGCCGCACCTTATTGTCCATGGAGGACTGGAAAAACTGGTTTAAGTAATCTTGATGGAGAAATGAGCGGGAAGAAGAAGCAGAAGTCATCTTGGCGAAAGAAGGGCAAGGCTGCCGCCAGGAAAAGTTGTCCTAAAATGCAATCTTTAAGTTCACTATCTAAGAAGCGAAACAAAGTCCATAAGCCCAATGATGTGGATCAGAATCCTGGTGCTTTGATGCTTGCAGATGATGAAGATCATGGTGTTGATGGATATTTCCCTGCACAGTCTACTGCCAACCATAAACCACAAAATTTTGAAGTTAATCTTCCTCCATTTTGTCCTAACAGTTCTGGTCATGGTGATGCCCGGAACAAAGTTAGGGAAACTCTTTGTTTCTTTCATGCTATTTATAGAAAGCTCTTGCAACGAGAAGAAGCAAACTTAAATCCGGAAGAGGAGGGAAGATCAAGGCAGTCTGGGAAAAAACCAAATAGGATTGATCTGTTGACTGCAAAGGTTCTTAAAGAGAAAGACAAGTTAGTTAACACAGATAAGATGATTGGACTAGTTCCTGGAGTTGAAGTGGGTGATGAGTTTCAGTACAGAGTGGAGCTGGCTGTTGTTGGGATTCACTTCCCATACCAATCTGGTATAGATAGTGTGAAGGTCAATGATGTTCCACTTGCTACTAGTATTGTTGCCTCTGGGGGTTATTCTGATAATGTGGACGATGCCGACATCTTGATATATTCAGGTCAAGGGGGAAATGTCGTTGGGAATAAGAAGACCAAACAACCTGAAGATCAGAAGCTGGAAAGGGGAAATTTGGCTCTTTCAAACAGTATATCAGCAAAGACTCCAGTTCGTGTTGTTCGGGGTTGGAAGGAGATGAAAATCGTTGATCCTCTGGATTCAAAACTAAAACTGGTCACAACATATATATATGACGGCTTATACACAGTCACAAGGTATTGGACAGAGACAGGGCCTCGTGGGAAGCAGGTTTTTCAGTTTGAGTTGAAGAGGAACCCTGGTCAGCCTGAGCTTGCTTGGAAAGAATTGAAGAAATCAAATAAATTCAAAACCAGACCAGGAACGTGTGTCCCCGATATTTCTGGAGGAAAAGAACCCCTTCCTATCTCAGCTGTGAACACTTTAAATGATGAAAAACCACCTCCATTCAACTATATTTCAAAGATGATGTATCCCAATTGGTTCCACCCGAAACCCCTAGCAGGTTGTGATTGCATGGGGCGATGTTCTGATTCAAGAAAATGCCTATGTGCAGTCAAAAATGGAGGTGAACTCCCATACAATCGCAGTGGAGCTTTAGTTGAAACTAAGGGTCTTGTATATGAGTGCGGTCCTCATTGCAAATGCCCTCCTTCTTGCTATAATAGGTCCTCCCAGCGTGGCATCAAGTTTAAGCTCGAGATCTTCAAGACCGAATCAAGAGGCTGGGGTGTTAGGCCTCTCACTTCTATACCTTCAGGAAGTTTTATATGTGAATATGCAGGAGAGCTCCTTGAAGAGAAGGAAGCTGAGCAAAAAATTGGCAACGATGAATATCTCTTCGATATTGGGCAGAATTACCTCGACTCGTCTACCAAACCCCAAGAACAAGAAATTGCTGCTGAAATCACAGAAGGAGGTGGCTTCACAATCGATGCTTGTCAATATGGAAATGTTGGAAGGTTCATTAACCACAGCTGTTCACCGAATCTCCACGCTCAAAACGTGGTTTTCGACCATGATGATAAGAGAATGCCCCACATAATGCTTTTCGCAATGGAAAACATTCCTCCCTTGCAAGAGCTAACCTACCACTACAATTACTCAGTGGATCAGATTCATGACTCGAATGGAAACATTAAGGTTAAGAAATGTTATTGCGGTTCTGCACAGTGTACCGGCCGGATGTACTGAACTCAACTCAACTCTTACCGGCCGGATGTACTGAGCTCAACTCAACTCTTCTCTTTATGATACATAAAAGCCCGCCCTCTGGATGGATGATTTTATCTTTTCCTGTCCATTCTTGCTTGCTTGCTTGCATATATGCCACTCTTGAGAAAAGCTTCAGCTCTTCTGATGTTTGATGTTTATGATAATATTGAAAACGGCGTATTTGTAATTCAAACAGTAACGCGTAAAAAATCAATAGAATTGGACTAATCATTTAATCAAGACAAGTGAAGTAGTTAGGTCATTTATTTCTTCCCCCATTCACTTTCCACACGCAATTGATCTCATGAGATGAGATGAGATTGTCCAACTCTGCTACTTTCTCCTCCTCATAGAATGCCCCACCCCAACTCCATTCCAACAATACTTTATGGCAAACAATGATTGTACTATCTATATTAGCCACAATTACAATCATCATGTGACACAAGATGCAATTTCTAATGTTCTCTCTTCAATTAACCTACGATGTAAACTTATATTATCCAAACAAAAATAGGAAGGAAGCACACAGAGGTAAAAAAAACGCAACTCTTCTTATGAAACTCAAAGAAAACGCCATTTTCTGTGGAAAACAAATCAAGAGCAGAATTCAAATGATCTCACTTTTCTTATAGAGCATATTGCTATGCAAAATCGCTAATCCTAATATGGTGAAGCTGTAAAGTATGTTAGTGATCGACACTGATGGACAATTCTCATTAGTGCAACCTAGCAAATGTAAAGCATAAACATAAGGGGCTCACGACAAGGTTGCATCAAGCTCCACCACAGATTCAATACACGTCAGGAGAGATATCTATATTCAAAAGGGCCATTTATATCGATTCAAAATTCAGACGATACAAGGGCTTAGAGATCATACAGGTGATAAAATCGGGGAGCCACACAGAGGGCTACTACCCTTTACAACATCACCAGAACAAACAAAGAGCATGTCAAAAACCAGATTGTTCCATACAGACTACTATAACCATGAGAGATGAAACACTATCAGCATATGGTAAAAACGCCAACTCAACGATCATCCAAGGCCGCAAACAGATACAGAAACAGCTCTCAGTAAATAAAAAGATCAAGGTGAGTATACACCTAGTTTGCAGTTTCATCAATCATGGCAACAGTTTAATTTCCAATCCACTTTGGCCTATGTGGCCATGGACAAGCTGCTATTCGATGCTTCCAAGCAGATGTTTACAAGTTCAGAAGAGTCTTTGTTCGTCTTCTCCATCTCCTCATCGATCTCAATCACCTGTGAACGGCAAGTCAAGCTACAAAATGCTTTCTCACCTCTGTAAACAATCGAACAACCAAGAAATATCAATCCATTAGCCTTTTCTTGCACAGAAGCAATAGATGATACACACACACACACACACATGAAGATAGAAATATTGAGGCTAACCTATACATGTAAATGTCTTCACCATCCAATTTCTTCTGGCAAGAAAAACAGAAATTTAGGAAATCCTCAGATGGATACAATGCAAGAACATCATCAAACTGTGGACCTGCATTAGTATCATCCTCACTGTTCTTCAAAAATTCATCCACTTTATCATTGTGACATTCCAAAATGCAGTCACCAAAGATATGCTTAACTTTTGGATTGGGGCCATGAGTTCTAACGCAAGTATAATCCTCGGAAAGCTCGATTTCAGTGGATGGAATAGGACCAACAAAATAATTTTCAGGCTGACTAGATGAAGGATTTGAACTGCTTCCTCCAACAAGTCTAGACTCTGAAGGAATCGGGTTCGTTTTATTCTCAGGAACGAAGAGGTTCCCAGAGCCAAGCCTAGACTTTCGGTTTCCAAAATTGGTTAGATGTGATGATCCACACCTTACAGAATCCATAGAACGAGCACGAAAACTTCCACACGGCTCTGGTTCAAACGGGGCATCTCCAATTTCAAACACAACATCAGAATCGTTCTTTCGGATATTGACTGATTTTGCAAGGGTACTAGGAAAAACAGCAACATTCTTAGGCAGTGACTTAGGTTTCTCAATAGAGCTAACATTATTACAAAAAGTCGGACTTCTAATGCTCACTTGACGTCCAAAAAGAATACTTTTATTATCAGATGATCGATTATCCTTCCCCACTCGATCAGTTTCATCATCAAGAGAATCAATAATGCTTAGGCCTACTTTGCTACAACCCCAGCTCTTATGATTCCCCTCATTCTGTGACCTTGAACACCTAAATGGGTTACCAAAACTCGAAAAAATCCTAAAATCTAAAGGTGAGGTGGGACTTCTAACCGAATCAGATTCCGAAGTCTTAGGATTGAATCCCACAAATAGGCCAGTCACCTTAAGAAAGGAGTTATCTTTATGTTTTTGATTCAAGATATCAGAGTGAAAATAGGACTCTGATATAGAATCAGATATCAAATTATTCATGTATTGATCTTTCAGGTGTGATCTGCTCCTCTTCCTCAGCATTCTTCCAAAAACCACAACTTTGAAATCCACCACAAACCCACAAGCCTGAATCAATCAATATTAAAAGAATCTTTCAGAATAGTACATTTTCAAATAAATAAATGAAGACAAAAAAAACAGCAGGAAAAATGAAAACCATGAGCTACATTGTACCTGCACAGTCAAACCAGAAAACAATATCCAAGATTATCATATATGGAATTTACAACAGCAGAAAATGAAGAAATAAAAATGGTTCACCTATTTTTTCTCTAAAAGACAAGGAAACTCTGGATTGTGATTAAGTTTACCAATTAGAAAAAGAAAAAAGAAAAAAGGAGGATTTAAAAAAGAAAGCCCAGATAAGAGATTTTTCTAGGATCAAAGAACAATGCAGTGAATCAAAAATTATGGAAAAGATAACATAAACAGGAAATAAGTAGAGAAATTAATGAGAAATAATCCAAGAAAAGTGAAAGGGTCAACTTTATACACAAGTCACACTAATGAGGAATTAAGAAGCAAAGAAATCCAAATGCTATTATTTTAAAATTAGTGGACCAAATAAAAAAGGAAAGATTACATCTTTGAGGTATGTAATTAAATCTTATTTATCAAGAAATCGACAACTGAAACCCTTCTGATCAAGATCCTCTAGAAAAAAAAAATGAAGAAAAAAAAATGAGAGGTATAGATAAACCCCTCTCGAGTTCTCATTCATACATTCCAAGAAATAACCCTAGAAGCAATGAGAAAGAAAAAGGAATAGATCAATTTGATAAAAATATGAACTTTTGTCAGAAAGATTCTTGCTACCTGAGACTCAGGAACAATCAAGAACCTCACATAGAAAATGTTAATTTCATTTGGTGTATTTTCTGTGTTTTCTTATGAAGAAAGGATTGAGGGAAAATCCGTCCTCGCTCTCTCTCTCTCTATCTCTCTACAAACTTGAGAGAGAAATGGGGTTTGAGTGAGATGAAGGAAAAACCCAAATACAGTGACAGAAGAAAAATGGAGACCCCTCTCCTGTCTTTATCTTGTGTGTGTACTACACCTCTCTCTCTCTCTCTCTCCTCGCATCAAAATCAGAGAAGCAATGGGCTTCTCGTATACTCCTTCCCCTCTCTCTCTCTCTCTCTCTCTTAATATTTACATTTACAGAGGGCATTGGGGATTTTTGTCCATGTGTGTGTTAATTCACGCAGTACTGTGTGTATTTGTCGCTGTAATACATGCGTACATTTAATCAATGTACCCAACTCTCTTTCTGTACCATATTCAATTTTCTAAATTTCTTTTTTCTTTCTCTTCAAGGAATAGACTTTTTTTTCCTAAAAATAAAATACTTTTACTTATTTATTTGTAACTGTTTCATGTATCATGAAAATTTAATCATATATTTCGACCATTGTGATATCTATTGAAAGAAAATCAGACAATAAATATCATGATATACCAAAAGATTGCCTAGTTGAAATAACACGGATTGTTACAATATGAGCATAAAAATTTGCGTGAGATGGTTTTACTTAAGTGATGTTTGTTTTTTACTTATTTATTAAATTTATTTTTATAAATTTATATGTGAATTGTAGATTGTAGGTTGCTTTCATATAAAATAATTTGTGAAACGATTTCACATAAAACTTACTCTAATATAACGTTTCTTGAATAAATTTTGCATATATTTCTCTTGCACGTTTCCAAGCAAAAGTTTGTCTGAGGTAAAGTTAAGGTGAACTGTCAATCAATACGGAGTCAATTAGGTCAACATAGTTAATCTGATTATAGGTTTTATTTACTTAATGCTACTTTTCAAAAAATAGATCGTGTACGTGTATATACATTTTAATTAAACGTTGCTAATTACACAAAGGCAAAAACTTGGGTGCACCCGGGGTACGGATCTTAGATCCGTACCCCCAACCTGACCCGGCGCGTGGGCCATCTTCATGCGCGCCCACGCGCCCCCACGCGCGTCTGCAGCTATGCTGGTGTGCGCTCGCGCACACCAGATTCCATTCAGTGATAGGTATTATACACATACTCTTAAGGTATTACGTGTATACTCTTAAGGTATTACGTGTATACTCTTAAGGTATGACACATTTTTAAGGTATGACACATTTATCTTTAAGGTATTGAGTTTAAAACATAAGGTATTACATATGCACCTTTGAGGTATTACATATTTGAGTATAAGGTATTGCATACTCACCTTTAAGGTATTACTGCTTTTGAGTATAAGGTATTACATATTCAGCTTCAAGGTATTACTGTTTAAACTTTAGGGTATTACTGCTTATAGTTTAAGGTATTACATATTTATCATTAAAGTATTACATAAAATATGTT
This sequence comes from Scutellaria baicalensis, assembly GCA_005771605.1. Lineage (NCBI taxonomy): Eukaryota > Viridiplantae > Streptophyta > Magnoliopsida > Lamiales > Lamiaceae > Scutellaria > Scutellaria baicalensis. The sequence continues at coordinate 22,503,103 of CM016726.1, forward strand.
TCAGGTATTACATAAAATATGTTTCAGGTATTACATAAATATGTTTAAGGTATTACATTTTTATCTATATGGTATTACATATTCATACTCACATTTAAGGTATTTGATAATCACTTTTCAGGTATTACATAATTCTCTTTCGGGTATTACATAAATACCTTTAAGGTATTACGTGTATGCTTCTGTGGTATTACATAATATATCTCGATTTTCATTATCTTTCTCTTCGAAATATTTCTGCAAATCATCTAGTGGTATGTTGGATGCAAGATCTATAGTCACAATTGGTAATTCTTCTATGTATCTCCCCATCACGAAGGTTGAAGAATAATAAGAAACTAAAGATTGAGAGATAGAAGAAGATGAAGAAGCAGCAATGAAGATGGACGAAAATGAAGAAGCAGCAATGAAGATGGAAGAAGATGAAGAAGAAGCAGCAATGGAAAATCAGCCCACAACCAACATAGAAATTTATAAACCCATTTTTGTGTGCAAACTAATGATTATTAAGTTACAAAAACCTTTGAGGCCTAGAAGCTTCCTTTCTGCAGAGCTCAACCCAAGGTCTTCAGGATTCACCATGATTTTTAGCCTCTCTCGAAATTTTCTTTAAAATTCAGACATCCAATGGTAACGTGGGTTTGTACAGCATACCAGCAGAAAATGAAAAGAAGAACAGCACAAGCCCTCGAGCCTCCAGGTTTAAGGGGAGTTCCGCAGCAGAAACATTTACTTGCAGCCATTATAACTACTTGGCTTGCCATGAGGAATAGAAATGCACCAACACCATATCCAGTTGCAATATCAGAATCATAAACACAATAGCGATAGTTACCCTCAGTGTCCAACTTTGATGTGCCCTGTCAACGAAAGATAGATCAGATACTATAACAAATCGAGCTGAGATGTCCCACAGATAATCATGTTATGGGGGGAAGAAACAACACCATCATTAATGTGCTTAAGTGCTTTAAGCTCTGGCGGTGATGCGGAGGGCGGCGGAGGAAGGGGTGCCGGCGTTGTTCTCGACGTACACACACATCATAAAGGAGATGGTGGAGAGAAGAAGAGGAGGATGAAGAAGAAGAAGAGGATCGAAGAAGAAGAAGAAGAAGAAGAAGAAGAAGAAGATCGGAGAAGAAGAAGAAGAAGAAGAAAAAAAAAAAAGAAGAAGATCAGAGAAGAAGAAGAAGAAGATGGAAGAAATAGAGAGAAAAAAGAAAAATATATATATATATATATATTGCGGGTCGGGTTGGGGGTACGGATCTTGGATCCGTACCCCGGGGGCACCCAAGTGCTACTCTTACACAAATTATTGTACAAAATAAAGTCTTAATAAACTGTCAATCAATATAAGGCCAACGAAATAGATAGTTAATCCAAGATCCGTACCCCGGGGGCACCCAAGTGCTACTCTTACACAAATTATTGTACAAAATAAAGTCTTAATAAACTGTCAATCAATATAAGGCCAACGAAATAGATAGTTAATCCAGTAACGAATTTCATTTACTTGATGTTGCTTTCAAAAAATAAATTGCAAGACTAACTGTCAACCAATGCAAGGTGAACGATTTTTTTTTTTTTATGTATTTGTAATCATATATTACTAACTAGGTGAGATTTTGTGTCAGATATTACCTTAGTAAACGATGAGTCATTGATAGTAGAGTCAAAAAGATTAATATAATTAATCAACTCATAAATTTCATTTATCCAATATTACTATCAAATATTATCACTTTGACTTGAAGACGTACTTCATCACCTTTTTTAACCCACTAATTTTTTTATTCAGACGATGAATAACATTAATTTTAAAAACACTTCTTATTATTAATTGTAAAATTAGTTTTTTTTTTTTTAAGTATTACACCTAACTTTAAAGTATCATAATAGTATTATTAGTTTACTCGCAAAAGTATTATATTGTTACACAACGAATTCCTTTTAAATTTAAGTTCTCCCTGTATGAACAATACATTTTTAGTTAGAATAAGTTTTTTTTTTTTGGGAGCTGAAATTACATTTAGTAGTAAGTATTAGTAAATTGATTGTTTCATTTTGAGCTAACTACATTGACAATGTTAAGTTGACTCAGAAAACGGATCTAGAATTATGTTTCAAGGGAACATAATTATCTAATAAATAAATTTTTATAACACAAGAGGGGCGAACCTTTATAAATCATTTATAATAATGGAAAATATCAAAAAATAAATAAATATAAACGTAACAATTATGAAAATCCAAGAGGGGCGACCGCCGCCCCCCTTAAATCTGTCCCTAAGTCGACTCACGCGATATATGTTTACAATGATAACTTACCCACTAATCGTGATGAAACCTATACAGAAAATAATCTCGTAAAAATCATATTTAAAAATTCGCAAAAACTCATGTGAGACGGTTTCATGGAAAGTTTCCGTGAGACTGATCCTTATCACCCATGAATTGAATCAATATCCACAAACTTTCATATGAATTGCTAAATGTGGGTTATGGGTTGATCCGTCTCACAAAAAAAGATCCGTGAGACGATCTCACACAAGACTTACTCCTAAATCATAAATAAAAAATCATGACAACCACAAATTTTCTCAAATTTATTTGTAATCTTTATTTGACTTACAATTTAATATGTTATAACGTGGTATATATCAACTAACTAATATCTATAAAATGGTGGTTGACTATTGAAAAACACAAGGTATATATATGTACCTAAACATAGTGATTCACAAATACATTTTAAATTATCTTAACTATAAAATTAAAATTTTAATTATATTAATTTAATTGTTAAAATGCATGATACAACATACCAAAATTTTGATTTTTTTTTTCACAAATGCTGCTGTGCACCAGGTTAAAATGCATGATACGATATATAAAAAATCATATTAAAAAGTCGTGTAAAATTTACAATTTTTTTTGAAAATTAGTGATTTTCGCTATAATTAACCCTGTATACCTTCGAGTTATTGGTTGATTAAACGTATTTTTTAATTGCATAAAATAATTGTCCAATAAATTACTGACTTATTCAAAGCTTATTTGTCGAGTACACGTGCACGTGTAGACATGAAAAATACATACAATTCCGTGTACGTATAGACATGATAATTATATTAGAAAAGTAATTCGCCAACTGAATAAATAAATACTCACAACTTTATTACTTTAATGAGTATATATAGATATTTATTTTATTTAAATTTCCCTGGAAAGGAATCACAATTATTTTTATTTTTGTGTGTTTCACTTTAAGGGATGATGATTCATCACTAAACGACAAAATAAAGCCCCATCCTCACTGCTTTTCTACATTTTTTATTTTTTTATTGAATTTGCAATGAAAGCTTCCTGACATCTTTTTCCTTTTTAATTTTCTTAATTTCCTTTTCTCTTTTTTAAAGTCTTGATTTACTCAACGTTTAAGCCAGAAAAATAAATCCAACTAATGTAAACAGTATTTCAAAATAATCTAGTTGACAATTAAAAGCATAATGATTTTGTCTTAAAAGCCGTTTAATAATTTATTTTCTTCGTCTTTTATTTTTTCCTTAAAGAGCACAGGTCATTCTAAATTAATACCCTCTTTAATCTATATATATAAAAAGATGATCTTCAATAAAATAGCATAATTAATTTCCCTCCTAAATTTACATACTATAATTGAAAAGAAGTTAGTTACAAATTAAAAAAATCAAAAAATAAAAAAATTTATATTTTTAAGGATTGTAGAGTCCACTAGGTTGAGCTATAGTCTATTGGTAGGTTATTTTTGTTTTTTTTATATTTTATATAAATTACAATCTTTAAATTAAATTATTTTTTATTTAATTTTTTGTTATAATCTATGATATATCAAGTTTATCATTTTTTGTATCTAGAATTTAATTGTTCATTTTATTTTGTATTCACAATTTTGATAAGGGTATAAGTGAATGAGTGTATACTTAATGCATATTAAATAAAAAATTATTATTTCAAATTAAATGATTTATTCATTTAGAATTTATGTTTATTATATGATTGATCAGTTTTATCATTTTTATTATAATTTGTTTATTGTAAATTAAAATTTTAATTTTAATTTTAATGAGACCATGAGACAATTTTAAGGATGTAGATTTTTTAACAAATCATAATTTCAAATTAAATAGTTTTTTCATCTAAATTTTTTGTTAATGCATGATATATCAGATTTATCATTTTTATGAATTCTAATTTGTTAATTTACATTGCATCGTAAAAAATAACAATGTATAAATTTGATGTTTAAAATTTTGTGCATAATTATATTTAAAACAATTAGAAATACAAAAACAAATGACTAAATTAAACAAAGATTAGGAAATAAAAAAATTAAATGCAAAGTTTTAGACTTTTGGAGAAATTAATTATAATGAAAAATATTTTTATATAATTGTTTGATTTATTTGTCAATTTAAGTGAGTCCAATATTCAGTTATTTACGTTATTTGAATATATATATATATCAATATATTTAGGTATTTATATATTATCTTTAATTAACTATAAATAATTATGTTATTGGTTTGACCGAAAATTTCAAATAAATTTTAAATTGTGAACGTCAGGGAATATGCAGTTTTGTCAATAAAATTAATCACTTATTAAGCATGTATCAAAAAATACAATAATATATTTATCATGACATTTATGTCTATATTATAAATTGCTACATGCATAACATATCTTTGGGAGTTAAAATATTTTTTTAATATCAATTATCGTTTAACATCCATAACACAATAAATGTTTCTCATTACTAAATTAAATTTTTTTTTTTTTTCAAAATTGATTAGTATATAAAATTGGTGTCATTTTTAACAACTTCATATTTTAAATATAGATTTTATAATTCATTGTTCAACAAACATATAAATTTATTTATTATTGTTTGCATTTTAAAAACATAATAATATTTAAAATGAGAAACAGTAGAGATAAAATGTCTAAATTCTTATTGATATATAATTTAGGTTACGATAATACTATCACATTATATTATTAAATAATTAAAATTAATAAATTAAATTACAAATCGTGCATCGCACGGGTATAATTCTAGTTGTAGATAAATAATACATATAGTACTTCGTTTTAAAGCATTTAAATGTAGTATTATAGGTTTAATTTTGTTTTTAATTATTAATCTTATTAAAAAAACCACTATGTTGATCCATCCCTTCTATAAACTTTCTAATTTAAACACCTTATATACGGCATTTTTAAATAAAATTTAAAATTTTGTTTTGAACCATCTTTTTATAATAATTAATTTGATTTTCTTTACTTAATTAGTTAACGGTATATATTAATTAAAAATTAAGTTTTTTATATTTTTTTAGAACTTTAAAACGATACATAGTGGAGAAAGTATATACTGTATATCAATGTGTTTATTACGGAATAGAACATGGATTAATATGAAAACTATGCATAATTATTTTAAGGTTTAATATCAACTTGTTGTCTAAATTTTTGCACTTTTCTCATTAGGTGCTTAAACCAAAAAAAAAAAAAAAAAACCATTAATAGTCATTCTATTAAAAAATATTCGATTGCTGCACCAAACACATTATCTGGTCAGAATTCTTTGAAAAAGTTGAAAATGCTATTTACCTTCAAATATTAGTTCAAAAGGCATATTATTACTCAATTTCATTCAATTCCTATATTTTATATGTATTTAAACATATTATTATATATAAAATTCTATTTATATTGTGTTTATATATAAATATTTATTTTAAAATTTATATCCGTGCATCGCACGGGGTAAATACTAATATTAGTTCAAAAATGCATGATTTATATGTCAAAACAAATCTCTATTAAAGTTCAATTATAATCCTAAGCTGATTCATTGATCTTGTTTGATTTTAATTTGAACCGAAAAAAATCGTTCAAAGTCCTAAAATGACATTTGTTTGATTCATGATAAGATTAGATGAAAATCATGAAATCAATATAGGGTTGTAATTTAACTTTTAAGTATGGGTATTATGTTATCAAATGAATCATTCATTTTTTATTAATATTTTGAGATGAATTAGTTTTAAAATTTTCCGATAAATTTTGAACGGAAAATACGCATTTAGGATAACAACCAAAAAAATCAAAAAGAATGGTTAGCGCTTGGAAAATTCTAAACACCTATTGAAAAAAGAATATTTCTCACGAAAATTATCAATAATACCGTCTCACATTACTTTTTGTGAAAAAAGAAAAGAAAAAATGGTAGAAGAAAAAAAAGTACACTAAAAATCAATACAAATAGTTAGTGAAACTAAAATGCCAGTGTATTCCTCGAGAAAAACTTATATACCCCTGGAATACATAGAGACACGAATCTAGGTGTTATATACATGTTATTCATGTGTTATATATATTCTACAAGTGTTATATATACTCTACAAGTGTTATGTTTCTTGGTGTTATACGTATACTCTACATGTATTATATGTATATAAAAATATACATATGATACCTAAAAAATATATACATAATACATGTAGAATATATATTTAACATGATATAATAATTAATTGGAGATTTTGAACTATTTTTTTTACCACTGTCATACAATTTTCACTCAACAATAAAATGAAAATAAAGAGAAACCAGATTAACCCAGTAAAATTAGCGGAGGGCATTTAAGACATATCGCGTCTTTAAAGCGTCACAGATTCAGTAATAACTCGCCGCGTTCACCTATATTGACTCGGGTCAACGTTCAAATCAAAAGGTTCCCCACGCACCGACAACTGACGGCGTAATCTACCGCCGTTAGCCACAGAATTATAACTCGACCGTCATTTTCAATACGCCACGTCATATTGGGTCAGCTTAACCTGACCGGAGTTATGTGAGCTAACCACAGTTGGGGGCCATCATCATTGCGTACATGTACTATTCTTCACTTTTAGGTACTACTGTTTCCTATTTTGTCGTTTTCTTACTTTATTCTGGTTACCCACCCATTGAAGTTTCCCTTTTAAATACTACTATTTATTTTATTTTATTTGCTTCTTTTTGTATTTAATGTAACGCTTAGTTTTATTTAATCAACTAGCAATATATATATTAGTTATAGTTACCAAGGAATTTTAACATTATTTGTAACATCCATTTAAGCATCTGTTTCGTTTAAGGATTATTTGTTTCACCAAAAATAAAGATGATTATGTGTGTAAAATAACAACAATATCTTCTTTTTGAATAATAAAATGGGTCTAAAATTGGGGTTTCCCAACAACTATAAAAAGTATTTATAAATGAAAGTAAAAAGCGTTATTTCTGCTTTAATGAAAGTAAATTAAAGTCAAACTAAATTGATTGCTTATATTTAGTTTTAGTTTTAATCAACATGTCTTTGTAGTAATAAAAAAGTACCTATACATTCTCAAAGTACTTTGTATTAACTGCTAAATTTTCTTTTTTAAACATTTGAGTGAGGAAATTAGGTGTCAACTTGAAGCCATTTTGAATAATTTAGTGTGTATTTAATTTTTGATAACTCAGCTAAGTCTAAGAGTGTGTGAATATGTGGTCACAAAAATGCAATTTATATTTATGGTTTTGCCAATAATAAATAAACAAATTCAGTAGTGCAGTAAAGTGGATTTAATAAATCTGCGACTTACCCTGAACTATATAAAAACTTTTTTTTTCCGAATATTATCATTGGAAAGAAATCTCGTTAATTACAATGTAAACTCCTTTCGATAAGTCAATTTCCATTTTATGAACTATTGATTATAAATGGATTCATCTCAACTTTCTTGTCAACGTACATAAAAGTCAATATATAACAAATTATCCAAATTTTGAATTAAACGAAGAATCATATTTCATAAGGTTAAACTTCCCTTTTTTGCTTAAATTTTTGTGTGTTGTAACTTGTAAGGAGGGCTAGAAGTAAATATAATTCAGTTAAGTGAAATAATAAATGTGGTATATTTAATAATTGATATATGAGTAAGCCTATCGTGAATCAGTTAGATCCATGCACCTAGGTCGGATCCGGGTTAGGGGGACCACACTTTTTTTTTCCTTCATAATTTTTGAAAAAAATCAATACCAATAGTATATATTAGACATGCATTTACGTTATGTTAGATATACCTTTAAACTATATTAAACATACCAGTTCTGCCCAAATTTCATGTCTCGTCTTTTTTTGGCTTGATTTTTGAATTTTGGTACATACCACTACGTTATGTTAGACATACATTTACGTTGTGTTAGACATACCTTTATGTATACTTAAACATACATTTGTATATGTTAAACATACATTTATATATAGTTAAGCATACATTTATATATGTTAGACATACATTTGTATATATTTAGACCTACTCACACATGGTTGGTCTAACTATACACAAAGGTTGGTTTAACTATACACAAAGGTTGGTCTATTGGAGCGAATTTTGGGTGAGTTTCAGCATAAGTGTTCAGCTCGTGGGAGCGCGTGCATACGCGTGGGAGGCACGTTTTGGACGCTTGAATAGGTCAACCCGGTTGCACGGATCCCAGATCCGTATAACCGGTGCATAAATTTTTTTGCTTTGATATATTATAAAAGATATCTTCGTACGACGATCAAATATGAAAACTGCATATAAACATATAATTTTATTTTAATGGTTCGAAAGTAATAAATAAATTATATAAGTGTACAACTATAAGGGCCCGTTTGGTTTAAAGGTTGGGTATGGACAGGATTGTAATAATTTCGGGCTTTTTACTGTTCATGCAATATAATTTGATGTTTGGTGTGGATGTTTTTGAGATGGGTTTATTTGTAATATGTGTTTGGTATTAATGTTTATAAAGTGTATGTTTATAAATTTGTGTTTGGTAGATAGGTTGGGTTAGATATATTATGGCGAAATGACCAAAATACCCTTAATACACATTATTAATAAAGCAAAATTGTAAAGTTGAATTTTCTCATCTTCTTCATTGTATTCTTCCCCGTATTTTGTAGAGAGAACCCAAAGTGAAGCAAGCAATCAAAATCTGTGTTGAGAGTTCTAAGAATCCTGTCTCAAATTGAGTGTAAAAGCACGAGTTGTTCTTGAAGGTTCATCCCCCATTTCTGTGGATGTCCGACTTTGAAGTTGGCAGTTCGTGGTTTTGAGAAGTTCCCCATCAAGTTGAAACTTTGTCACTGCAATTTGTAAGAGTACGTTTCTTCCCCAAATTATTTGAACGTAGTAGAATTCATTGTGTAATTTGTAATTTTCGAAGTTAATCGAGTTTATTTAGTTCCAAATCTCCTTTACTTCGGTCTAATGTATTTTGTATAAACCCAATTCACCCAGATCTGACATATAAATGGAGTCAACCTGAAGATCACTTTGTTATCCGACTCCATCACAAATCCCTGATATTTTGTGGAGCAATCTTGCAAAATGTCATCAAGGTATAATCCAAAACTTGATTAAGAAATAAAGATGAATGAATGATTCGTAGTTGCTTAATTATGTTGTATGAGAGGTTTTAGAATGAAATAAATGAAACCAATGATGGTTTAAGAATTCCGTAAGGTAATACTGAGATGTGGTGGAATGAAATGAGGTTCGTTTGATGGTTATTTACGGCTGGGTATTCATTGTTTTATGCAACCCATTTAAATAATCATGTAAGAATGCATCAAATGTGAGATGGTTGCTATTTTCATGCTTACTTACTGCTTGTTGTTGTAAACATGTGGCGTAGCTCCACTTCGATTCCTTGCGGATTCCTCGAACGTTGGTGTGCGTTGTCGACATGAGATCCCATTGCAAGTCCAAATTTCACGGACAAGAAAGAATCCAATGCGACGTTTCATGTCTTGTCCGTTTCGTGGGGTAAGAATTCATAATGTCCAATCTCGAAGTCTTGAACATGTTTTGTTTAACGTATTCTTTGTTGACATCATTTCGTTAATGTACGTGTTTGTTGACGCTTGCATATTGGCTTCTACCTACAAGGATGAAAGTTGTGGGATGTTCCTTTGGTTGGAGCCACCGCTTGATGGACGTGCAAGGGAAGTAGCCATAGATTCTGTATTGAAGATTGAGCAATTAAAGGAGGAACTTGTTGTTTTGAAAGCACTGGAAAGAAGTCGACACACTCGTGCAACACTCATGTTAGGTGCTTGTACGTTAATCATCGTTCTCTTACTCTTGGCAACGAGATCCATGTCTAGTTGTCCACGACCCAATGCAATTTGTAGTGTGTAGCGACAAGAACTTCGATGTTTTAGGGTACGTTAAACAAATGACCCTCTAAATTTGTATATTATACGATAAGGTAAATTAAGCACCCTAGAGTTTTGTTTGGATTTAATGTTGACCCGAATGTGTTCACGTTATTTTCACATACCACATAACCAGGTAATGTCACCTCTAAATTCATGTTCATGTCGTGCTTGGGTGTGAATTCACTTTGCTTAATGCTTGCAATACTGTATAGTGACCACACATGTCATACATGTGGATTGAAGAGTTGGTCATGGCAAATAAAAGTTTTAACTCAAAAGACTAGCATTTTCATAGTGGTTTGCCTAATGTAACATGACAGTACGTAGAGTTTAGTGGTGCTTGGAAACTGTTTTCTTAGGTCCACCCCATAATGACAAATTCATGGGATATTACATTGCACATGTCTACAAAACACTTGTGCTAAACAAAATTATCCCATGAAATAGTAGTACATAGTCTAATGTATTCAACCACTGTTTGTCATAATATGCTTGACATACCCTTACTTACACACTCTGAATACTTTACTTCATGCAAATTTTGTTAGCTTGTCATAAGGGATTGGATCTAGCCTTCTGTTTTTGGGGAAATGAGCATCCATCATGTCCGCGCATTCGGGATCGAAAGGTCCATCACGAATGAGAATAGGCGTGGATGGCGAAGAGCCCGTCTCCTCAAACAACACTTCGGCTGGGAAGTGTACCTCCATGATGCGAAGCCAATCTGTGTACATCGGAAACCCGCACTCACGAAATAGGATCTGCTCATCAGTCTCCTGCGATTTCAAGTTTTGTTTAAATCGTTGCGTCACAAATTGTGAGTCCAGAAGTGTAAGATAACAACGGCAACAAAATCTAGCAATTAAAACATAACCCGAAGAGTAACCTTCTTAACGAAGTGCCAGTACTCAAGTCCTAAGACAATGCGGTTCTGCTCCTTGCAATACTTCACCCCAATCGTGTTGTTCACATAGTGTATGAACTTCGGCCAAAGTCGCACGTTGTTGCCAACATATTCCTTGACAACAGAGGTAGTCCAGCGTGGATCGTCGGTCTCAGCGAACAACTCACGTGCAAGGTTCTCACACACATTTGTGAGTACGAGTGAATCCTTCAAATTCCGTTTGAACCCAATCCTCCATAATCGGTAAGTCAACTCAACTGCCTCCTCATGTGTGAGGATGTTGTAGAAATTCAGCAGCTTCTTATTTGTCTTCGGCATGTTCTTGCTGCATTAGAGTACAGTCACATGTAAGATAAAATGACCAAAATTAATAGAGTGGGTAATTACAAATTCCATCACAGATTTTTATTTGTCTAAGTGCAAATGTGTGCACGGTGGGAACAAAATCAGAACTAGTATGTAAAAAGAATACATGAAAACCAACGTGCAGATGTGAGGGCATATGAATCTTGTTACAACAAATAAAGAATGGATATAAATGTCATACACATTGAAGCCGTAGTGCATCAGTGTTTATTCTATAATTTCACTATGTGAATTTATTCGAAGTGTGATGTTATGGTATTCAATGTTCAGATTCTGAGGATTTGTTCATTTATGATCTTCAAGTAAGTAAATGACATTATACTATTGGGTCCTGAAATCAGTCATTTAATTTTTGGGCTCCTAGCATTGAAACGTCAATTCCAACAGAGAATTCTCATAAAGTGTACTCCAACTTTCTGTTCATGCAATGAATGTAGTAATCTACCAAAGTACTACATCTGTATGAGTTAAATAAAGAATGTGTTTATTGGAATGGAATTAAATTCAACTACCACGTTGTTGCCAACTACTATGTCCATCACTGCTTCCAAATTCTTTTTATATATGTTGAAGGCAGTAGTGGAGCTGCCAAAAATAAAAAGAGTAGTTCCAACTGGAATTATTTGGCCAAAACATGCCTCGCATAAATGAGCTTGGTCTAAGGCAGGAAGACTACTTCTATAGTTTGGATTGGGACGCTAATGTTGTGGCTCTGTTCACCGAGGTCCTGGCAGATCAAGCGAGAATGGGAAATTTCTCGGTAGGAGGGAACAACAAGGATGGAATCGAGACGGCGCACTATGTGATTTCGAAGATCAACCACAAGAAGTTCACCTTGAAGGACTGTCTAAGGCAGGTGCGTTTGCTACGCCAACGACATGATACGTGGGCAAGTATAATTCTTCGCAATGATGTCGTGGTGCTTGAGGCCACCAACGAGATAGCATGCACTGACGAAGTTTGGGTGAAGATTGTCAAGGTATGCGATAAGGTGTATTACGACTCCTACTTATACATAATAGTGAGACTTCAAATTGGTGTTATGGTAATATTTTTGCCTACTTATGTGTACAGGACATGCCGTTTGCATGGGCATATGCTAGTAGCGGTGAACCACTGTGGGAAGATCTTAAGGTTCTTTTCGGAGATCCACGTCTTCACGCTAAGCCCACAAACTTGCCGGTTCCTCCGAAGGACATCATTGTCATTGAGGCCGATCATGAGAACGTTAAAGCCCCGGTGTACACTCCCTTGACTGAAGTAATCACAATTTCCAGTGATGTTTCGGCAACTCATTCTACCACTTTGAAGAAAGAGGTGGGGTACGTCCAGGACACCGACTCCGACGATGAAGGGTCGTTTAGGTCTCCGTCGTTGACAACCGAGATGAGCTCCTCCACTCCAAACTCGAAGAACAGAGGAAAATTGCCAGTGTACGAAAATGGTTGTGTGAGAGTACTGTGGAAAGCCACACCCAAAAAACTTTGAAGACCTGGGCTGCTTTTGTTTCTAATGTGTGTTCGCCAATATAGGCGTATGTTTAAATGCTAGGACATGTCTTTTTGTTTCCCTAAAAGTCATTACGGTCCCTCGAATCGTAATGCATGTTGTTGTGTAATTATTATGTACATTACGTGTTTGGTTTGCATCTTAATTTTTGTTGGAACATTACGGATACAAACTTGCTTCAATCATATATACAATGAAGATGATGGACGTCACACTCATCTTGTGATTGAAATGGACCTCATATGAAGGATGCTAGCCCAACACTTAAATTAATCTAAAACATGAGACTGATGTTTGGGTCATAAAGGTTTACGTACAAAGAGGCCAGTTTAGTTACAAAAGTACTAACCCAATATATACAATGGACAAAAGGAAAATGGAACTGGGCTTGTACATCCAGTGCGATTAGCCTACATAGTTAACAAAATAGTAGTTAAGACTTGAATCTTGCAGTCATTAGTATTACATTTTCTCCATGATGGCCTTCACAAGCACTTGTTTGGCCTCTTGTGGTACACTTTCGAAGTAGTCGAGCTCGGTATCATTCATGCATAAATATAAGCCTACATGAACCTTCGCGTCATAGGAAGGAAAGTCAAGGTTCTCAAGCATGTTGTATACTTGCTTCCTTTTGAGTTTGGCCTCCAACTTCATCTGTTTCTTTTCTTCCAAATGAGCACTGAACTCGTATTTGATCTCATGCATGTTCTTGTCATGACGTTCTATGTACACGTCAAATTTCTCCAACAGTGGGTCTTGGTTGTCACGCTGAATTTTACGAGCCTTTGACTTGCCGGTGCGAGAAGAGGTTTGTGAACTTTCAGCATTAAGTTTAGTGGTGAAGGCTGTGGAGGACTCCTCAAAGTTGGTTTGAGGTGGCATAGAGTGAGAAAGAGAGGGTTCAGTATTGCCGGTGTTAAGGAAGTCCTGCATGGCGTCCACAAAGCCTATGGCATTCTCCCCCGTCGCACGATCCTTTCCAAAGATCTCCGCCCAATCATTGTAAAAGGGCCATGTCTTGAAACGCATATTGCGTACAGAGGGTTCACTCTACAATAAGAACGGATTGTGAAAGCCTTTAATATAAATTTAGGAGTTGCACAAAATTGGATTACCTTTACATATGCATCCCAGACAGCGTCCTCGACATCGATCATGTGATTGGACCCGAGCCCAAACCCACTTTTCGCACACATTTGGGACAATGTGTTGAAACTCTTCTTCCAACCATGGATCTTGCTCGAGATGTGAGGCTCCGCTTTCAAGTCAGTTCCAGGAAAATGGACTGCAAGGGCATGCTCCAATAGATTTAGATACCCAGTCCTAAAACCGTTGTCAGACTTGTAGCCTTTCACAACGAGCTCTTTTAAGCATTCAATTAGTTTTATCTCTTCTAAATGACTCCAAGTCCGCCTCGTGTGACCAACAGTTGTCCTTTTTGAGTTTGTTGTGGGTTTGTTCATTGCAACTTCATAAAGAGAATGCGAAACATGAGACTTCCTTTTCACCGACAGCATCAAATTAGTTCGAAATTACAGCATGTGATTAAACTGACAAAAAATGCCCACCGGCAACAATACAAAATCCAATGTAAATCGCATGAATACAAAAGTCACTTATGTAGTGCGAATGATACATCTTGCAGTTACACAGTTTCGCAAATGAGGAAGAAGGAAGGCAACATTGTTATACTACAATAAAGTATTGTGTTTTAAAACTTAAAGTCAACCGTGCCTATTGGCCCACAGTTCTAAGGTAATACATTCTCTTCTTGCTGTCCACTCCGTGGAAGCCTCTACGTGACCAACGTAGCCAACGTCGAGAGGGGGTTCGAAATCAGGATCCGGAAAGAAGTCCGGCACCTCACACTCCATCGGGTCAATCGTCGCGTTAGTGCGAATGAAGTTGTGTAACAAGCAGCAAGCCAAGATGATAAGATTCTGGATTTTGATTGGGTAGAAAGAGTTGCTCCTAAGAATACCCCAACGTGCTTTCAATATCCCAAAGCTACGCTCGATGACATTACGTGCTCTAGCATGCATGAAATTATAATATTCTTGGGGAGTTTGTGGTACTTGAGGAGCATGTTGCCATTCTTGGAGATGGTATCTAACACCCCGATAAGGTGCTAGAAATCCATCTCCATTTGTGTAACCCCCGTCACACAAATAGTAGTTGCCTGTCGACGAAATCTCGTTAGTCTTTCACCCGTAAGCACTCTACGACACAACTCTAATGAAAAAAACGTTTTCGTGTTGTATTATTTGAGTTATAGAGTGGACTTAGGGGGCGTAATTTGTGATACAGATTTGGAAGTAGTTATAATGATTACCGCATGGGACTTTGAGGCCATTGGGTCTAGAAATAGCATCACGTAACACGCGACCATCAGCTGCTGATCCCTCCCATCCCGTCAGCACGTACACGAAATTCATGTTCCTATCGCATACACCTAGGACATTCACAGATACGAATCCTTTTCGGTTTCGATACCGTGGTTTTTCGTGTGCAGGCACGAGAACAGGAATGTAAGTACCATCTAGGGCACCTAGACACCCCTACATAACATGAACCGAGATGATCTCATATGTACATTCATACGTCATCATAAAACCTTGAAAATACTATTGAAGGTTTCAAGGTAGTGGTTAACCTAAAAATTTTTTTGAAATTTCTAACACCGAATTTAGAGGATTACCTTAAAAAATTTCCAACGTTCAGATTCTTCATCTTCCGCAATGGGAGTAGGTTGAACCAAAAGAACGGTGTGCAAAGAAATCAAAGCACGAAGGACACTATGGAAATGTGTGCTTATTGTGTGACCACTCCTATCAAAATCATGCATGACTACTCGAATCTTCTTATGATGTGCTAGAATGGATAGAAATATAGCCACTTGTTCTGGAATTTGTAAGTACCTAGTAGCTTGAAGCCCCCCAAGATTTTCCAAGAGAAAACACAGTCGGCTAAAAGTGTCACGACTCATACGAAGTTGGTTGATGCAAGTAACATCACTTATAAGTGTAAGATTACGTATATGATCCAATTGTCGGGGTATTTTCCTGGACACAAAGTATTTTTTTGGTCTACGACGCCTACGAGAGTTTGACCGATATCTATTTTGCCTAAACATGTAAGCAAATGTCATAAAGGTCAAAAAAGACTTAAATCCAGCATTGCATGCATGGAGTGCGTGAGTAAACACCTCGAAATCTGAGTCATCGGACATTGTTTGTGTTATCTAAAGAAAGTAAACATGGAAGTGTGTAATTATTTGCTGAAATCTGAAGTAATATAGATTGCCTATATGAGACACACATATGCACACCATCTTCAATGCAATTTAATCGTAATACAAAATAGTGTAGACACTCATGTTATTATTTGAAGCATCGGGAGAACATGTATACGGCTTTGAAGCAGTACCGACAGAAATGTTGTGAAGAAAACAATTACATCAGAAATGGACAACATAATATTGTAAAGTTTTAATACCATCCAGTGAGGATCTCCTAAAACTAGCATAATTTTAAACAAACGTTTAATTGAATATTGCACCTGAAAGTAGCCACTCATAACAGCGTGTTCACATAAACATGAAGCCAATAATCCATCCTTCATGTAAATTCCTACAACTACAGCAATCAAGCCCAAAACCTAGATCTACAGCAATTAAAACAGAACGTACTGCCTAATGTAATTGAAAAACAGTAACAAAAAGAACATTCCTACAGGTGGAATAAGTGTTAGAAACCTGTGTGAGTTAGAAAGCTTCGGCAGAGAGTAGAGGAATGTGTGCACGGTGAATGATTATGAAACAAATTCAATCTGATTTTTTAATTCTCCTGCAAGTGAAGAGTATTAAGAATGTCTACATTAGTAACATTTACAACATTAAAGACAGAATGTAAACATTTAAACCAAAACTCAAACATGGCAGGGTGTAATAATTTCAAAAAGCATTGAAATGTAATGAGTTGCAATATGAATGACTTAGTTTGAATTGTCCAGTTGTAGAAAATAATAATCTGCTATTGTAAACAAGAAGACATGAAATAGTATGCTTAAGAAAGAGAAGTAAACAATGAGTTAATACATGTAAGATTGAGCAGGCCTATGTAATAATAGAGGCATGTGATTATTAGAAAAAGCAGCCCACTCCATTTGTGATACATGATGCATAGCAAAGGACAGTGAAAGTGGTTCACATGTAACCCTCAAGGGAAATTTTAGTAGTTCCAAACTGAAGGTGCGTTTTCTAACCTTTTTTCATTGTACATTATGTGTAATTATCAACAAAAAAACGAGGAAAACGCATGACGCCAAAATTTTTAAACAGAATTGAGTGAACCAAATGTTATACTCTATAATGAAACGTATATATGTTCTTGAAGAAGTATCAGAGTACATAAATGGATATCTAATGGAATTGTACTACAAGATATGTTTCAGATTCTCAAAAAAGTTTAGTTATGAATACAAAATCAACAATAAAAAATCCAATGCAATTAAATCAGTGGCTGGTTGGTTGTGTAAGTAATGAAGCAACATGAATGATGTGAAAAAAAAAGGAGATCACAGCATGTTACACCACATACTTCCACTGTCAGTAATTCAATTTCTTAATCTCAATACATAGGACATCATACATTATCTACATTAAAAAAACAGGGATGCTATTTGCAAACCAACATCATAAACTTATATTGCAAAATCAACAATCTGCCCAACCTCCTACCCAACAGTGCATTATAAATGTGACATCAAAATAACAAATCCCATCCACACCCCCCAAAACTAAAAGAACAGGAGCTCATTTGTATATTCTGAAATTGAAACCCCCAAAATCATATTGTGAGAATACTGTTAAACCACAGAATGTTGCATCTTTAACAATTTTTTTAAAAATGTTCTAGTGCACTGTGATTCGTCATTTCCTGCTCCCCATCCCACTCCAGCGTAGGCCCGACATTGACCTCTACCAGCCTCACCCCAAAATCCCCAAAAACCCTAACCCAGTTTCAAATTAAACATGCGGGAGCAAAATGTTTGGTGTTCAAGAAGGTTACCTCGAAGTAAACACTGGACTGTAGCTACTACATGCTCGATGTGCTGAAAACCTTCATGTGTGCAGCGCGCGACTGGAGTTCATGGTTGAAGAGGGAGAACTTTGGTGCAAATTGGGAAGATTAGCCGATGGGGAGGGGGGAAGGGTTTTGTTTATATATATATGAGGGCACAATTGTAGTTCTTTCTAATTTCAAGGGCAAATTAGTCATTTCCAAATGAACAGTGGGGGCACTAGAGTCTTTTCCACTCATGTTACTGTTGGGACAGGCCTTAACCCACCAACGGTGGTGGGTTAAATTACTCTGGCCTAACACAGCAAATGCAACCCGGGCCCTAAAGAAACCCGGGCCCAAAACACCTGCACCAAACGTGGGTTTGGGCTACGTAATAATTCTGGACCAGCCCAAACCCACCAACCAAACAGGCCCTAAGAGAACATAGTTAATTGATATTTTTGTATATAAGTTAATTGGGCCAGTGGGCCCACCACTCGTAGTCCACAACCACAGACCCAATGAGTCCAATTTAAGATGATTTCGAGAAGATATATTTTATGTAAAAAAAATTTTTTTTCTTAAACACACACAGTCACACACACATATTCCATTGTATGATTAAATTGATTGTTCCAATTGGTTTAATTAAAAATAAAAAGAGTCCAAACAAGTGAGGACGAATTTATAGAAAAAGTAATTTGAAACAAATTATGGAAATAAGTAGTGGAAGAAGAAAAACTTGGAAAGGCAATTGGATTTTAGCATATAGAAATATTCAAATATCTGAATTGTTCTCCATGTGACAGACAACCCAGTACACTGACATTTTTACTAATTTACCATGCTTAATAAATTGCATGATTTTATGTTCCCACTACTTTTTTCAAACAATATCTTGTCACAAGTAACGAAAAATTCTACCATCATATTAAATTAAATATAGTACCCTCACAAATCATAGCACATATTTCTTTTTACATAGTTTAATTCAAATTTTTAAATAAAGAATATCTCGTTTATTTGTTAGTAAATTAATATTATGGAAGAATATATCTACTCGTGACTGTATAAAAGGAAGGATTTTACTTTTTTTTTTTTTTTTGTTTTGGTCACTCGTGTGCTTCCTGCAGATTGGTTCAACCTGTTAAATTAAAACATATGGTGAAGGAATTTCTGATTTTTGTATATTTTATTAATTGAAGGAGTTTGTATTATATTTCATAATGCATCACTCATAATTTTATTCAATTTGATATGTTATTATATGGATTGAGTAAAGCTGGTTCATTTCAAGATAATATTTACTATTTTAATTTAATTTAGTTTTGAACCTAATAGAGTAAGTTTTGTATGAGAATGTCTATCTCATTCCGTAAGATTAGTCGGGTTGAGTTTGATATGATAATTTATATAATATTTTTATGTATAGTAGGTAATACTTACATATATATCATGTAATAGTTATGTATTATATTATGTTGTATATCCACGTAATATAATACAAAAGTATTACCTATTATATATAGAAATATATAGTTAATATACACAAAAGAGTGAAGAGTCCATGAACAACCGAAGTTCTGCTTGTTTTTTGAGGTACATGACCCGATCAAATTCATTTCATGTAAAAGTATTATTTGATATACATAACAATATTAGCTAGTACACATAAAAATATAGCATATTTTCTTATAGTTTAACTCAACTAGAAAACATCCCATAATATAAAGTATCATAGAAAAGTATTACCTGATACACACCAAATATTACGTTTTTTTTATGATCGATTCGATACGAGATCTGTCTCACGGAATGAGATCCGTCTCATTTCGTGAGACAGTCTCACCCTACCAACCTAATACTACATATTATGTAGTCAATGTGAACCTGTGGCGTGAATTTAAATTCATACGACCAGGTTGATCCGACTTGAATTCGAGGTTTAAAAAAAAAATTAGTTCGATGTTGATATTTTTATATTGTATTGGTATGACGTTTATATTTTATTGATGTGACTTTTATATACAAATATCTCTAACCTTTATGTAATGTAACTTATAATAAAAATGAAGAATTTTAGCGCATGATCGACATACCTTTATGAGATATTACTCACACATTTATGTGATGATAGTTGCACCTATATGTATGTCTATTTTAATATAAATGTATACAAAATATTCATAAATGTATGAACAATATTACATAAAAATACAACTATAATGATTTTTTTCCTAAATTACAATACATAAAGATCAACATATTTACCTATAGAGTTATGCTAATATAACATAAAAATCATACTGATACAATATAAAGATCAACAGAGATCAATACCTAAGTTGAAAATAAAATAAAATTAAAATCACATGGATCGAGAATGACTTGAGCCGATCCAGATAACATAGTAGAAGTGCACAAGACACACCCTTAAATTTGGGGTCGAGACAAATAGCGGCTATTTCCTTTAAATCGTTCATTGAATATATTAATCGGTAATGTATTACAAATTTTTTGTTATATAATTGACAGGGAATACAATAATTTATAAGAAATGTATTAGTAAAACACTTGATAGTCAATTTAAAAAATATTGAAAAAGTCTAATATATATATATATATATATAATTTAAAAAGAAAAATAAAGTATGTTACCAAAATATGCATTTTCTCAAATAAATTAACCAAAAACCATAATGATTTACATTGTGAATTTTATATGAGAGTAGCTCTCAAATAATATTACGACCAATCGATACCCAACACTTCACAGTTTACTCATAAATTTGTGAATTTAATTTGATTAAAAGATAAAAATGACAAGACTCAAAAAAATTGTTCCCTCCGTCCCACCCGAACTTGTCTACTTGTCATTTTTGTTTGTCTCAATCCAACTTACCAGGCAATAAATGACAAAAAAAAAAAAAAATTACCTCCTTAGACAAAAAATAAGTAAAAAACAAAAAATATAAAGTATAAAAAACAAAAAGTAAGAGTCAATTGCATTTTCTTAAGCTCCGTGCCCGATCAACGTAGGCATCTTCAACCGGAATGGAGAGAGTATTTGTGAAACCGTCTTATGTAAATTTTTATGTTCATTTTATTTATATTTTCACCGAGGGGATCTAATAACTTGAATTTTAGTTAGTAAAGAAAGAAAAAACTGTCAAATTCACTGATTTTGTATTATCCCCCATTAGGTGTCGCTAATTACAAATAGTCCCCATTAGGTTTTGCTAATTACAAATAGCCCCCAACGAAAAGGTATAAAGACTGAAAAATCTAAACGAAAACAGTGTACTCCCAATTTCAATTCATCTCTGATATCTCTCGTTTTCGAAAAGTTCATCTCTGATATCTCCAGAATCAAACTATGGCGTCGTCACCACCGCCAACAGGCGCAGATCTCGCCGCTGTTCCATCCGGCGCCGAGTCTCCACTCTCCTCTCTCATCTACGGTAATGCTTTTGCAAAATAACTGTTTGTTTTTGTTCCTTTCATCAGTAAGATGACGTATTCTTCCAGATCGATTATCAATTTCATTTCAAAACCGATTATATACATACATATATATATATAGTTTTTAAATTCGGTGAGAAGATTCATCATTACTTTCCCGTTATCTTCTACATACATAATTGTACAAGTGATGTTCAGTCGCCACATGCAATCTTATTGATGTGGTTTTGATGCTTGATGATCAAATAACTTCTGATAAGTTTTGGATTGCTAATATCTCTCTTCAATATTGCTATTAATTGTAGAAGATCTTGACACTCAGTGAAGTAAATTGCAGACTAATTATCTATGTATTCGATCTAAGAGCAATCTGTGAGATTGTCATGCTAATAATTTTGAAGTTCTTGACATCTTTTAACGGTGTGTATGTGGACAGGAGACAAATAAAATTATAAAACTGAGCAGTGAGGATTGCTTGATCCGCTGAGTCTAAAGTCAAGTCCGTAGCCAATTTAAGGAATTTTATCATTTATTGTTTTCGTAGTAGTATTACTTTGTGCACCGTTTGAATCTGATTTCTTTAGAATAATCTAAACTTGAAACTTCAAAATTCAAATACTTTTTAAATTTTTTTTTGCGGGGGGGGGGGGGGGGGGGGGGCGGTGGTGGTGATTTTGGTTTCTGATTTCAGAACTGTATATTGGATCATTGGCCCTCTAATATACGGAAAAGGCTGATCACGTATTTGTGCACCCTGTGCATATTAACATATCTCACTATTAGGTCAAAAAGGAAAGAATAACCAAAAAAAAAAAATCTAAGGTGGATATCCCCTGACCTTGTAATGCTTACCATTATTAATACTTGTGGATGACTAGATTCTTTGGCAGTTCGTATAGGTCCATATCTATTATTTCTTTGTTTCTATTAACATTACATATTGAAAACTTTATCAGTTTTATGTTTGTATTACCAATGAATTACGATGCCTAATTGGTTGTATCTGTATCATTTGTGAGATGAGCAGAACTCTCTCAGAACGTGCAAGTTGCGATGGGCAACATGCTTAAGATGATAAGGTGAGCCAAGCTGATTGAATATGTTACTCATTAATATTTATATGATATAATTGCTGTGTCTCTTCACTTTGACTCCATTCAGATACTTAGATTCATGCATTGTTGTAAAATAAGTTTAACTTTTAATAGTTGTTCATTAATCTGTTCTAAGTTCACCTATTTTCCACGTGAAACTTCACAGTGAAATTGATCAGAACTCTGCTGCCATAACAGAAGAGATGGACAAGTCCAAAGAATCCGTGCTTCAGAGGAAGACTGACTTACAAGAAGAGAAGGATCATTTTCAGAAAGCTGCTTTTGCAGTTCTTAACTTGCTTGACAGTCGTGATATCAACTGATCTCTAAGGTTTGTCATTTGTCTCGCAATGACTTGAAAGTATCATACTCATACTTATATATGTATACAAGAAGTAAGACATAGCATTAAAAATTACAATAATGATACTATATCATATTCATCCACACTTTCTAATCACCATATTTGAATTGCACTTTCTGAGCGTAACTGTCCTCAAAAGATATACAAGTGATCATTGTCTCTTAAAGCATTTATGTCTTCCACTTGAGAGCCATCAGCCATAAGAATTCTGGTTCCTCTTTGTCCAAGCTTTTTCTCTGAGTTTACAGAATATATAAGTTTATACTCTCATAATCGCCCAGATCTGTCACTTGTTCTAGTTGTTGATTCATTAATAAAGGACAGCAGAAATCTAATTGGATATGTTAAATGAATGAAAACATGATGTGCCTATAAGGAGCAATAAAGAACTTTCAAGTATAGATGGTCAATCATAATCACAGAAGTTGTGCACCTGCTAACTGCAGAAGGTCTTCTATTGAATCAGGCAGATGAGCAAGCCTTCCCCCATTTTCTTCTGTTTGCTTGATATCTGGATGATGCCCATGGAGTACCACCCTTGTCGGAAGTACGTTTGGTGTGTAAACCATGGGGCCTCCTGAATAATTGGTAGGCATGTAAGTAAAGCTATGATATGAATCAATAAATTTTCTTATTCCTTGATTAACATGGAAGATGCAATGAAAGAAAATAGATCATAAGTCACCTTCAACAAAAGCATTGGATTATGCCCCTGGTTGAGCCGGCAAATAGAAAATATTTGCCAAATTAATGACATTACATTGTTATTCCTTGGACGTGCCTAGTGGGTTGTTAAATGAAAGACCTACAGCATTTCTTTAGTGGCATTCTCAAGAGACAATTCTTGTTATGATAACCATCTGGTGGTTCATTTAGCTGGTTATGATCAGAAGTAATATCTGAGCCTAACAAGTATATGGCATGAAATATTTCCATCTCACATATTAGTAACTACTAACTACCAAGATTAAATAGAACACTAAATTGTGTAGGTAAGATGGTCTCTTACTGTTTGCTTCTTGAGTTCCATCATGATTTTGAGGTTCCTCCATTGCCGCTATTGCCTGAAAAAAGATAAAATAACCATTATTCATTACTCATCTCCTCATCAGATATGAAGATAATACCGCATCCTTTTTCTTCATTTTATGCTGAGATTCTGACTTCTGTTTGTGCAAAGAAGGAAGGTTACCTCAACATTTGTTTCACCTAGAAACTCCGTTGCAAATGGCATCTCCTCTAGCTCCTCCTTTTTTAAGTCCTTCAAATGCTGAATTCACAAACATATTAGTAGGATTATTATACTGCATAAATTTGTGGGTTAACTTGCAGCTCTGAAGTGAAATGAGCTAAACGACATATTGAGTAGTCATTACTAGACGTGACAATTAATCCCAACTGAATATCTATAACATTCCTCTCATAATCCTTACCTGAATAAAATTTGAGACAATTATCTTCCCATCTTCATTAAGTGGCTCCACCAACTGCTTGAAATGATTGTGGCTAATTCTAATGACCTGAGAAAGCCTCCTTGTTCTCACTGTGAAAGGCTGAGGAATATTGAAGATCACCCCAATTTCTCCAAACATCTCTGGAGGCCCTGATTTTGAAAGGAACTGGAAAGTTGCCATTCAGGTCTTTTAGCATCATAAAAGAAGTTAATGAACCAAATTGGTGGTTAATGACAACATTTTCGATACTATTTGAATTCTTTTCCAATTAATTTATGCATTACCTTGAAAGTTAAGAAATGTTGCTATTAGAGAGTTGAAATGAAGCTTTGATTTGTGAATTTCTATTATCTTATTTTATTTAGGAAAAAACAGGATTCTGTGTCTTTTCTAATTACACTAGACCTAGACTTTTGGTAACTTAGATATTCATCATTTCATCTGCATATTAGGCATACTAATTTGGATATTGGTTACCAGAATATTCATTTTAATTACTAGGGAATGGTATACAACTGTATCATTTCCTGCTTTTACTATCTGCAGCGTTCTGTTCGTAGTCTGTTGTTAATAGCTTCATCTGCAACTGTATTCTTGTGCAGGGTGTTTTGTCATTTGAAGAAAGCTTGAAAAGGAAGCCTTCGTTTTTTGAACCGTCCATTTAGTTTTACAACTGTTTTCATTGCTTACTAATCAGAAAAATGTGAACGTTTCCAGTGGAATTTCTTCAGATTTTGTGCTTCTAACCACCTTGTACTTGTAGTGTGACTTTTTGACTTTTCCATGTAAAATGCAATGTTGTTCCAGTGTTAAAATAGACACATGACAATTAATTCTGTAAGCATTGTTCTCTTCTCAGTGCATAAGATGATCTTCATATATAGGGAATTCTATAATAAATTTTCTTTATTTGGAAGATACCTATTTAGGTTAACTAGATGAGAAATGAAATGTCAAAAGTAGACATGCAAAATAGAGTTAAAAAAGAATAGAGTACCTGCTCCATTCCATTTTTGTTTGTTAGTACGTCCTGCAGTTTTAGAAACTATAAGATATTGCATGCAAAATTTTGAGAAATATATATGGAATTAGGTTATCGTACCACTGCTCCAGATACGATTATGTAAAAATCTGTTGATATTTCGTTCTGAATGACTATATCCACTTTGGGGGGATAATATTCTGCTCTCATCTCGGGAACCTGTGAAAATGGCAGCAGCAGACTACTTAAAAAACAAGATTACATAATGTCTTGTGTAAAATATCATCAGATATATATGAAAATCACTAGAAAGAAGGAAAAACAGAGTCACTCGGTAATGAAAGCTAGGCGATATTACCAACTGAACAATGAAATCTTCGGAGACTCCTTTGAAAAGATAGCTGTTTTGCACAGTTGCACGGAAGAGATGTTGAGCAATCCCAGATCTTATAGCCTTAGGTAAGTCTTGAAGTACTCCTTCTTGCTGAAGTTCTGCTGTTTTGAATTTGAGTGTGATGTGTGCTAGCATTTGCTCTTTTAAGCTTTCTGGAAGTCTATTCTTGCTTGCATAGCGTAGTACCTCGTGGATTCCATCCCTCTTCAAAATCACAGTAGTTTATGTCCAATGATCTATTTAATGTAGTGGAACGTGTTTGCTCGTGATAGTAAAGTGATATTATTACCATGGCTAGTGTTCGAATAGAGCTGTGCACTATAAGATTGGTCATGTTTCCAATCAAGTAGGCAGTGAGGCCTATGTTGAAAAGCATGTAGAAGATGGAGAAAACCTTCTCTTGTGTGTTCTCTGCATGGAGATCACCGTAGCCAGTCGTTGTGAGGGTGACAATCGACCAGTACATGGAATAGGTATATCCTAGCCAAACACTTCTTGTCTTAAAATCAGGAATTTGCACCCCAATCCATGTGCCATCTGCTCTGTGGTAATGTGTGGCCAACCAGAAGTAGAAGCAACCTGCGACGTGGACAGCAAACAGCGTCACCTGCAATGAGGCTTATGATATCAGGATAAGTGAATTCTTTGACTCCTTGTGTACTCTCAGATTATTATCGACTAATAGGTGTTGAACATGAATATGAGGATCGAGGAAGAGACACATACACATATCAGCTTGAAGGTTCTTGTCAAGAAGTAGCTGAAGCGAGTGTCCTTCTCTAACCTGATGGAATTGAGGTAAGAATCAGCTCTAACACTGTTAAGAGTCTATGATCAAATGTATTGTCTGGTTCTTTGTTATTTTGTTGATGTTTTCTTTGATATATATTAGCAGCAGTTTGATAGCATAGGAGTGAAGCAACAATACCTAGAGAAGAATTCACTGACACGCCTGAGTCGCCATAGCCTGAGCAAGTTGAGGAAACCAAAGACATCACCATGACTCGTCCTCCCAGTGAATATCTTGTATATAGTTTGGAATGGCAGAGTCGAGGCCACGTCCATGGGGAACCATAGATGTGAAACATACCTGTCAAAGATGCAGAATTCCATATGACAAGACAGGTAGCATTTTGATGCTAGATTCGATAAGTGATGGGGCTTAAAATACATGCCTTAAAGCTATTCTTTTATGCTCATCAATGAGCAGATAAGTGGACTTGTCCAAGTAGGCGATGAAGAAGGTGAGGATGATATCAATAGCAAAGAAGGCATCGACAACCAAATCAATCGGCAGGAGTGCACTGGTCGACATTTTCCTGAAGGCAAGCTCCAGAGGAGATGACCATGCTGAGTACACAACCAGCACCACCAAAAAGGTTTGCCACCACCTGTTTTCCATATCACATTACGCTTTCTTTTACTTCATCATTATTTGAGATTTACTATGATATATATATCCATCATTCTTTTATTCAATTACTCATGTTTGGATCACTTAAGATGAGGAAAACACATTAGATTGGTAACTGCCAAATTTATTTGGTAAATTATGGAATGTTTGCTCCTCTTCGAAGATGTATTTTTAGAATTTGACCTTAGAGATTCATCTCTATCTATTCTTTAAATCAGCCCATTGGGCTTGGCCCATTACAAATCTTGATGGGTTTGCATTGGTGGCCCAAAATCATGTGAGTTGGTTTTCATATAACTTGTTTTTTCATAACAAGATTTTATTTTCCCTAAAAACTAAAGTTTCATTATTTAATTTTTTATTTATAATATTGTCATTTCCTGTAGTATTCCTTGCCTACCCTCCCCCCCCCCCCCCCCACTCCACTCTCTATGAACAGACGGTCAAAATCAATTTCCATCTTAAAAGCTTTGTGATTTAATATTATTCAAATACTTTAGAAACTTATTTTCATAATTAAATATACATGTCTTAAAAGTTCCAGTATCTTACTATGTAGCTTAAAGTCAAAAATTGATGTTGATCACCATCAAGGATAGGGATATTTTCAATTAAAGAGACAAATTGCTGATTCAGTGGAAAAGTAGACTAGGCTTTTCACATAGATGCATGTTAGTTACTTTAGGTGGCTTATTATTTAGAGATAACCCCTCAAAATACTACTTTTCTTATAACAAATTCACAAAATACCACCCAACATAACTTAATATCAAAAACTACCACTTTTTGAAAAAATGACCAAAATGTCCTTATGTGTTTAATTGATATATGTTTTTCCAAAAACAAGTATGTTTATTCCAAATTAATTCATTAATATCCATATGATTTTTGACCCGATCCGAACCCGAAGATGGTATATAGGCTGGAAACCTTGCTAGTCGTATGCTGGGACTTTCTACAGAGTCAAGACAGTCTTGATCTTGATCTGTTTATTTGTT
This sequence comes from Scutellaria baicalensis, assembly GCA_005771605.1. Classification (NCBI taxonomy): domain Eukaryota; kingdom Viridiplantae; phylum Streptophyta; class Magnoliopsida; order Lamiales; family Lamiaceae; genus Scutellaria; species Scutellaria baicalensis. The sequence goes on from CM016726.1 coordinate 22,531,401, forward strand.
CCAGACAGACTTGATAGGTGTAACAATGCCACGTATCGCCTCGGAAAAAGATCCGTCCAAAATTGGTATCAGAGCCTGGTTTTTATTAAGAACTAAATTTATATTTATTATGTTTTATCTATAATTAACTTTGGTGAGGAGAATCAATTCGAGAAAAGAATGGATCTGGGCGAATGTCCAAGATGTATATTCTACAGGAGATATCGTCAAATTTTGACGATGTATGCTCAAGAACATCGAGATCAGGTGACATATTGGCACAACCAATATGCCGAAAAAGAAGAAGCAGGCGCCGACGAGGAAACTTTAAGGCAGTGTGAGAGACGAGCCGCATATTATATGGGCTACCTCACAGTAAACGAGATATTATATTGCGATCTGATGAATCATCAGGAAGCAGCTCATCAAAATCATGTCTGATGGAGCATCAAATATGGACGTCTGTCCAAGATGTAGATCATTCAGGGAATATCGTCAAATGTTGACGATAAAAGCGCAAGAGCATGTTGAAGGGGTAATGTATTGGAACCACCAATACGCCCAAAAACAAAGAGAAGGTGCCACTACCATAGAATTGAGGCGTTGCACCAAACGAGCAGAGTATCAGATGGACCTCCTTGACATAAACCATAGGTTACAGGAGGACATAACCAACCACCAGACGGATGACCATCGGTTCCATAGATTCTGATGAAAGACCAGAAGTGGAAGGAGATACAACCAGATACCTCTAAGATTTCTTCAGATCTTAGAGAAATCCAGAAGACGGTGCAAAGTTATGGTGACAACCATAAACATATACCGGCACAAGTTCATCAGATCCAAGGCCAACTAGAGACGATGATGAAAATTCAACAAGAGACTCTTAAAATCGTTCATGATATTCAAAAAAGAGTCAAGAATCTGGAGAATCGACCAAGTTCTTCCGGAGAAAGGAAACGTATAAATTTCGGAACAGTTCCCTATCTTCACAGAGATGGGAAACCAACTGAAGTTGTACGACCCATGACCAATGATGAAAAGCTTATTGCCATCATCAGAGGAAAATCCGTTACCAACAAGTAATGGACTTCGAAAGGATAAATCTGCAAGATCTGGAGGACTTAAAAGAATCCTTTGCGGGATTAAGTCTTATAGATCTAAAGATGAATGCAGGAGAAGAATCTGCCTTGGTCACTCGTGATCAACAACAGCAGAGACCACCAGTCAATCCCAATGTAGCAGAAAGTTCCGGATCACATGAAGTGGTGGACGAACGAATGCCGCACGTGGGGGATTTCACCACAGGAGAATATCCTATTGGTGTAAGAGGAACCCGACTACGTTCCAAAAGGCCGAATCTTATGAATACGCCTTATGGAAAGTCACAGCTTGACCCTATACATCCGTATGGGTTGATGCTAAATCTGGATATTCCAGATTTTAGGAATCGTGAAATCCTTATTGATGATTGGGCATCGGCTATGAGGATTGCTGCAGGAACACTCGATCTCTCGAAAGACTCATTCATTCTATTACTAGAAATGAGTCTAGAAGGATCAGTCAGGATTGCGTGGGATATGACATCACCAGATATAAAAAACAATGTTATAATTGGTGATTCATTAAAGACGATTGTTGATAATATGGCAAAATTATTCAAAATCCATTTTATCGGCATCGGATTCTTTGAAGGGATAGAGGAAGAGAAAAGAAGAAGATATAAACAAGCCCTCTACAGCCTCGAGTTACATGATATTTGTCATATCGATGAATATATCAAGCTTTTCACCGAGTACAGATGGAAGTCTAAGGTGGAAGATCAAGAAGCTTCGCAGTTATTCTTTGCGAAGATTCCAAGTCCCTGGAGAGAAATGTTGATTAGGGAATACAAGCAGGCAGAGGATATGGATACAGTAGCTAGAAGGATGTCTTTCCTAAAAGCTAAGCTATCCGAATGGTGTCATCAGGCACAGCTCTACAAGAACTACAAGAGATTAAGAGGAATCAATAAGATGGTTCCCTTATGTTGCGAAGAAAACGACATTCCAACAGTCGTTGGAGGTCAACCACGGAGGCATAAGAGGCAGAAACAACGAAGCCATCCATACCACCGTGGAAGCAACAACAGGAGAGGCAATCGCCGGTCTTCATGGAGACCAAGAAGGGTTTGGTCAAAACAAAAAGCCCGAAGTTACAAAACTGGGCAAAGACCAATACCAAACAGGAGAAGAACTTATACAGGTTCTAATCAAGGAAGTACCAGCAGAACTCCAGGAAGGAGAACTTTCAGACGAGCTCACACTCGAGCCAATGAAAGTTTCAAAGACTGTAATTGCTGGACATGCGGAGCAAGAGGGCATATCTCAACAGACTGCCCAGAAAATGAGAGACGAGGTATTAGACAGTTCGAGGCAACACCCGAACTTGAAGAAGCTGTCTACTATCAAGATCTCATACAGGTGTATCAATTTGAGGATATACCCTCAGATGAAAGCATCTATGAAGAGGAGATCTATTCTGAAGATGGAAGTGAATCCAGCTCAGAATCAGAGTGAAGAAGAAATTCTTCAAACAACGGTGAGAGAAGATATGTCAGGATATCTCTCCCACACTATGGTGTCCCATAAGACTCTAATGAGGATTATGAAGGAAGACTCCAAGCTTCAGATGTACGATGGTTTCACCATTGGAGCTATGGAAAAGGCTTTGGATAAGATTGGTTTTCGCAGCAGAAAACACCAACTTATCCACAGAGTGACTACCGGAGAGTTCGCCATCCCAATGGAGCTCACTGGTAATCAGATCGAGATGCAATTGATCCCTTACCAAGAAATACAGGAGATCAAAAGCAGAGTCAAAAGAGAAGTTGCAAATACACTCTCGTGGATTCACATCGGAGCCATAAGAGTTGTTATTAAAGCAACCTTCAAAGAAGGAGTAGATTCGCCACTCAACCTGGCAATATGCGACAAGCGAATCTCAAATCTCAAGGATTCATACCTTGGGGCTATTACAGGAAATTTGTGTGCAGGAAAATTGGCATTTGATGTATATCCAAGGATTGCATACAATTTGGGAGATCGAGATTTCAACCGAGTCTTAACTCTTCATCAAGATTTCAAAAGAAATGATCTGATGAAAGAAGGGAACAGACCCTACTCGATCACCTACAAGATTTCCTACGCTCTTTCGAATACACATCATTCGGATGTATTCTTAAGAAAGGAATTCATTGAAATCCCAAGAATCTTTGAGGATTTTGCACGGGTGGTTCTTCCAGAACTCATACAATCTCCAACCATAAAGGAGATCGACATGAGGATCCAAGATCAACCCGTCTTCAACAGGAGCCAGAGTCTCAGAATCGAGCCCAGGCGGATGTCTTTCCAACAAGACAGGCTAATGAGTAGCAGCCGTTGGGAAGAAAAGAGACCGAGTACAATTCAGCATGTCCCAAATGTTTTCAAAACACAAGGAGAGCTGAAGTGCCCGGAAGGATGGAGAGGAGTTGAAGTAATATTTGACATTACTCAAAGGGAAAATACACTTCCCTGTAATGCCCTATATTACCTCCAACAACCTATAGTCGGAAGATTTCAAGGAACCCTAAAAATGGGTGAAATGGAATTGACTATCGGAGGAGTTCCAGGAAGAATCTCAGATCAGTTGATACTGGGAATTGAATTTCTCGAGGAACACAAACCTTGGGAGAGATTACAAGAAGGAATGGAGTTCACAGTGGCCAACAAAAGATATCGAATCAGATGACCACTAGCCCATTCTCCATATACATTTCAATCGGAATGATATATGAGGAATACAAGGCCGAATATTTCGCCGCCTACATTGATTCAGGCGCCGGAATATGTACTGCAAAGCAGGAGGTTTTCCCTAAGGAAATTGGTGAAGATCTACCAGCTATCGCAGGGAGAGATTTCTCTAAAAGGATTCTTATCCTTAACCGAGGAATCAAGCAAGCGGAAATCATGATCGGTGGAGCAGGAGGTACCCCATGGTACAAAGTCAAAATGCCACCAATCTATTTCCATGATACAGGCGCAGATGTATTGCTAGGTAACAATTTCCTACAAACATTCAAGCGCTTTACACAGGAAAATGAGACAAGAAGGCTTATTTTCACAACACTATGTGATCATAAGATCATTGTCCAAAGATTACGAGAGGCATTCTACAGAAAGATGCCAATCACGTTTCGCAGCAAGCGTGGTGATGATGCCAAACTTCAAAATCCAAAAATGGCGGATAGAAGGAGATTTGGTGATGCACTTTTATCCTACCGACAATTTGGTCATACAAGACCAGGGACCAAGGCGTGGGATAATCATTTGTATTCATTTAGGGTACAAGATGAAGAAGAAGTTCCTCCAATTGTTTTTGCAGAATTGCTAAGCCAATTGGAGAATCAGTCGAGTGAGATCTCCATAGAAGAACATATTTCACTCGAGGATATCAAGAAGAAGATCCAAAGGAATTACAATGAAGATCCTTTGGCATGGTGGAACAAGAACGAGCTCAAAGCATCCCTAAAGGTGAAAGCCGGAAAGGAACACGAGTTCGTAAGATTCAAGCCCATCCTTATGAACCAAGCGGATCGTGAGGATATGCAGAAGATACTTAAGGAACATCTGGACCTTAAGCTTATCTCACCAGGAGTTTCTCCATACAGCAGCCCGGGATTTCTTGTTAGAAATCATGGAGAAATCAAGCGAGGAAAGCCAAGACTTGTTATTAATTACAAAGGAATTAATAACATCTTGGAGTTCGATGGATACTACATCCCGAGTAGAGAACACCTTGTCAACAGCATCAAAGGGGCTAAGGTATTCTCTAAGTTCGATTGTAAGTCTGGATTTTACCAGATTATGATGGAGGAAGGAAGCAAGAAGTTTACAGCCTTCTCCACACCACAAGGACATTATATCTGGAACGTGATGCCTATGGGATTGGCAAACGCTCCTCAGATATATCAGAGAAAGATGGATAATCTTTTCAAAGATTATTTCAGTTTCATGTTCGTATATATTGATGATATACTCATCGCCTCTAAGAACATGAAAGAACATCTCAAACATTTGGAAATCTTTTCAGATGTTTGTCACAAGGAAGGATTGGTGCTTTCTGAGAAGAAGGCAGTGATCGCCACAAGACAGATCGAATTCCTTGGAATTGAGATCGATGAATCTGGAATCATCCTACAAAACCATATTGTGGAAAAGATTCAAGGATTTCCAGATATCCTCAAAGACAAGAAACAACTTCAAAGTTTTCTCGGAGTTGTTAATTTTGCTGGTATGTTTATAAACAATCTAGCAAATTACAGGAAGGTGTTTAGCCCATTACTAAAGAAGGATGCAAAATTCATTTGGGAAGATAAACACCAAGAAGGGATTAAGCAACTCAAGGAGGTTTGTAAACAACTTCCAAAACTTGCTATACCTCAAGACGAGGATGAACTGGTTCTCTACACAGACGCCAGTGACCATTGGTGGGCAGCGGTTCTAATGAAGGCTACACCAGATGGAGAAATGCCGTGCAGATACTGCAGTGGGCTATTCACAGACAGTGAAGCCAAATGGCATATCAACGAGAAGGAGTTCTTCGCAGTCAGAAAGGCATTCAAGAAATGGCCTTTATTCTTACTAGCCAAGAAGTTCATCCTGAAAATCGATAATTCTAGTGTCAAAGCTTTTCTGAAAAATAAAATTGAATCTAAACCAGAAAAAGCTAGGATACAAAGATGGCAGGCTGAATGTCAATATTATGATTATGATATTGTCATTGTGAAATCTAATGAGAATGTTCTTGCAGATTTCTTGACACGAGATGGAAGGACACGTCGCTGACGAGGTCCTCAAACGAGTAAGGCAGCTCAGGGAAAACCTAGAGAGCCTACAACGAGGCTTTGATACTTTATCAATGCAGAAGTTGCCCAGCGACTTCAACAGGTTGATCAGAGATCCGTCTCTGGTCTAATACGAGCATGCCAGAACGCACATGGACAATTGTTCAATGTGTTACAAGGGCCTATCCTTCAGGCTGCATCTCCAACGGTGCAAAAGAGGGAAATAAGAGAACGGGTCTCTAACCCGATTGTTATGGATTCAAATACCATAACCGAGCGTTCTTCAGGTGATGCATTCCTTGAGGATGCACCAACTGGGACAAATGTTGAAGCTCCGGTGTCAAAACCCGAGTCTTCAAATCAACCCAGCACCTCTGGGGTAAAAGAGGGAGAGTTGAACCTAAGGCCACAAACTGGCAAAAATAAGGTTCAAATTAACGAGATTTTTGTTTCTTCACCTATGCAGGATTACCAAAAGCAATGGGAGAAACTTATCACAAGACAGGGTATTCACCCAGAGAGGACGGTTATCGATGCCTCTGGAAAATATCCTAGAGTTTGGATGAAACCAGGAAGTCATCCAAATGAAGTACAAGAATGGTATAATTTTGGAGCTCTTGCTTCAGTTTATACTGTTTCACCAAATTTCCCAGAAATTTCGAAATTACCGAAATGGATAGGAACGGCGGTACACGAGACTTGGGTCAATAATCAATATTTGGCCAGGGGAGATATTCTGGAGTTATATTTTTTCAGTGCAGCTCCAGAACCAGCTAAGAAGGGTTTCCATGAAGCCTTTCACTTTATCAAGCTTAGGAGACCAGATGGAAACGCTTTGAAAAATGTCAAGGCGGAGAATCCAGAAGATACTCCAATCTTAGTAGGATCGTTCTCAGAAGATGACGCTTCTACTAGACGAGCATGGGGTCTTTGGGTTTGTCTAACTGAGATGGACAAAGTCAAATACAACTTCAAGTTCTTTCACAATTCAGCGAATGGATCTTTCATGCTGAATTCCATGACAGGAACTACTACAAGCTTTGCAGAGGATCTCTTTGAAACTAAGAGAAGAATCCTTTGGGAAAACAAGATACCGGCAAGCAAAGAGACTTACCGGAAGTTCTGTAACATGGCACATATTGGCAGATGGAAAGATCATATTTGCCAAGCATGCCCGGAGCAGAAACAACCCGAGTTTGGGAAAGGGTTTCGATCCAAACCTGACAGACGAGAAAAAAGAGCAGAAGATGACAAAGGGTCTGCTCAAAAGAAAAGCTATCCGAGGGGTCCACGAAGGCCAAACTTCAAAGATTCCCCGACAGAGTAAGATGGGCTGAGTCACGCCCACTAACATCACATACGAGAAAGTCACGGGAAAGAAAAAGTAGATTCCCCGACAATCTCACATGGGGTGAGTCACGAGAAAGGAAAAGCTGGCAATCACGGACTCAGTGGTTGATCCACTCACAAAAGGTGGACAGCTGGCTTAAGCAAGTTTGAAATCCGAATTTCAAGTCCGGATTTCCATCTATAAATAGATCGAGCAGAAGGAAGCTAAGGACATCAACCATTCTCCATAGTTTTCTTCAAAATAAAATCTTCTCTGTAATAGTTTAAGTTTTCTGAGTTTAGTTTTTAGTTTATGCATCTACGAGTGATAGCCATCTCAATGAGAGGCTAATTCTATATTCTCCTCCCAAAAGGAGTTTATAGATAATGTAATAAATATTTATTAGTTCTTAATAAAAGAGAGGCTTTTAGCTTCAACGTGTCTCTGTTCGATTTATTTATCTGTTGGAAGGATTCCTTGTACACCTGGTGTAGGAAACGAACCAAGGTTGTGCTGGGCAGTTGCTGAAGGAGCTGGATAACTTGTAGACCAACTTCCCAGAGAGCGAAGTTGAACAGTGAGGAGCTGTTCGTAAAACGGTCTAGGGGCAGTGATTTTCCAGCTGGTGGTGTTGCGAGCCACCTCACCCGGTGCTGTTCTGGTCGAAGAAAGGTATGATCTCCAACAGATTAATTTATTTTACGGAAGCATGTTGGGCCTGATAAATTTATATACTTTGTTTGGATCAAGAATTAATTATATGGAAATAAAAATGAAAAGGTTTGGAATTTTGGTTTTGGAAAGTCAACAAGGGTAATGAGGTAATTTTTGATGAAAAATGTGGTAGAATGTTATATTAAGTTATATTTGATGGTATATTGTGATAATATTTTATCTTCAATGGCAAAATTTTATGTTGTTATATCCAAAGTGGTATTTTGAAGTACTAACTCTATTATTTACTCCCTTCGTCCCTGCTATCTTTGCCTACTTTCCGTTTTTGGTTGTCCCAGCTAACTTTGCCAACCCAAAAATGGCAACAAAAAAATTACGACCTTAACCCTCAATTTCTTTCATTTTACTTACTTTACACTCAAAAAACACACATTAATTACAAAACTGCCACTCAAAAACATTAAAATAACATATCACATCAAAGTCAACAATTTTTTCTTAGGATTCGTGCCGATCAAGGGTGGCAAAGATAAGGAGGACGGAGGTAGTATTACGTATTAATTTGAATTTGTGTGTTACTCACATCACATGCTGCCACTATTTTCCTTTCTGATTACAAAAGATACGTCTTCATTAAAATATTATAGGGTAACTCTGGACCTCATTTCTTAGAACTTTAAAAAATTAGAAAAAGTCAAATAACATTGCCTTTTTGTTTCCTTAAGATGTAGGCCTGCTAAACATCAGAATTTGGCGGATACTTTTATGCTTTAATGTATCATTATGTTCAACTAACATCATTTCTCTCCTCATAGAATTATTAATCAGGCAACACCATATGATTGATGATCAGATTTCGAATTTGAATCATGTAAGTTTTCTAATCTTTATTCCCTCCCATATACTATCTCATTAAGAAGTGTCCACCAGTCAACAATTAACAAACACGACTCTTATATATATTGATATTTGTGAGAATGGTCCTCGATGATGATCATTAACATCAATTTTTGACAGTGACAAAAAATGGTATGAGTCATAGAGATGCAAAATTTTGATCCATTTCATTAATGATTATTGATCCAGAATGATCTATGCAAGCTGGCTATTTAATACCAAAACTGCAGTTACCAAAACTAATATACCATATACACTATCTCTATACAGACTGTGTGTGGGTGTGTGTGTGTGTTTTGATGAGAGAGAAGAGATGCGAGAGAGGTATATATACCTGTATCTCCTATCATAAGGTGCAATAACAAATCTTTTTAACGACACAGTTCCATCACCCACAACTGTACCAAAAGCAGGCAACAAACTGCTGGAAATTGAGGCCAGGTTCCTGATTTCTCCGCTCGAATGCCGCCGGTACAGCAGCGGCATCGGAGACCTCATCTCCGACGTCAACGGGGACCTCCCCTCCGACGCTGATGTCATCTTGGTTAGTTTTTGTGTATCAGAGCACAAAACTAAAACATAGTGAGAGCAACAAGGGGAAATATATATGTGAGGTATTTGCTTTCCTTTTGTTGCTTTAATGTGTATGTTGGTAATATATATATATATATATATAAAAGTTTTGGGTTTATTTTGAAAAAGTAGTGGGACTCATGAGAGCTATATTAACTATATTTATTTGCTAATGTCAGTCGATAATATTCAAGTTAATAATTGAGATAATATAATTTATGTTATATTATACATCCAAGGTTTTGACTTATCATCATATTAATTTTTATATACAAACACTCTTGGCTGGCATGGAATTTTGGATTTGTAAACATCAAGTCATACCTTGCATTTATTTGGCTACATCCTATATTAATAAATAAATATTACTTGTTTAATTAATAAACATCTTATTTAAAACAATAGCTTATTTTCGCAGATCCTTATTTAATTACTTACAAAATTACTGTATTACCGACATATTTATTTAAAGCTACGTTCTATTATTTTCAAACTAAACCAGTAAAACTCAGCTTTCCTTTTTCTTTTTCTTGGGGGGGGGGGGGGGGGGGGTTGGTCATGCATGCATGCATGCATGAATAGTTGCAGTTTTGTAGTGATCCAAACATTAAGGCCCCGTTTGGTAGCTAGGTTTGGGCTGGTTTAGGATTAGTAACCAGCCCAATCCATCGTTTGGTGCAGTGGTTTACGGCCCGGGTTTCACGAAGGCCCGAGATATTGACAAGGCTAAAAACACTGTTTGGGCCGGGCTTCTAAACCCAGCCCTCATGCCAAGTTTAATTTGTCCAAACAGTGAAATGAGACGAAATACCGATTTCGCCCCCACTGTAGATAATTTGTTCACCATTTTGCCCTTTCAGATCAACAAAATTACATAATCTGCCATGAAAGTGAAAAGGCAAAAACCCTTTCTTCCCCAAATCGCATTTTGTGCATGCTCCACCAAGCTCCGATATCGTCTCCGACCACAATGCGATACTCCCCGACTATGTGCGTAAGCAGTGCCATGAAGCGAAGTTAAGCCAACCTTCCGGAGTAGAGTCGCAGAATCCATCTGAGGAGTAGGTAAGAAGTGTAATGTTGAAATCCCAGTTCGATTTTTTTAGAAATTTTAGTTCTCTTTTTACCAAGAGGCCATGGATTTCTGTTGAGTGCAAGTTTAGAAAGCCTATGTATATTTTCATATTTCCTGGCTCACAGTACGCGCCTTCTCTTTGGTTATCTTCGCAAGATCCAAACTTTTTTTACTGAGAGAGAGAGTGGGGAGAGAGAGGGAGGTGTAGATCATAGATATTGTCTTGGAAATTAAATTTACCCGTTGAAGAGATGCCGGCTTCGAAACGTGAAATCTTGTTCGGAACTATTAAAAACCGCGAGTTCTTCCACAAGCCGAGAGTTCGGGAGATCGAAGAAGAAGGGAAAGGTACTCACATCTGTCGGACGAATTTCGCCAAGATTAACAATTATCACTCTACCATTTGTGAGGAATTTTGAAGTAATGTTAGCAAAAAATTCGAATTGCAGAGGAACACCGATGAGGAAGAAGGATGAAACATTTCCTTCTAATTTTGTAATATTAGTGTAGGGTTATTTTGGTCATTTCACTTTATTTATCAAACCCAACCTATATACCAAACACAAATTTTAAAACAATACACTTTATAAACATTTATACCAAACACACATATCAACTAAACCCATATCAAAAACCTCCACACCAAACACCCAAATTAAATTACATGAACAGTAAAAAAGCCCGAAATTATTACAATCCAGTCCATACCCATCCTCCGTACCAAACGGGCCCTAAGTGCACATGATTGGATTCATGACGAGAGAAGAAGCTGACGTAGCAATTAATATTGGCCTTTACTCAAGGGTAAAATCGGTATTTTAGTTTTGTATAGTATCCACGGTTTCTTCACAATTACGTACATATTTAGGTTCCACTTGCTTTTATATATACAATATCAACAACATTAATCTGTTTCCTTGAAAAATATAGAAAGGACCCAATATTAACCTTATGATATAACTACAGGTGAAGATGAATGTATAATTTATCTTATGCATTCAAGACAACTCAATAATCACATGAATATATTCAAACCTAATCAACAATCCAAGCAAATGCACCATTATTATATAAATATTTTAATATATAGACAAAAGGTGAATAATTTGGTTAGTGATTAATGAATCCATTTTCATTTTGAAAAAAGAAAGTGTAATAAATTGAACGAAACTCCATCTGACGAATTGTACCCCGTAAAAACAATAACTCTTATTGATGCAAAATTTATGATACCCAATCAACTATTATGTCTCAATTGTATTGTATGAATAATGTTCAAATCAAATATAATTGCAATATGCAAAACACAAGATAATTCACCTACACACACACAAACAAATAGACACGTAGACAGAAATGACATCTGGTATAACATCGAAATGAGGAAAGAGAAATACCCAAATAAGGGCGACGCAGGAAAAGTTGACTTTCTTGTTTTAGCTTTCAAACATAATGCACCGACTTAGCAATATATTTTTTCCAAATGGAGCAAATATCTAATGCTAATAAATATGATGCAATATTGTTGACCTTTGAAATAATTATGAATACAAAGGTCAGCGGCTTAGAGGATAATAATGTAGCACTATAATTATATTCTATAAGAAAAACACTGGCAGTTCTATCCCACTACTTGTTTATATTTATTCAGGACTTTCATAGAAAGAAATAGATCTTGGGGCAAAATCAAAGCTAATTAAATTAAATTTCTACATCGCATATAACCATTTTTGTAACAGCAAATCAAAATCCAACGAAACACACATACACAAAGCAAACCAAAACAAAAAAGGTAAAAAATTAAAAAGTGAGAAGGAATACAGGAACTGTACTCAAACAACATAAGATGCTTCATGATTATTTCTAAAAATCAAAATCTGGAAAAACAAAAGAATGTAGGCGTAAAAGATCATTCGACTTTACAAGTGAGCATACCTGAGGGGCAAGGCAACCTTAAAAAAACTGGAGCCCTCCCCTGGTTCCCGAGCATTTTCGATTCTCTACCTCGTACAAACACCTGGTATTGGATATGTATGCTCCAACTTTAATACAGAGGAAATCCCAACATTAATATAGACACAAAAGGTGAACAAGTAAGGCGATCTGATCTTTTATCTGAAGTTTCACGTATTACAAATTTGCTACAGCTCTGGATCAACAAAGGACCAGTTAACCTGTTTCTGATGCAAGTTTGTTTCAAAACCATCTTCCACATCTTTAGAGCTGTGTGCGCAGCTCCGCCATGGCCACAATGTAGTTCTTCCCTTTAGAATCACAGAAAGCTAGCAGCCTAAAAGTTCAATTCTAGGCTGGTTTGGTTTAAAACCAATCGAGCTATGGATCAGATTCATCAGAACCAAGCAAATCAAATTTCAGGCCAGCATCCATGAAATTACATGTGGGGTGGCTTGCTATAACCAGACTCAAAACAGCAGTAAGTTCCTAAATCATTGAGTCACATGTATTGGGCCAGCCATTGTTTGCACATATCAAGAACTGGAAGTGAATTGGCATGTAATGCCTGCAGAAGAGAGGTTCATATACAACCTTAGTAATAATTTCGTCAAGGCCAAACACAGTTCATGTAAAGTGCAGAATCAAAGTGAACCATCTAATCATCTTTTTTTTTTATATATTTAATTTACAATGTTACAAATTCAACAAATACACAAAAGCTCATAAGTCAAGTACGACCAAATATAACAGTATGGCAGTTTAGGTAAAGCTCATAAGCTACAAGCTATCTGTAATAAGTAAACTTTTGACAGAAGATATAAAGGCTGTAGTCCATTCTAGTATTGTGGGCTCATAAAAACTACGTGGGCTATGGTCACATCTTATAGCATTTTGATGAACCACATGAAGAACTATAATTTGATTATCCGTTTAATTGAGTTCACAGCTGGCATTGGGACCAAGTTCATTGCAGTGCATCAAGTATGTCTCACATTGGAAATGCAGGGACCACGTAATTTACGATGCAGAGCTAAACTACTTAGTATAAATACAATTCGAACTTTTGAGAGTGAAGATGACCTGATGCGCAACATATTGAACATCAGCTACACTTCCACTCCTAGATGCTATTTGGAAAGCACTTTTTAGACGGCCGCAGACAACACAGGCCAGTACTTTCCTGCAAAGACCAATCTAGATTAGAAGCCATCCACAATCCATGTGGGGATGATTAATAGACATATGCATGAATCAACAAATTGACAAAAATCACATTTCCTATAAGCTCTGCATGATCTTCAAAAGGTTTGATTAAATAATGAGATAAAGTGGGAGTCCACCTGTGGCTGCTAGTCAACATGTCAATAAGGCGGTCAGGACGTTCCTTATGTTTGTTAGCATAGACATTTATGGCTGCTCCCAGGACCTGCAAAACAGATTGGACGTGTTCATAATGATATCTGTACTACTTGCAAGTAATATAATGCCTATAGAAAGGAAAATAAGGCATAAATGCCAATCTCTCAAAGCTATAATACAAACACTCAACACTTTTAATCACAATATCCAATGGGACATAACCTACTAGTATTACATTTACCATTAACTTGAATAGTTTTATTCCGCCTACTACTAGATTTACCATTAACTCAAGTAGTTTATTCCTAAATGGTGCAGTTAACAAACAAACAACAACATGGACCAGCCAGTTCGGCAATAAGTCTGGTTACATCTCTTTTAAGTCAACAAACCTGTTTTCTGAATAATCATAATATTTGCATAACGTTCTTGTCCAAACTATACTACAAATTCTGACATAAAGCATCAGCCTTTTGTAGAACTGACGAAAAACTTCACATTTTTATAAACCTACACGATTATCAGTCTCTTCCTAAATATGCAGTGCCCGAACAACAACCCACAATCTGTTACACAGGGAAAACTATTTCTAAAGGAACACAACAACAACAATAGTACCTGATCCCAGTCATCATCATCTATGGTACCCTTAATGTTTCTGAAAAACTCAGTTAATTGACCCCCTTTCTTCCTTTCAGCAAGTGATGCAGCAACACCAGCATATATGTCAACAGCTGGAATGTTGTCAAGCAGAAGATATATTAAACATCATAAACATAATACAATGGCCCTATTACAGTGAGGAGGACTTACACTTGACATGACAAAAGGTTACCTGGAAGATTGAATTCATATATTACTTGGAATGCCAGGTCAAAATTTTTCTCAACTAGAGTTTCAGCGATTTTACATCTTCTCCTGCATTTTAAATTAATGCGATTTGGCAATAATTAATCATCAATTAAAACTTTCATGAATAAGACAAGAACTTAATAACATAAATGCAAGCATTCAGAAAAGGAGTGGCAGTGAGGTGAAGACTTAGATTTCAGCTTATCAATCTGTAATCCGGTATCGTGGAATAAAGGGTCAGATTTTCTGAACTTCTCTGTAGTTTTAACGATTTAGTACTATATCTGCAGAAAAATTCCAGTACAGAAGCTATGATTTTCAGCTAGATACAATTTTTTGTGGAGCCCTCCTCTAATGAATTTTGAGGGTACTCTGCCCTGTGGCTATATCAGCACTTTCAGAAAGAGGGGGGGAAACGGTAGAAAGCTCTCTTTGGGGTTGATTTGAATTCTTTATGGAACATTCAGATTCAGGATAGACACAAATCCTTGAAGTCAAATATAGACCTTGAAGGATGACTATGTCTAGAGAATGACCAACATTAAACCCGAGTTTCAGTCTACATAGTAGAGACCCTCTTCTTTATTTTCATTCTAATTATGAAAAAGAACATCTAAGTTAACAACAGGTGAAAGATGAGAAATTCTAGCTAGAAGAAAAGAGTACAGCATAGAACCTGAATGTCTCAAGGTCATTCGGGTTGCCAAAGAGAGAGTGTTTCCATTGAGGTCCCTCCGCATCATTCAAACTTCTCACAACATCAATCTACAAGTTAACGTGAATTTCAAAAATGCAAACTAAGTTGAATGTAAAGATACAAGTGAAAAAAGATAACCACTAACCATTAAGCTAATATTAGAAACTAAATATTAAGAACTCTTGATGCATCAATAACTGAAATGCAATCAATCAAAACAATAAAAAAAACCTTAATGTGAAATAAACATGAATTAGTCTAAGTGAATCAGAACTGTTCAGTGCCAAGAAATCTGCTAAAGATAACTTGATGTTGAGGACCAAAAGGGACACTGACAATTAATTTTCATATGGTTATCATCCTTCTAGTTATATTGGGAAAATAAGAATTGACTTATTAATTTATTTCAACAACCATGCGATATAAATTGTGCCGGCTAGTGTCAGTACCTGAATGGAAACACGAGCAGACAATTTGACCAGTCCCTCTTCAGTTAGCTTCTCTGAAGCAGTTTTTCCTCGATGACCTTTGGTGACAAGTTTGGTAGAATCTCCAACTTTAGATCGAGCTGACAACCCTTCATCAAAATGCATCTGCAACATAGACAGATTAGGATGTACAGAAGAACAAAACAAGAATGTAAGTCACTAATTTGTAACAATCCAGCTGGAGCGTCACACAACTTATCTAGTGTTCCTCCTGAAGAATATCAATGTTTTTTTTTTTTTAAATACTCAAATTGGATATAGTCCTTCAGTAAGAAGCTCAGATCCTTCAGTAAGAACAATCCAAGATTCTACTTTACATGAGAAGAACAACACTATTTACAGTTGTGAAGCTCAGACTTCGCAATGATGTGAGTGATGTGTTTAAAGAAGCTTTACCATTTCTGAGCCCTCACCTTTTTTTTTTTTTTTCCTGTTAATCTTTTGGCACAATCACATATTGTTGTTCATATGAAATCTAGGCTCCATACACAGTGACTTTGATTATGGAGACAAAAAGTATTTCTCATGCCCACTTCACTTGCCAAGTGATCCATGAGCATTCCACTTGCAAAAGTTTAAAAACTTGGCAACTGATGTCAACTTATATCTTTTAAGAACAAGGTCAATACTATAATGAAAACATCAAAGTGGTGAGATACACGAGAAATCTACAAGGGAACTTCAGGAAAACATTGAAAAGAAAAAAGAAAAGAGGAACACCCTAATATGGGGTAATTCCATTCTTTATACGACCAGATAATATATAAGAACAATTATCCAAATATGAATTGATTCTTTTTTGTTCATTGCCCACTTAATGTTTTTGCAAACAAACAGGATAGAACTCATATAGAGTTTATTGATAGTTTTATGATGCAAAGAATGTCTTGAATCATGCTATGCCTGTGTGAAGCTATACAGAGTATGTACCAGATCTTAGAAACAGACATAAGTGCCTAGTAAATTACCATCTATATAAGAAAGGGAGAAGATACCTCCACATCTGAACACACACACACACATACACATATTCGTATATAATATAAATAATATAGAAAGTTGTTTGATACCACTAGCACGTACAAGAAAAGTAAATGGCAAGGAAGATACATGAAATATATTACCTTTGCATGTTCCAAGTGCTTGACAGCTTCCTCTTGCGAAGCAGAGTTCATAAACAATTGGATACAGCAAAGGCCAGCGGCTACATGGTCCTTCCTGATCACCTAAGCCATCAATTCACACTTAGTAAGTGATAACGTGTCATAGACTCATATGCAATGCAGATCATTTCTCCCTCAGACTTCATACCATACAGAGAAGCTGATTGCATTCGTACATGCAGATATTTTGATATTCAATCTTAATGTGCACCGGCATTTGTAAAGCACATATATAATTAGAGAAATTACCATTACACAATTAGGCACATTTTCTTCAATAACACATTTAATGGTGGGATTGCATTAGTACATGCAAATATTTTGATATTCAAGCTTAATGTGCACCGAGTCCGACCACAGCATTTGTAAAGCCAATTTACATATATATAATTAGACAAATTGCCCTTACACAATGCAGCACATTTCTTCAATAACACACTTAATAGTGGATTATTCACTAAATAAATCTACAATGAAGAAGCAGAAAGTCCAACCCTCCTATAGAAAAACTTAAAACAGCCAAAAGTTTCAATAGATGCTGCCAGATTTTGAGGGCAAACTAAAAGTTATGCTGCCATATAGATGAGTATGCAACGGTCATCATACTGATCTTTCATTGTCAGGGAGTCATTTCCAAGTCGCTACTCATCAGGCCTATCAGAAATTAGAGTAGCATTTCGAAAGGGGTAAATTTACACTTTCTAATAAAATATTGCAGGAAATTCAACTATCTTGCAAGTATCAAACCTATACATCCAAGACATATTAATTTAGGTAACTAAAATTGTATCCAAAACAAGAAATCACATGAGGGAAGTGTAAAATAAGGAAGTGCACATACCTGAAACCTGTACAGATAATTGAAATGCTTATGAGTTTCACAGTAGATACAAATGCGAGAAACTGCTGCAGTAGTCTGCTGATTCACCAACTGATTCTGAGTCATAACAATCCTTGAAGATATCACTTCTTCCAGGACAGGCATGGCACCATAACCAACACATAGATCACATAAATCATCAATTGTTCCATAATCAGTTGCCAAGGAATCAGATCTCTGAGGCGAAGAAGTTGAAGTAACTACTCCCAGAGACGATGGCTGGGATGAAAGAGGAACAGAGTTGGCAGGGAAAAATAACAAGCAAGCCTCCTTATATCGACCGTGCCTAAACATGAAGCTGAGCAAATGCTGACGGCCATACTGCAATGTGAAATAATAATGTATTACAGGATGCATATCATTAATGTAAAGCAAGATAGATGAGTCATTTGTACAAGGGAAGTTGATTAAACAACCAACTTAAAAACACACAGAAGCACAACCAAGGGGAAATATAAAAACAAAGTTACAGTGTTGGAAAGGGATATTAGAACAGAGGGAATAAAGCCCACAAACCAGATGAACAAGGACTAAGATTTTCAGGTATGATTAACAAAGGAAATGTTGTCAAATGAAAAGATCCTTCAAATTATACAAATACAACTGTAGATAAGCTTGTCCATATACATGATTAAATGTCTTACACAAAAAGTGAAGTCGGGTTGTCCTGAAGGATGCAAGACATGGGATATACATCTAACAAAATTTAATGAAAATATGGGGCTGGGGAGCATAAACTCATTAATATAGTTTTAAAACCAGAAAATGAGTCACAAGGATTCAGCGTACTAATCTAAAATAATTTAAACAATTTGAAAACAGAATCAAGTAACTAGAAAGCTGAGCACATACATCTTGTAAATAGTTCACGCATTCGAGGTATCTAATACTGTCGAGGTTGCTTCTTGGTCCATCATCGAATTCTAAACTGTGTGTAGAGTTATCCTTTGCAGCTTCCTGAAACCTCCTAGATCTCTCGGAACGCGGGAAAGTAGAAGGCATGTACAATACGTTGAGGTAGGAATCAGCAGAAAGAGGATCATCTAAGACCGCTGGGGCACTTTTAGCCAAATGTTCATACCTATCATATGTTGAATGAAAAATATAATTGACATTGTTAACAATATCCACAAACCACAAAAGAAAACTAAATTCATAAAGTACCCCAGTGTCTCAGAATCAGAGATGTAGTTCAACAGAACTTCTGATGTCAATGAACAACATACATATACATTAAGCTTATAAATATAAATCAAGAAGGTGAATCACTTTTATTTCTCTAAAATCCAACGAAAGGAGACTCCCCTGATCATATTTGAAAGGTCATGCTGAATTATGGTAAAAACATTGGAAACCTTTGTGTGCTCGTACCATCTAAATTATATATCCAGTCTACGATTAGGAATTAAATACAAGTAGATGAAACTACTGTTATGTAAAGTTTAATGCTTATTGCTCTTCAAATTAAGTAACTCGTCATTTGATTAAAAATCCAAGTGTCTCAGGTGGCCAGGTTATAGTGAAAAACAACAGCTACATGTTCGATCATTTTAGAAGCAACGAACTGGTAATTTTTTCAGTGTTCACATTTCATTTGTAACTTAGCTGACTCATCGCAATATTCTTTAATAGATTTACCAAGTTTAAGATTCACCTTCCACTTTAACTAAATCACAACATTTTTGAAAACTTATCAAAATCCAGCATAATCCTCCTTTGCTGTGCGTCCAATTAAAATGAGTTAAAATAACCATGGAAAAATCGCTGAGGCAGGTAGTATTTTTGTCAGAAAGTTGACTTCTTCACATCTGAAGAACATAACTGTGCCATAATATAATCTTTTCCATCATACGATCACCACCCACATTACTCAACCCTCAAAAAGATCTTTTTTTTATATACTTGAGTATCATCAGCAGATACACAGTTGCTTCTCCTACAGTCATACTCCAGGCAAAGGGGATTCAATAATTATATAAAATATAATCTCCTTATGAACGTCTTACAGTAAAAACAGCAAAAACACCATTAGATGGAACAGCATAAATACAAATAATTCATGTTAACAAAATCTGCAGTCTTACATGGACCGAACAGATGCAACATCAACTGGAGGACCTCCTTCTATAGTATTAATGATCTCAAGAATCACTGGTGCAGGATCACCCTTGTGTAACTGAAGAGCTTGCCTGTATATTATCATTAACAAACTAAGAAAATACAAGAACAATAAAACAAAATAGGAAAGTAGAGAACAGGAACACATTCTGACAAACATAAACAAAAAGACATTTTTGCATTCCCACACAGATGCGCACATCAAATGTTGACCTACTTGAATTTAACTCTAGCTTGAGCATAGTGCTCCATCCGAATCAGGGCATGGCCCCATGCATTCCAAACAGGGAAAACCTCAATCTGAAGGGTAAAAATAAAATGTCAGCTGTTGGGTATTGATGGAAAATTGAGAGAATGATAATCAATATTATTAAATTAGTACCTTACACTTCTTGCAAGTATATACAGCCATACTATACCGTTCCTCTTGGATCAATCGATCCCTAAGATGTGAAGAAGATTCTTTATCAGCAATATCATCAAGGGAGGCAGCTATGCCTGATCCTAAAAGACTCTGCAACAGTTCAGCACGTCCTAGCCATATATCAACCTGTGATAGTGCTTCCGAAAGTTCATCAGTTGATTGACTACCCACACTAGAGCTGCCAGCATCAGAAGATGCATCATCAACATCCCTGCTTTTTTCAGAATTACTGGACAAATCACTGGCCCCTGAAAGTTTTCTGAGCTGGGATTTAGCAAAAAGCAGACCCTGCAGGATGCATAAAAAAAAATATAGGATATGTAATAATTTAATGAAGCCTTTTCCATCAGTTAAAAAGAATTTCAAACTGGATACCTGCACAAATGTTTCTGTTGCATGATATGCTCGTCCAGTAGCTTCCATAGATGCATTTTCTGGTAATTGTTGGGAGCTCAAAACAACTTTCATTTGATTTATACATAATTCCAGAGCACCTTTGCCAGATGCACTTTCATCTGAACATAAAGAAAGCAGTGCCTAGGTACAAGAAATACTAATATTAGCCGCATATGGAACTCTAAAAGCTGATCTAAATGCATTAACAGCAATGGTTTTCATTTAGTAAAACGTCAAAATGAAAGATAACATCAACTACATTTAGTAATCATAACATTTGAAATAACATCTACATTTAGTAATCATAACATTTGAACTCAAAGTCCACCTACAGTTCGGGAAACAAGTTTCAGTAAAATCCAATATAGTAGAATGTTAATAATTCCAGTTAGGTCTTAAGCACTGGTATTTATTCGTCACAAAAATGTTTAAATTATACTATGATACACTTCTATTAGACATTCGTGCCGAAGCATGCCACAGCTGCATGACTTGTGACCCACAGGTGGAAAATTTTCTTTTACAACAGTTTCATATCAGAAATTTTTTTGTGCTTAAGACTTCACAAGAAACGCCAAGTACATCAGTCAGATATGCATTCTCAGAGTCTGGACTATTCACAAAAGCATTACTGGGGGAAATCACCTTCACCTCTAAACTAAGAAACACTCACGAGATACATAAATATGTGCAATGTATTTCACATGATGCTGAGCTTTCAGCAAAGGAAAACCCATTCTGGAAATTCACAAATTTTCAATGTGTTGCACATTTTCAAAAAACATACTACAGTACCTTGAACAGAATAATGTCAGGTGCACTTTCATATCGATGAGAAGAACGAACAGCTTCATCCTTTTTGATATCACCTGTAAGCATCCACTCTGCTGCAATAGAAACAGAAGGAAGTCTTTCTTGCCCATCTGCATTGAATATTGAAACACGGTCTTCCTGAATACCAGTCATTGCCTCCAAAGAAACCTTTTCAGACTGTGTTAATCCAGAGCTCTTTCTCTTCCTATGGCTATCCTTCACAGCACCCTTATCACCAGCATTTCGAGGAGTCCATGAAAATGCTCTGCGCGCCTCTTTTTGCAAATGACTTAGGCTACTACTAAATGATGACCGTGTGGGTGTACTAGCCTTGGTTTTCTGCTTTGGTCTTGAACCAGAAACTGAAGTCCTTGAATCCCTGGAAGGGGAACTCATGCTAATAGCAATAGCTTTCGCAGCATATGCAAGAATCATGCTGTTGTCTCTCAACAGAGGGAACTCTTTAAGAATCTGCAAGCAATTAATAACCAAGTGGTTTATGACTTAGCTGGCGGCATCCCAATGTAGTGAGCATAAATATAGTATACCAGAGAAGCAGACTGCAGTTGCTTCCTCATCAGCAAAACTTCTAGGATCAAATGAGGATGTTCATGTAAGGCTGAGCATCTTTGCTGCCATGGCAATGGCAAAGACGATAATACACGAAGACCTAATGCCCAAGCATTCAACCGGGAAACCTCAACCTCAGTCAGATTTCCATGTCTTCTCTTCAGGAAGAAGTGCACCTTATTGAAAGAAAACACAGGTTTACTAAACAGAACCAAATCAAAATTTATATTTTTCAGATATCCACTTGAGAAATGGAAGAAAAAAAAATCTCAACATACAAGAAGCTGCTTCGATCTAAGATTGGGTAAGAGCTGCATGGCACTCATTGCAACAGGCAAAGCATCATTTGAGTCACGAAGGGAGGAGAGAAATCGCGAAGCTTCTGCAGGGCCACCACCGCTAACCGGGTCCACATTTAGAAGCTTCACAAGTTGATGCCCTTGAAGCTCTCTTCGAAGTTCAATAGAAAGTCCTGCACTTTCAGCCACTTCTAAAGCAGCAGAGACTGCTCCTTTCTCAGCCAATCTAAGTGCAAGGCCCTCAGGATCTTCTTTACAATCTATCTCAACCTAATTAAAAATAAATTTGGATAGGATTGGAGAATAATAAGATTCATAGTAAGAAACCATGAAGAGAGAAGAAAAAATATTGTTCTTAAATTTTTTGTTCAATTTATGCTTAATAACTAAAGCAAATATAGTCACCTCTTGCCAGCTACTGTATCGATCATCTGAACATAGAATGTGTTTGCATCTATAGAGGGCTTGTCTCCTTTGAACAACCTATTTATGTAAGATAAAGAACATGAGGACCAACTTGATATTGCATCCACCAGAACAAAAACTCCTTGTATTGAATTATTAATGGCAGTTCTACTTCCAATAGAAACAGATAAAAGCCAATTAAGGAACCTCAGTTTTAAGTGGATTACTATCGGGTAGATGGCAGCTACACATAGTGAGAACATCCAGTGCTGCTTCCAGCTCCCACCTGTGCAGACATCTTTAAGAGAAAAAAAAAGAGTGTACAGTCTTTGTCAAACAAACTGAAGCAAAGATGAAATAATTAGTATAAATTAAAGTCATTATGAATGGGTGCTAAGTAGCATTTGTCGAAAATAAAATAACAGGAGTAAAGAACTGACCATAGGCAATTAGACATAAATATCAGAAAAGGCAAGACTTTATGGTAATAAGCAATGTTACAAGAAATGTTATCGAAAAGCCACAGAGCTGAACCAGTAGTCATACTTCAGAGCAAGTCTAGCTGCCAGTTCTTTATCCCTCAGGCGTAGACAATACTGCCAGCTATTGCTCCAGACACGAAGGGCAGAACTACCTTGAGGTTGTTCTGAAAGTGTATCATCTTCTCCATTTGTAATGAGCATCTGAAGCAACCGGTCTGACGCCCCATTGCGCAAGAAGCGGTCGGATAGAGCAAGAGCATCCAGCAATTTTCCTTCATCAATCAGTCTGTGACAGTAAAATTGTTAAAACTAGTTTGACTAATTAGTGTTGCTTCCATAATAGGCCAAGTGACACTTTCCAAACAAAAAAAGCCAAAAAGTCATGGAAATTGAAGATGAAACCTCAATGTATGGGAAGACAAAAAGAAAAAAAAAAAAAAGGAACATATATCAACTCCTTCTACAGAGCTCTCTGACAACATTTGCATTCATTATCATGGTCAAATAAGTGGTATTACATTCACTGTAGGCATTAAAAACTACATGCCGAATGTTCAGATCATTGGTCTTCTATCTAACTTATTTGAACTTCAAGAGCCAAAATAACTGATTGGGATGCACATTAGTCAATAGCTTCTTGTATCCTTCCGCAGGAACATTTATTAGAGACGGGTAAAATCAACAGTCTTAGCCCTTCATACCGATAGAAAGCTAATCTGTTCCAAAGGAAACATAGAGTTCTTGAAACCAGGTGCCAATAGTGATTGCAACACAATACCTAAATAATTAATATAACAGGATACGATATTTATTGATAAAGTGCTCTTCAAACAAAAATCAAAGATTTCCCTGGTTATATTGTTTATAATGAACTTTTCAACTAATTAATAGAGGAAACATTAAATTTTAGCTGAATGAAAACACAAATATGATATAGACTCTATTGCAACCAATCACCTCCCTGTACTTCAACAAATTAAAGAATGATCATATAGTACCTCTCTACAGCTTTTTCATAGGGTCCTTTATTCTCCCCGTCAAATGAAAGGAAAACTGTACTATCATGTCCAGGAGTTTCAGACTTTGGAGGTTCATGCCAGGCATCAGATGCCACATTGCTTTGATCCTTAACCTCAGGCAATGGTGATGAAATGTTATCATCACTTTCTGATTCAGAATCACCTTCATTTTCACGAAATCGCTTCATAGCAGTCTTGGGTTCTGAGTTATCTTTCACATCATGTGTTCCATGATCAGCCGTGACAGCAAACTCAGAAACTCTATGAAGGTTGGTTTGCATTTGTATCCAACGATTCAAGGTAGGAAACCTGTTGTTCCCCCCCAAAAAAAAAAAAAAACACATTAGTTATTTTACAATAAACTATACATGACGTTATCACATTATTTGGTTGAAACAGACCTCTCTGACTGATCAAGCGCAAATTCATAAAAAATTCTATCAACATCAGGTGTCGGAAGTAAGCCATCATTCAAGGAACTAGAGATAGCTGGATCACAGCCCCGGTATAGCATAGTACTTCCAAACACACATGCCAGGACAGCCCTGACAGCAGATAACTTGACAAGATGCTTCACCACATCCAACTTGAGAGGATATAAAGGGACTTCAGGAGTGGCAGAAGAACGAGTGTAGAACTTGGGTTTAGCTTCGCGGGATGAAGGTGAGAGAACCTTACTTTCAGCATAACTCTTAGGGAGAGTGGGAATCACTGGAATGCAAGCCCAGCCTTTGCCAGATCTTGGAGGGTATACAGGAGGTACACATGCAGAAATTACTTCATGGACAAAGTCTGAATTCATTATTTCTGCTACCTTCCCCGCTGCATCAGTGCTGTCTCGTTCAAATACCAAACGAGTTAAAAGCTGCAAAATGATAAAATAGTATGAGCCAGATTGGACCAGTATACTTTACATTTTTCATATTGTTAACAGAAAGTAGGCCTCCCCTTTTTCACTTTACATTCAGAGACACAAAGTTTCGAGTTTCTGAAGACCATTGAAAAGTAAAGGCAAAATATCTCAACCACAGCTCATTTTTATGAACAGAGCACAAATCAAAACTGAATCTGCATTCCGGGGGTAGAGGTATCATAATCCCTTTCTTTTCACATCAAAAATAAAAATACCTAACTAAAACTTCTTCAAAAGTTTAAGCTTTTATATGCTAACCACTGCAGACCAGAAAGATTATCAGCATCAATTTTTCCCAATATTTTAAGGAAACGTAGCTTCCAAGGGTTAACAAGGAAGAAATAACAAAATTATAAAAGGAAGAGATTTTACATCTTTGGGCCACTCGTAAACTAGTGAAAAATAGTTGAAATCATGAGTGGTGTCTGTCCCATCAACAATGTCACCGATTGCAGCAATGTGTAAAATGAATTGAGAAAGGAATGTCGTGATCTTGGAACCAAAAGGGCCAAAAAGTCTCTTTTCTGAATCGTTGACATCGTAATTTGCGGAATTTGCATTACTTTCTCCAGAATCTGAATTGACAGAAGACTGCTTTACGGTTCTCAAACCAAGCCCAATAACCCAATTATTGTCAAGGCTTGGAAGCCCTCTCCCCTCAGAATTTGAGCTCTCCCCACTAGCATGATCCCTTTCTGTTTCTTCATCTGCAATAGCTCTTGCTAAATTATGAAGCTTACCTGAATAAAATTCAACAGATAGTACATGTCAGAACTCAGAAGCCCATTCATAAGATATGTATATCACCAGAGTTATTTGTTAAAAGTTATTTTAACAATATTAATCCTAGAGAAACTGGTATAGCAGGCATCAAGATTACCACTTAGAAACTGTCGCTTGCCCTTATGAGCATCTTCAATCATTTGATGAAGCATAACAAGGGCACGATCTCTGTTTCCTTGTCTGTGAAACTCTTTTGACAAAGAAAGGATCACTTCACCTGATAAAAGAGCCTGAAGAGCTGGGGGTTTGTCCTGGAGAGATGAATCGATATTGAACAAACAAGTAATGATAAACTACCATGAAAATTTTTAGGAATCAGAATTGTTTGGGCACGTCATTGCTGTCATTAGCACAATAGAACCTCTAAACTAAGATGGTAACTCATCCAAACAGGTTCATACCCAAACACCATCATGATAATTTAAATAAAATTATATTATGCAGCTAAATCACTTAATCAGCAGATTTTTACCCCCCCCCCCCCCCCTTCAACTCAAACTTGCTAACCACAGAAACCAGAAATTTTGTACTTATAATAGAAAAATAAATTATTAAACCAAGTCACATTTCTTTTAATTTTGTATTAAAAAGATAAATATAAACATTTTCCACTGCATCTCAACTTATAAACACACTGCAGATGGACCCTGGGTTTAACACTCATGCTGAAAATCACCATCATGGTTGTTACGTTTTCCAGACAGTCAGGAACATGATCCCCATAAGGTGGCTGCAGCTCACCCACAGTATGCAAACACAAAACCAAGAAGAAGGCTTTTTTGTTAAATTTTCATGAAGTAACTATGCACATATTGTCATAAACCATATCGAATTGAGAGTGCAAAACATGATGTTGTATCTGTAAAGGTGCATAATATCATAACTTGGTGAGGAAATTTGTCAACCTATCTAGCCTTATGAGCATATACACTAGGCACTAGCGTTTCAGTGTAATGGAAAAGTAAAGGCCGCAATAACAAGTTAATCATACATTCAGATTAAAGTAAAAAATTATCAGAAGATTAATGTGTGTGTGTATTATATCTGCAAGTTTATTCAAAAAGACTGGTGTCAAAACTGCTAAAATTACCTGTTCCAATAACTCGCATAGCCGCTTAAGGACACGCTTGACGATAGAAATAATTGCCACTTCACGGATTTGATCCCAATAATTTGATCCGATCTTCGGAGCACTACCAGGATAGATCTCAGAAAGCATAATTTGTGCCTACTTGTCAAAATTGATCACATAGTCAAACTAAAGACAAGTTTAGGCATCTTACTCATTTTGAATCAATATAGCTTCCAGAAATATCTCATCTACCATTACTAATTACTAGGTAAAAATCATTTCTCCTCTGAACTATATGTAGCTTGATACCTTTTCACATAGACATTGAATCGTTCCACTGTCCCGTATGAACTTTAAATTTGATGCATTTTACCATATCGGACAAACCCTAGCCGTACATGTCTCAGAAATTAAAGTACATACGGTAAAGTGGAACAATTCAAAATTCATATAAAAAGTGTCAAATCACGCAAATTCAGATGGCAATTTCTATTTGACCCCAGTTACTAATGCCAAAAGGTAGAAACATAAGGAATAAGTATTCCAGTAAATCTCCCCCTCCCCCCTGTCTCCCACGGTCCCACCCCAAAAAAAGATAAAGAAAAGTACTGGTGTGAAAATAATTAGATGACTCTGACAACATGGTGTTAACTGATAACGAAAGCAGTCTCTAATTACAAGATCCACATAAGTAAGGTTGAGTATGATACTTGATTCAGAAGCTTCAAAGACACACTAGGTAACTTTGAACATCCTGCGGCTACATCAATGCATAGAAGAATCTGCAAGGCAAAACAATTCAATCATTCTCTAGAATGTCTGTAAGTGATTGAGCAAACTCACCATAGCAACAACTTTAGAGGGCCAAGGGCAGTGAAGAACACTTACAGCTGCCAAAGGACCCAACTGAGAGCGCAATGACAAGAAATCCAACTCTTGAACAGAAGTAACATCAGCAGCACGAGACATCACGTCCTCCACCTAATAAGACTTACACTGTTTAGAGAACCCTATCACAACTTCATCTAACAAAATAGTTCTTTACATAATTACATCAGGTTCTAGAACTAATGATTTATCAGTTTAAATACTCCCTCCCTCTATTTATCTGGTTCTGATGGCTTTATTCTATTTTTTAGTGTGGTTGAGTAGGACAGCTGCATTTATATTGGTATAGAGTCTCTAGATGGTTGTTTAGAGAGGCAGTGTTCTTAGGGAAAAGAAAAGCAGAGTTTCCTTCACATGCATAAAAAGGTTAAAGAGGCAACACAGAACCTAGTCAGAATCCACTAGATGATATTGACAACTCATTCAACAAAAATACCAAAACCAAGATAATGCGAGAACAAGAGAGATTTCACGGAATCAATGACTTGAGCATTTATGAAAATCTGAGATTTTAAAATGGAGGTATGTGATCAAGAAAGAAATTTATAGGCACGAGCAAAGATCATACAGAAGTTTTTCTGAAGGCAGCATCCACCCATTCAGTCAATTCCAGTGTCGCTTTATCTTCTGGAGGTAAGGAAAAACGAGAAATAGCTTCCTCTCCAATGTCATATTTTGCACGTTGCATGCAACTGAAATACAAGCAAACATCAGCACAATGATCACATCCACGTAAATAACTGTTTCCACAAGTATATATGCATTTATATGCCCATATAAAAAACATGTGTATATGTCTTAACTGCTAATACACGCACTTACTCTGATAGTCTTATATGAACTCACACAAATCCATAACCGACATTGACTTCTAAGTTCTATAAAATTTTATAAAAGAATGGAATAGGAAACTACAAATCTTAACCGATAGAACAACTCACAAATTAAGTAGCTTAGATGGGGCTGCACGTAGCACTGTTAGAGCCTCCTTCCACCTCCACTGACGTTCAGATAATGGCAGGAGGCGTTGTAAAATTGAAAGGCGCCATTCCCAATCTTCAGTGAATCGTTTTGCCTTCAAGATTCTCCATTCTAGAGCTTGTTTACTTCCAGCAGACATATGACCATCCAAGGAATTGTCAAGATCAGATATTGATGATGGTAGCTGCTGCCGCAAAATATTAAGTACTTGGCCTGTAAAGGAGACAACCATCTCATTTCCCCCTTCATGGAATGTGACATCAGCTTGTTCCCCACCACAACCACTAAATGACTTGGAATGTCCTCTTATTGGATCATATGGTACTAAGTCAATTTGTAGGTTGTCCATGTATAAAAGTGAAATAATAATATTCACCATATATATCTGCATTTAAAGATTGACCCACGATAGCATAAGTAATGAAGGAGAAGGCAAGGAAAAGCATAACTACCAGATAGATAGCTCTTGGAAAAAGATAAATAAAAGGTTAGTCTGCTAGAATAAAGATCGAACTTTGGTGGTGAAAGCAAGACCAACTTAGCAGGAAACAATAGCTTTAAATCATAATGAGGCCAATGTACTTATAGCTGGATTCTGGAAGCATGAGACAAGTCACAAGCTCATGATGGCTTAATTTTTTCTTGTATTTGGACAAAAAACGTAATGGATACACCCATGAAGTTATTATAATCTGGTTTTTATATATCTTCTTATTTATTCCACACAGTTTTTTTTTAACAGTAACTGCTGCAGAACTGTTAGAGGATAGGACCAGAAATCTTCAAGCAGTACCAAAGTAACCATTCTTTCCTTTTGTGTGTTATGCATTATACTAGATTATGTTTTAGTAAAGTGCCAGGAATTATCTTTGTACTAGTGTATCAAGCATACACAGAATTCTGCCAGATTGGTTCAATAAGTGGATACCTCTTGATAATTACAACGTTGAATTGTGCTCCTGTGTTTCATTTCTTATATGTGATTTACACACTACACTACCTACAATGCAAACACTATCTTTTTCTTTATGAAGAACAAAAGAGTTCTTAATAGATTTAAACACTATCAGCAGGAGAAGAAAATACTTCAGTTAATCAAATAAAATGGAAAAGAGAAAAGAATAGATATATTTCATTTCAATTAAAATGCATAACTATGTCGATGTAACAAAATAGCAAGGAAGCAGCTTATATCCAAAAAAAGGGAAGCAGAGCAAATGCAGACCAAGCATGTGAAGAGTGTGGGCTCACAAAACCTTGCGGGAAGCATTCATGATTGCATCAAAATGATTCTTGAGTTCTTTCAAACAGAAGAAAGCCATTTGCTGATGTCCAGTCCCATCAGTAGTACTCTTTTCCATCGATCCAAGAGCAAGAACAGCAGTTTCAAGAGCATATCGCATGTGCATGAGTTCAACATCTTGCATCCTGCAAACATGTAATGCACAACAAATGGATCATTATGGAGGTTGCAAAGCAGAAATGCTTCCACAACTAAAAGACAAAATAAAATAAAATTAAAACAGCAAACACAACTGTTCTGTTGTCCTGGAACCTCAGAACCAAGTAGCTCAAAGAATAGCAAAGTCACAATTAATACAATCATGAAGTATAGGATACAAGAATTATTTGCTAGTCTGAGATTCACCAAAATTCAAAACCAAAAGGACGTGTAACAAACTCCATGTGAAGGTATATTTATACCTCTTCCAAGCTTCTGAAGTTGAAGTAATAGGCTGCATGCTAAGGAGTTCAATCGCATCTGGAAATTCTATGTGAGGAACTAAATCAAACATCACCTGCACATATAAACAATAAAAATGATAGAATACCATAAACCAGGATAAGTGTCTTCAGCATACAGTTTAGAGCCTTACCCGAAGAGGGCTTTGGACTGATAACCTCTCCAGTACAAAATTTTCCACAAATGGATCAATTTCAGCATCTCCATTCCCACATTCTAATAAGTCTTTTCCAGATAATAGTATGGAGGATTTTAGACTCCAAGATTGACCAGAATTATTTCGGGCAACAAAAGAAGCAATGTCAAGTCGGTAGCATAGTGTATCGCAAAGATTTTCTACACAAGATACCTGTCAACAATGAAATGTTAAGCAAATCTAGTTGCTGTCATATCGTAGAAGAGATTTGGTGGTGTTGAAATATCAACACATGATAGCTTTTAGCTGAGGTATTCAATGTGGTACCAGAGTCAGACCAAATGAAAAGTTTGCGTTCAAATGTCACTGCCACCCATTTATCAATTTTCCACATGCGAGGATTTAAGTGACCAATTGCATTCGAGGGAGTGTTTTGAAGGTATTATAAGATGCAAAGGGATACTCGTCTCTAATAGCTTAAGTTTTTAGATGGGGTGGTTATTGAAGGCAGTACCTCATCTAACTTGTCATGATAACGGGTAGGCTCTTCCAATCGAAGAGCTTGAGATTTACTTGTCCATAAAGATTGCATCAGTTTCCTTCTCATTGTTGTTTTTCCAGCTAAAAAATCCCATCCCAAGGCAGCTACCAGGGGTTGAAGTCGGGGAAACAACATGAGAACCTAATGTGCATTCATTAAAAAATTTGGCAAGGATTAAACACTAGTAATTGCAATTGGTTTAACAATCAAATATGCTTTAACAGAAGACATTGGCATGTATCAAAACAATAGGAAATAACAAATGTTTTTATTAACCAAAAACTCTATTGATTTTTTAATTTCATTTTCACATTAGAATTGAAGAGAGAGAAAATAATACAAAAATGTAAATTGATTTTGACCATTTGGCTGTTCATAGATGAAATGCTTACGAAGCCAACCCAAAGATTTATCCTATCCTAACTCGTCTAAATCATCAAATGTCCTCCTATTCATCTCCAAACATAGTGACCAACATTCAGAGGACACAATAAATCTCCAGAAGACCTAGCCTCTACAACATAGAAACCCAGGTAAATCATCAAAAAAAAAAAAAAAACCTGCAGATGATCCAAGAGACACCTAAGCAAGATCGAGTTCTATATGTAAAAATATGTATTACTCTAATATAATATCAGTTCTTGATTCTCAACTCTCCCTTTTGATTGAAGCATTCAAATGAAGAGATGATGATGATGATAAATAAAAATTTATAAAATGGAAGTGTAACAAGAATGACATGCATGGAATGAAGATCGGTCCGTAGAATAAAATGGTAGTTGGATCAATACATGATATATGTCTGATACCATGTTGAATTTTGAATTACATGATAAGACTGACGAGGGAAAGAATAATAAAAATACAGTACGTAAGGTTATTTGGTCCACATCCACACAAAAACAAAAAAAAAACAGAAAAAACTTATATCCCAATGACTATAACAATTGCATTGCTCTCTCCTGATTTCATATGACATTGATCAACCAGTAGATAGATGAAGTACACGTCTTAGATAAGGAAGGGCAAATCACACCGAAGTCAAATAATTGACGTCACAATAACCACATAAAGATATATCACCTTGATAAAGAAAATTAATTTTTGAATTTCAACAAGTTTAATAAGTCATTTTCCTAGAAGAAAGCTTCCTTTTCCTTCAGGAAGACAGCACACAAGTAGGATAACTAGAAGATATTTCTTAGAGAAAATATGAAGATGCAAGAGAAGATATTCACATGCTTGTGTATCTGAAACACTCAAACAGAAGACAATTCAAAAATAATGCAATTGAAACTTATATTCTAGTAATAAGTTATAGAATTACCACACAATTTGCCTAATAAATTATTAGAGGACAGACCTGGCAAGCTTCTTGAATTTGCTCTTTCCTCACAAGAGACAATGCAGTATCCACTACACATTCAAGGGCATGTAAGCCTCGAACACGAGCGTAATGATACATATCTCTCATGCAAAAATTTGTTGCAACTTTTAAAGCTACTGATGTCTCAGCTGAAACTGTCTCAGATGTCAATTGTGCAATAGATTTTTGAAGGCACTGAAGGGGGAGCGGAATTTGGTCACCTCCACATGCACTGTAGGCATCGATTTCTTGAGAAAGTAAGTCATCCTGGATGATCTGTAAGATCAATCATACACTTGAGAATTCTTTGCAATTAAACATCTGGAACATTACAGAGTCAAGGACTACAAAGACCTATAACTTACTAGCAAATTAAAAACAAACTCAAAAACATCAACCATAAACAGATTAATTGACATGCCAAACATACAGACTAACATACATACTAATTTTTTACAAACTATGGAGGCAACAACTTTTACATTCATAGTTCCTCACCTTTATCCACAATCCAACAACCCAATGAATTAGTTAGAACTATATAGTGCATGATTTAGATCAGAAAATACATGTGTAGTAGTCATAAAAGCACAGTAAATAATCAGAACTCATCGCTTAATGGCACAAGAAAAGGAAAAGGATATTCTTCATAACTTCAAAATATGATCATAGATTGGGCTGGGCTGATGTTAGATAATATTCTGTGATGTAGCATCACATTCGAGTTTCACTTCATGTTTATCAAAATATCTGAAATTGGGTGTGGTTACTTGTCTCAGAATGGCAGTCCTCCTTCTTTCAAGTTTATGCAAAGATAAGCAGAGAATACCCTCAATGACTAGTTATTATAAGAACCACATCTTTAGGCAGGGCTAAAAATACATAAAAGGAAATTTTCCACTTAACGCCTTTCTTTGTTGCTTGCACCCAAAAGAGAACTAAAGTTTGTATTAACAGTTTCAGTGTTATGCATGCCTGTTGTTCTATTCATTAATGATTAGTTCTATATACATTCAAATAGAACATTAATGCTGGATTCTTTATACATGACATTTTGAAGTACACACAGAACTATGAAATTTACCCTAAAAATATGAAGACATTTCACATGACATGAACCGTCCTGCATGCGTACACACTACACACTAACAACAAGACAATTACTCCATTATCATGGAGCATAAGATCCTCAAGATTGAATAAGTAATGGTATCCAGATCATCAAAGTAGCAATATTTTGTTTCAGATTACTGAATCCATTTCAAAAAAAGATGCAAACTCACTTCTTCCTTTCCAAGTAACAGTTCGTTTCGTAAGTTCATATAGGTCATCTGCTAAGATCACTCACTCTCTCTCTCTCTCTCTCTCCACTACCAGACTTGTCTTCAGCAAAGGAAAAACTCAGTTTTGTATTTGTACAAACATGAAGCATGTAACTTCATAGAAATATGAAATAAAACCTGGATGCATTCAACAATCTCTTCTTGGGCTTCACAAGTACTTTCCAGCAGAAAGATTGTTCTCAGATATCCATGACATGAACTCATATGTTATAGGTTGATAAATAAGACTCCTAAAATCATGTATACTAAAGTAAACCAAACAATCAAGTACCAGTAATAGAAGATGGAAGCATCAAAAAAACCTGAAGCATCTGAACTAGACGAGTGCAATGGGATGAAAGCGCTTCTGTATATATGGAGAAAACTTTAGTTCGCATGGTGATTGAGGTGTCTCCATAATCATGTACTCCTGACAACACCCTTCTAAGAAGATCTTGCAAAACCATGCTACCAACAAATAAAAGAGCATAAGTCAGTTATACCAAGTCAAGCTTCTCTTTACCAGGTTCTTCAATTTATTTCTATAAGTCCAATAAATGTTTAATTTTTAGCTTCGTCTCAAAGGAATAAGAAAACCAGCATGAAGAGAAATACATAGTATATGACTGCTGAGTTTTTTATCAATCAATTATCAACAAGATCAGCACCAATTTAGCTTCTCTGTCCATTCTTCATGACTGAAGAAGACTAAATGAAAACACAAGCCAATAAATAGTTGCATTAATCATGATACATTTGCAAGTTAAGTGAACTTCCTACACAACACTAAACATCAGGGACAAATCGAGCTCACAGTTAGCAAGTAGCAGAAGAGTAATCATACCTATATTCAGCCTCTTCAACTCCACTATTCAAATGAAGAAATCTAACATGCAAGACTGCACCATCCTCATCGCCATTCTCCAAGCACTGTCTCATGGCATCTAGATGAGTTATCTGAACACACTTCTGGACCAACCTCAATAACTCCTCTTCTTTCTCTTCATGCCGCCTCCCATCCTTTTTCAAAGCAATTGCCAAACCCCCTGAATCCTCATTCTCAACACAACCCACTTGCCCTCCAATATTTGCACACAACACATCAAAAATTTCAGGATTTTCCAAAATAGACCCCCTCAATGTCATTAATTCTCCTTCACCCAAACCTCCCAAATTCCATTCCCCAATTTCTTCAGAACAAATCAAATCCGGCCTCAAACGATTCAACCCCACCTCTGAAAGTCTTTCCAAAACCCGCAGCTCTTCCTTCATCACACTTCCCGCGTCTAAATTATCATTTAAACCAGTATTTACACCATCTTTAACAGTTTCCAAAACTCTAGAACTAATAATATGTACATACAACAAAAACTCAGAGCGCAATTTCAAGATATTCGGGCTAAACGACCATATATTCAACGTGGCGTCAGTAAACTGAAGCAGTTCAATAGTGCACAAGAAAGTGAGAATTGCAGGAGAAGGGCATGAATCGGACCAAATAACCGGGTCCGGTGTACCCAGACGCCCGCCCTGTGAAATTATAGTTTGCAGAATGGTTCGAGCAAGGTCTGGGCTTCGGGCCCGAAGACTGTGCAGCGTGGCCCGAAACGGCTCAAATTGACCCAGGAATAAATGATTTGCGGTGACTTTGGAGAGAAGTTCGGTCTCTTTGTCTTCCATGATTGGGAATTCAACTGAAACCAGTTGATATACATGTATCGTGCCTATGGGGCAGTGAGAGATCCCAGTTGAAAACGCTGGAATGATGTCGGAAGAGCTTATATAGAAATCGTCGATGTGTCTCTACGACGTCGTTCAAGTGAAATATTCTTTTTGGGTGGGGCTATCCAAAAAGACTAAAATAACTATATATCAAAAGACTGAAATACCCAAATTTATTAGAGTTAGCAATCAAAATTACCACTTTTGATATAAGTAGTTTTAATTTTACCACTTAATATCAAAAAATGTCTCAGTATACCACTTATTATAACAAAATATCACTAAAATCTGAAAAAGTGATTCTCTCTCCTATCATTGATGAGTTAATGGGGCAATTATGGCCCACCAACCCCACACCCACCCCACACTTTCACCTTCCTTCCTTCTGTTCTTCGAAAAATTACAGAGAGAGAGAGGGTTCCTATTCGAAAAATTACAGCAAAAAAAAAAAATTACCTTGTGTCTCAAATTCGTGGAAGGAAGATTCTTGGAACGTAAATTTTCGAGGAATGGCAAACCAGGTTAGATTCGAAACTTTGAATATCTATTAGTGAAGTTGAATATCTATTCGAAACTGTGAGATAGATTTTTTGTTAATGTGTGTTTAGAGTGAATGTTTAGAGTTAATTTTGAAAATCTATTAAATGTTTTTTATAGTGAATGTTTCGCCTTCGCATGTTTAGAGGAATTTGTTGGAAAATATCTAAATTTTTAGGCTGAAATCTGCAAAAAATGTTCGAAGTTCCTCGAACATTCTTGGTTACTCGAACAATATTTGAGCGTTCATCGAACAATTGATATTGTTCGAGTAACCCTATATTTCAACGCTACTCGAACAATATTTTGGTAGTTCCTCGAACAATTCATATTGTTCGAGTAACCCTTTACTTTCAACGCTACTCGAACATTTTGAAAGGTACTTCGAACAATAGGGTATTGTTCGAATAACCCTTTAACTTGTATGTTCCTCGAATAATAGCAAATTTTCGAGTAACACTTAAAATTGAACCCTACTCGAACAATAGAGTATTATTCACGTAACCCTTTAATTAAACGTTACTCGAACAATTTGCTATTGAATTTGAAATTGTTTGAGTAACCCTATAACTCTTGAATTTTTTGTTCGAGGAAGCCTTTTTGTTGTTCGGTATACACTTTTTGTCTTACTACCAAAAGTCGATCTGTTTTGCAGTCCTTGGGGAGCACGATCAATCTATGAACAAGAAGGTAACTCATCGAATGATGGAATGTCGGGAATATACCATTCCGCTCTCATTATGTCATCACAAAATTGCTCATATGTCCTCCCGTTGCTCCTGATCCAACATTGCCTCTACATCTTCATCAAGTGCAAAGTCATCTTCTTCATTGTTTGGATCTACAACAAAAACACACAACATTGTTAATCACAATAAACACAAATAATACAATATGCTAAGTTCATAAATGTTTACATACCGACTCGATCATCCTGCTCTTCTTGCTGCGGTCCATTTTCGTGTGCCTCAACATCTTCTAATTCATCAGTTGGGAGTCTATTCAAGTCTAAATTGTTTAAATTAGTAGCATCAACTTGTCTGGATTATGCCACCCAAGGCTCCCTTTGTTGATTTGAAGACGTTCCAACAAAAGTGTCTTCTATCCCATCTCCAACACCCCATTTTGAATAAAATCATTCGTCGCTCTGTAGCCCTAAGGGAATATTTGAAGAAATCCAGTTCTCTCCCATGTTGACATTGAAATTTTGACGCTCCACTTCGTATGTGAACGGAAAAAAACTCTGAGGACCTTCATTATATTGTTCATGAACGGAAAATGTGGATCCCCCTAATGCTCCGACTTGCATGCTTTTCAAAGAAATAAAAACAACTAGAACCTCATCAACGGTTAAAAACGCCTGCTTCAAATCTAAATCATCCTTAATTTTCTTCTTCTTCAATCTTCCATTGATTTCAACTAGATAATGAATCAAATAGCCCCAACAATTCATGTCGGCTAGAACAAATCCGTGAACAAAGCTCAATAAATCGATATATGTCATTGTTTGAAGATGAATCAATGTTTGAGAACCGTATTGTAAACCTTCCCAATAACCTCCAAACCACACCACTACTGAGAAAGCCATATTCTTCTAATTAATTTGACCTATATAAGTAAAAAAAAAAAAGGAAAATTTAAAATTACAGAAATTCCAGTGGGTTACTCGAACATTATGCAAAGTCCGAGTAACCCTAATATAATGTTCGAGTAAATTTAAAAAAATGATCAAGTAACCTTAATAAAATGTTCGAGTAACCTTAATATAATGTTCGAGTAAATTTAAAAAAATGATCGAGTAACCTTAATAAAATGTTCGAGTAACCTTAATAAAATGTTCGAGTAACCCAATTCAAAATGTTCGAGTAACCCAATTCAATGTTCGAGACACAATGCAATATATGTGTAAAGTTCGAATAACCCATACTGTAAAGTTCGAGTAAAATGTTCGTGGACCAAAAAATATACTTGCAGACTAATCCTAATGTTCGACTAACATTATATATGTGTCTAACACTAATTTTCGAGTAACAAAAAAAAAAATCATGAAACCCTCTATTAATCTAAATTAATAATATCCCACAGTTTAATTGTACCATTAACAATTTTCTACACTAACTAAATATTAAAACGGATAAAATAATTTATAAAAACTTACTTGATTCTTGAGGAAGGTTGTGACAACGATTGCTTCTTCAATTTTTTTTTTTTTTGAATGAATCTACACTTTCATCTCTATTCTCTTTAAAATGTGAAATTTTTTACTGTTTTCCCGTGAATGTATGTAATATCAAATCACACTACAAAGTGAATTTTTTTTCAATCTTTTACTGTTTTAACGTGAATGTATGTAATATCAAATAAAACAAAAAATAAAGAATCTCATCTAATAATGCATATGAAGAAGTAAAAAAAAAAAAAAGGAATCCACTTTTATTGACATCCGTATATGTTGTAAGAAAAAATCATCATTTCCTCATAATTGTAACTATTCAAATAAGACCAAGTCAAATAAGTGGTAGAAAGTGACAATTTGTTATATTTAGTGGTAGAAAATGATAATATATTATATTCAATGGTAAAAAAATGTATTGCTTATAGGGTTTGTGGTATTTTACCCCATTTCCTCAATTTATTAATGATCCACCTTTCTTCCATCTTCTTCTTCCAAATTTATTACTGTTACATTTTGTTAAACATGCTAGTGTCAATGTTTATGTATCAACAAATGATACAATTACTAATAAATTTTATTTCAATCATTTACTAGTATCGATGTTTATGTAAAATTAGGGTTCGATATCTTCATTGATATCATTATATTGTTCTACTCACCGTGAGCACATTAATATGCATCAGCGCTGATGTGTTAGATATCTAACATATCAATTAATTTCACTCTATATACAACAAGGGATTAGTACACATAAGAGGTGGACATACTCACTGTGCACATTTTAACATTTCTTTCAATATTTTATCTGCATGTATAAAATTTAAATCAATATAATAAATTATACCACCTAATAACACATGTATTATAATTTTTGTACACCTAATAAATTTTAATTATTTATAATATCACAAATAAGTTAATGTCTTGATCTATCTAACATGTAAATGTGTTCGAAACAGCTAATTTTGGTCATAAAATGTCACAAGGCAAAGAAATTACCACCATTGTTATATCAACATGATAAACACAAGAACACAACAAACCATAATCGTAAACCTTTGTTGGTATTTATTTAACAATTACCTAATACATATCATCAAATATTGGCTGTTGTTCATTTCACTACAAAATAATATGAAAACCCTAATCAGACTAAATTAGAAAAAAGAAAAAAAAGGAAGGGGATAAAAAACTGCAGTGCTCTAAAATGCAAACAAGTTTAGGCGGGAAAGCATCGAAAGTTTCACATTTACCCATGGAAATTTCCCCCTCTTAATCCCTAGTTTGTACGATCGCATGATATTTCAAATTTTCTTGTAATTTCTTCCGTAGAAACATCGATTCTTCCCGGACAACGCCTGCCGAAGTTCGCCGAAGACTGGTGGCGGTAAACGACGGAGTTATGGTTACACCAGAGCTATCGCCGTCGGGGACGACGGATGTTGAGTTTGTGCGTAAAAAGCTCCGTCAGCGGTGGGAGCTGGCTTCTGTTCTCAACTTTCTTCACGTAACGCTCTCATTAATTACTTTTTCGTGATTTTGATCCATTGATTTTCGGTTAAAATGCAGTTGCTTTTTGTCTGTTACACGCGGTTCACTTCCTTATTTTATCCGAAGAGATGATGGGTTTTCTTGATTAGAAGTTTAGAACGCGTCGCGATATAGTTATTCTGTATAGTCTTAGAGGGTTGTACTCTACGTTTATTCTGATGGAATGGAACTGTAGATTAACTTCTCCAAGTATTTGTTCCATTAGCGAGAGTAATATCTTACAAGCGTGGACTGTCATGATAGCGTTTTTCTGTTTTACCCTGTATCTGGGAAAACTTGTGATGTATGATAAGTCATTTGTTTAAGATAGGCATTGTCTTCATTCTTGGGGTATTAAATAATGGGGTGTAAGCTTCGTCATCAAGTGTGTAGCAGCCCTGAAACAAGTACAGTCTTAGACAAATCAGTATAGCATATACAAACACACACATATTTTATTCTGTATTTTGCTTGTAATCTTTGTTCTGATGGTTCTTTACGATGTTATTTTAGGTTTTTAAGCCTCTTATTGGGAAAGAGCTGAAGATATCTGCTGAAGATTTAGAAACTGCACTCATCGAGCAAAACAATACACTTGCTCAGCTTCATGTAGCACTTTTGAAGGTTTCATTTTTATCCCAGAAGTAATCATGTTAACTACAGGGTGTTTGGTTAAGTGTACAAGTTCTTAAAACATGTCTGAAAGCTTAGAAAATATTTTAAAGTGTTCTTATATTTAAAAAAGAGAACTAATTTTATGTATCTTCAAATAAGATTGTGTTCAATCAAAACAAGATTATGATGCTTTTAAGATATTATAATTAATTAGAGTGCTTGAACTGAACTGTTGTTGAGATATCTTCACCTGAAATCTATTTGTAATTCTCACGATCAATTTGGACAACAAGACACAATTCAAATGGCACTTTATATCTGAAATGGGGATAGGATTCTTTTTGTTCGACAAACTATTGCAGCTATTACTCATCAGATAACCTGATAAATAAGATGAACATTTCTTCAACAATCATTGGCAAGTTGCCTCCCCTTTCTTATTGTTTTTGACTTCCATTTGTTTTTATAAGATGTACCTTACCTGCTGATAATATTAACTAACTGATTACACCATTACCTGTTATCTTTGTTTTTAGCGAATGAGTGATGTATGATAGATTAATTTCAGGGGATTCTCCCAGTCAGCCAAATACTAAAGTCCTCCGATGCATGGATGGTTGCTCTTAGTAAGACACTGTTAACGTGGTGGCCTTGGGTAGGTCAAGCTTGTGTTTCTAAGAGATTGTTTTGGAATAATAAGAGATACTACTGCACTTCATCTTTCCCTGCAGGTTGCCAAGGGGGATTTTCCTTTAAATGGAGCCAAAGGGTAGGGTGTTTCTTGATCTTCAATCAGTTGGAATTCATGTTGTCACATGCATCATAACTGGGAATTTTTGTTGTTTTTAGTTTTCCTTGTACCCCCTTCTTCTTTTGCAAATTTTTAATTTGCTTCTGTTTTTAAAATGTCCAGGGAAGAGGTACCTCTGTATAAGGAACTTGAACCAATAACTCGCCTAGTTATGCTTAAAGCTCTTTGTGAAGTTCGAGCAGATGTATGTATCCACACTCTATTTCTTTGCATGCTTATATATGTTCATATCTTTTGCTCTATCTTCTGAATAGATAAAAAACTTTGTTTGGTGTTATAATATTCACTGTAGCTATAGATATATGATCTTATCAATTCACGATGGTCTTTCTGATGTTTCTGATAATCTGATGTCATACTTTTCAGAAGGTATTTTTTCAAATTTCCATGACTTTGATGTTTTGTTTCATGTGTAGCAACATGATGCTGTGGCTTATATCATTGAGAAAAGGAAAAATGGCACTGAAGTTTCTTATTTTCGAAAGGACAAGCTAGCAAGTGATGGAAATGGAGTAACTTTCTGGTAAAACTCTAGGGAATTTTGTGCTTGTAAAGCAAGTCCAGAATTGTGTTAACCATGATTGTCTTTGTTATAGGTATGATGGGAGTGAAACTATTGGTCACAGATTATACAAAGAGGTTCACTTGTTTGAATATGAGCAAGGCAGAGGTAAGGGTACTGTCTCAGAAATAAATTGCCATTGGGAAACCCTTGCAACTAATCTAGAAGAATTCAACCAGATTGTGGTATGTAGGCATATTGTGTTATCTATATACTTCATTGTCAATCTGCCACATTGCATTTACTCTGCTTCTTTGGTTGGTAGAATGAACTTTCATGCAGTAAAGTTACGTGGGAGGTGGCTCTTAGTAAAACCATTGAAAATGATGTTATTC
The DNA here is from genome assembly GCA_005771605.1 of Scutellaria baicalensis. NCBI lineage: Eukaryota > Viridiplantae > Streptophyta > Magnoliopsida > Lamiales > Lamiaceae > Scutellaria > Scutellaria baicalensis. The sequence continues at coordinate 22,573,751 of CM016726.1, forward strand.
CTGTTCTTGAAAGGCAAAGGAAGGTTAATAATTTGAACTCTTTCCTTTACTATACCTTTTTGATGTTTCAATCTTCATCTGGCTTCACTTAATGGGAAAAATTATCTGTTACTGCATTTAACAGAAGGAACTGAAGGCACAACAGCGGCAGCAAAGAGAACAGATGAGACTGAATGGTCTTCGAAATTCTGTTAGAACTCGATCTTGTCGTAATTACAAGCCCATAGACTATAGATATGGTATGAGAATTTTTAATTATTCCACAGGCTTGTTATTCTCTCTGTGTATTGAGCTTCACATGGGTGACATTTGCTTCTAAAGTATTGATAGGCATTCATAATAGCATTCTAATATTGTAATGCATCAATAAAGGTTGTTTCTTCACATGCTATATCTTCTACACATCTGAACATACTAGCTTGGCAATCATGCCTGGACAACTCACAAACTTCTTGTTGACTTTATCTCTTAGGCATTTAGGTAATTAAGTTCTATTTGCAAACATGTCTACTATCTCATCATTAGAGAGAATTTCGACTCCATGATACCAAACTGAACAATAGCTAGTTGAAGGCTTATAATGCAACACAACCACATTGTCATGCTTCATAAAATTGTACCAACAGAAATATCTAATAGTTAACTCACGTGACTTGTATCTGATCATTGACTGTTCTATGTGCTCTCCAAACTGGATTATTCAAGATCTAGACTTCAAGCTTGGAAGATTAGCTTGAGACGAGAAGTCTTAATTTGTTCTTGTGTGTGAGGCAGACTAGAGTATACTACTAGTCCTGGCAACAGTGGAGAAAATTCTACTTGAGGATTCAAATTGCAGACATATGCCCCTTCCACCATCTGATTCTCTAACAGTGCTTTTCCACATTGCAGATAATTATGACATAGCCATTAAAGAGGCAATACAATTTACAAAGTACAGTCTACTTTTCCATATCATAAGCAATAGTGTTTCCCCTTTAGTTTCAGTTTCATTTTTCTTATTTACATGATCTTGCTTATGCTCATTTTTTGCTTTAGCAAAAGGAAGACTGGTAAAGAGCCAAAAGAGGAAGAGAAACTGAGCCAGTATGACAAAAGGAAGAGACCTGCCTCGGATGGATCTAATGGCTCTCCCATTTCTTCAAGGGAAGATGAAGCAAGTGAAAGTGATACTGAGAGAAGCCATAGTGTAGGAAGTGATGAATCTGATGACTCCATTTATGAAGAATATGAGGGGAAAAAGAAAGCTGATAGTGAAAAGGACGAAGACAGAGATCATGGAAAGGGTCACTCCCATGGGAAGAATGAGCCGTCTGTCAACAGGTCTAAAGGATTGCGCTTTAGCAAGAGGCTAGCTGGAATTCCTGGTCATACTATCCCAGAAAGCATGAATGTCAGTGCAAAGAACAGGTCGAGGCAAAGGCCTTCTGTAAATACTGCTGTTGACTCTATAGTGGTTCCTGATTCAGAAGATGAAAGTGTTGGAATATAGCTGGATATCTACACACACTGAGCACTCACACTCCATATTCACATCACATTGTGCACTCTGTTCATCACACTGTAGTTCGGCTCATGGTTCATTCTCAGCGGTTTTGCTCAGTACTTATAAAGGGCACTGTCATCTCATCATCTTGAAGAAGTGTCTCTTTATCCTACGTTTTCTTCCTCTTCTTTTATTTTTCCTTTGTTTCTTCTTTGTTTTCTTGTTGCTAGTTCATTAGAGGGATAACTGATCTTGTTTTCTTACCGTTAGGATTAGGCCATGTCTAGCATTCACTCAAGTTTAAGAAAGAAGTTTTGAGTTTATGAAGAAACTTATTTTTTGCAGAAAGCTAATCAATCGGAAGACAAGAGCTGAAGGCATGATTATAATTACATATGGTGACCTAAGCCAAGGGTTGGGAGTTTCTACATAAGAGAAAGCAATCGAATGTTTGCAGTCGGCTAAGAGTAAAAAACTCCCACTAAAAGTCAGTACAATTGGACAAATAAGCTTCAGTTTTATCAATCTTAACACAGGATCAAATTTCTTATCCTGACGTTTTGTCAACTTCCATGGCTTAAACTATGAGCCAAATACACAAGATGATCATGGTATTCGAACACACGGAATCTTATTCATTGGAGATGCCTTCAATCTGATCGCTTTTTTTGATCTGATGCAGATACAATACATCCAGTATCTGAAAAACATCCCTGGCAAACACCTTTGAATCATCTCCTGATATGAATTCTTGGACCACACTATTCACCTCAATCAGACTACAACCTGGAGTTTTCTTCATGCTCTTACTTCTAATGAATTTCCTCATTCTTGAAACCCCATCCCATTTTCCAAGATCCGCGTATATATTAGCAAGCAATATAAGATTCCCTGTGTCATCTGGTTCAAGCTCTAAAAGATGTTCCATTGCAACAACTGCAGTTTCAAGATCACGATGAGTTCTGCAGGAACTCAACAGGGAACCCCATATTGCTGAATCTGGCTTCATTTTCATGCTCTCTATGAGTTTCAGTGCTCGATCAATGTGCCCTGTTCGTCCAAGAAGATCAACTAAGCAACCATAATGCTCAATTCCAGGCTCTATATTGTAAACATTTTGCATGGAGTCGAAATATTTCAATCCCTCATTCAACAAACCTGCATGCCCACAAGCCGATAAGAGACCTACGAAGGTGATCTCATTTGGCTCCACGTGTACCTCCTGCATCTCATGGAACAATTTGAATGCTTCATGAGCTCTCCCATGGTGTGCTAGACCAGAAATCATACTGCTCCATGAGATTACATCACGTTCCACCATTTTATCAAACAGCTGCAAAGCTTCGTCCACACCGCCACACTTGGTGTACATTTCAATCAATGCATTGCACACACTAGTCTTTCTCAAGAACCCATTTTTCTCCGCATAAAAATGTATCCATTTTCCGAGTTCTAGAGCTCCCAATTGCGCGCAAGCAGGCAAAACAGCGACCAAGCTGATCCAATCAGGCTGCATCCCAACCACCTGCATTTTCCTGAACACATCCAATGCATCACCAAAACACCCGACTTTTACGTATCCTGAGATCATTGTAGTCCAAGAAACGATGGTTTTACTTGGCATGACTTCAAACAATGCTCTAGCTTTCCTCACTTGGCCCAACTTCATGTAACCAGAAATAAGACTGTTCCAAGAAATAACATCCCTCTCAGGCATTCCATCGAACACCATGCGGGCCTCAATCATTGCATCACACTTCACATACATATCCAACAATGAATTCTCTATTATAGTATAACCCATTAATCCAAATTTGCAGACATGACCCTGAACCTGTTTCCCAAACCGAACATCTGAAATCGCTGCACAACATCTAATAAGAAATGGGTAGGTAAATCTATCAGGAATAATGGGTTCATCAGGGCGACTTAACATTTGCTTATACACATTGATAGATAATACATACATGTGATTGTGTGTACATGCTCTTATCATTGCATTGTACAAGAAAACATTAGGTGCAACAACTTTGTTGAACATCGAACTTGCATACTCAATATCTCCATTTTTACTACAAATCTCCAACATTCTAGTCACCAAGAAATTGCTTTGTGATAATGAGAACTTCTCCATTAGGGCATGTATTCTCTTCAATATATGTGTGCTATTGCATTTTCTTAATATGGGTATGAACATATATTCCAATTCTCTAACTCTGAAAATTCCCACTTTTCCTGCCATTCTGATATGACAAAATTTGATATTATTGTTATTATAGAGAACGATATAGTAATACCAATCAAACAATCACCAAGTCATTATATTAATTAAAATATTAAATTTGGTTAGTCATCCCTTGTATTAAATTTCTTCCAACAAAAGGATTAGTAATTTAAATTTAATCTCTCCAATGTCATGACCTCTCCTCTTCTGATTTTTTTCCTTGTATTTCCTTAACTTTTTATGTGACTCTTTTTAGAAACAAAATAAGAATACAATGAAAAATCATTTTACTCATTTACAAAATATGTAAAAATCGTGTTAAAAACTATGCCCAATTCTAACAGAAAAAAATTACGGTTCATCAGATTTCATTAAGTTTTGTTAAGATTGGGCGGAAACTCGACAGAATATACAAAATGCGAAATCTTTTACCAATTATGTATCCCATGAAATGTAAATACCCCAAAGTGAAAATAAAGTATATTTTTCAATATCAAAAATATAATTTACCCAAAATATTGAAGAGAGTAAGTCTTATGTAAGATCGTCCCACGGATGTGTGAGACAGATCAATCCACAATTCAATTATAAATTTGTGAAAATGAATTTGGGTAATGGGTATAAAAGATCAATTTCATGAGAACTGTCTCACACCTCTTACTCACACTTACTCACACAAGTTTTTGTGTACTGAAGAATCGTAAAAATTGGTTAAAAACAAAAAATATGCAAAATCAGAATCAAAATCGGTAGGTCATATCTTTAGGTGAGATGTTTGGACTCAAAATCAGAATCCAAATTTGACTAGGAATCAACTCCTTTTTATTAGGTTTAGTACTCATCAGGAATTCACTTGATTTGAGGGAAAACAGAGTTGATTGTGTTGAAGTACAACGTTATGAATTAACTGATGATGAGGCCGACAAACTGACCCTTACCTGAAAGGACTTGTTTAGTCAAGTGATATTACGTCGGAAAAGTTAGGACTTGTTTTGTTTAATCAAGTGGCATTTCGTCGGAAAATTCGATGAAATTCAACAGGTCCCTTACCTGAGACATCAAGTTGATTCTTATTTTTTCTATGCAGGCATTGGAAACCTCTTATGTTTAAAACACACTAACCAGACTTTGAAGATTGATAAAGGGTTTTTCATTGGAAACCTCAACCTCTTAAGTTAAAACCAGACTTTAAAGATTGACAAAGGTCATTGGAACCTCTTAAGTTAAAACCATACTTTAAAGATTGACTTCTGACAAAGTACAAAATGTTTCACAATGAGATGTAAAACCAGACTTTAAAAATTGACAAAAGGGTTTTGGAAAGAGATGTTTGGCAATGGGATGCAAAACCAGACTTTAAAGATTGACAAAGGGTTTTGGAAAGGGATGTTTGCAGCAAACTTAGAAATTTTCTCTGTCTTAGTATTATCATATGAAAATTTGTAAATTTTTACTGCAATAATTTGTAAATTTATACTCGTATTGTGCTATTTTTCCTAAAAATGAATGGATAAATAATAAGAAATGGATAAATAATAAGAACTGGAGGAAATGTTTCTCGTATTGTGCTATTATAACACCCGAAATAAAATTAAACTTTAATTAAAAGTTATGATAATTGTAATAAGTTAATTCACAGTCATCAAATTTAGATCCAGATCCATTCTTGCGTAATTTAGATTTAAGTCCTAAAAATCAATTGACAAATAGAGTTACGTATAAAATATTTCAATACAATATTATGATACCTAAAGTTAATTATTAATTATAAATATTTTAAATTGACGAAAGATATATAATAAACCGTTAATAATAATCCATGATATCGTTTAATTCGTAAATTATATATAATGTTAAATTGTTTGATCCAATTTTAACTAATGAGGTTGACTCAATAGATAATTTGTATACAAGAACCTAATTGTCTGCTATACACAAGATTCTTTGAGTACCCTAAATAATTTAATTTAAGTAATAACTACATCTCAATCCAAGAAAATACAATTTCCGTCTCAATTTATAGTCCAAAATCCAGCCCTTTATTTTAGTGTAGAGAGGTGTGAGTCATCACCCTAGATGCCACCTCACCCCTTCTTTATTTGACACCTCATCTCCTTCTCTCTCCTTCTCTTCTTATCTCTTTCTTCTTCTCTCTCTGATCCCAATCTCTCTCTCACCCTTCCATTCTCGCAATATCTATAACACAAAAGGGGAACTTCTCTCTCGATCACTCTTACGCACGGCCTTGCGGCCGCCGCCGCCATCACCGGAGAACGGTTCCCAGTTACCCTTTTTCCTCTTTTCTCCTCACTCTTTCTCTTTCTTCTCCCTCCCTGCCGTCGGCGAGTTTTAGGGCGACGAGAAGGGACTGCTCTGCTTCTCTCTCCCTGGCTCTCTCTCTCCTCTTCCTTGGGGCCGATGCCTCCGCGCCGATAGTTGAGCCCCACCGGAAGCGGCGGCGGCGATAGGTGATTGGGATGTGCGTGGGTAGTCTGAGTAAAGTGTGGAGTGACGCTGTGTGTGTGCTTCGAAGCGGTGGCACTGCCGTGGAGGGCAGCACATGGGTGTGCGCTGCCGACCACGGCGGTGCTGGCGGGGTCTCATTTCGTCAGGCTAGTGCGATGGCCGCACCGGCGAGTTAAGAAACAGCTGCTGGCGGCGGCAGCAGTGAGTGTGCGTGTGTTTGGTTGGTTGTTGCGTGAACGAGTTGGGTGCGGCTGCAGGTATGTATGTATCGGGGTGGGTCGTTTGTTCGTCAGCGAATGCACCGTGAACCTAGCAAAATGTTTGTGGAAGATTAAGTGATATGTCGACAGTGATATGTCGACAGTGATGTACCCAGGAATCATGATTTCAATACAAGGATCCGAGTCGGTTCATATAAAAAAAATGAAAATTCTAAACCATGAACATAAATATATTGTAATTTTGATAAATTTATTATAATACAAAACTTATTTTATTTATAAAATATCAAATATTAATATCAATTAAATACACATCCCAATACCCTACAATAATAAAGTGCTTGGAAAAATTAAATATGTAAGTTACAAATGTTTGTTAATGTTGTATTGTTTTTTTCTTTTTTGTTTTACATGAAATCTTTGGTGTCAAACTTTAATAATTGTTTTTGTCTAACATTTCAATTTCAAAAAAATAAAACAAAATTTGAAGAGTAATTTTGCTACTACTTTTCAAGGAATTAAAATAAATAAATAAAAGATATTTGAAGGTGCTAATAATATTTTACAAAAGAACATTTAAGTAGTTCAAACTCAAAAAAATAAAAACATTTAGAGAAAAAATTATTTAGAGGATTCAAGAAAAAAATAACATATAAATATTAGAATTCGGTAATGTAAGACATGAAATAAAATAATGTACTTTAAAATTGTAATTTAAACTATGAAACATATTGCTAATGACATTACCAAAAATAGGTGTTAAGAAAACCTTAAGATATGTGAGATTGAAACATATTTGACATTAGATAATGAAAAGTTGTGTTTGTTTAGAAATTTTAAAGGGTATTATAAAAAAATAATTGCTTGGAAAAAATAAATGTAAGTTACTAATGTTGTGTTATCTTTTTTACATGAAATCTTTGGTTTCAAACTTGAATTATTATTTTTGTCCAATATTTTAAATTGGCAAAAAAAAAAAAAAAAGTAAGCAACAATGTGCAAACATTAGTTCAGTAATGTCATGCATTAAATAAAAATAATGTACTTTGAAATTGTGTTTAAACTCTAAAACAATATTATTAGTGACATTAGCAAAAAATAGGTGCTTAAATTTTTTTTAGGATATGTTTAGGTTAAAACATACGTAAATTTGTCAAGTATGAAAGTGATTAGTGAGTTATAAAAAAGATGAAATTTGATAATTTTGTATTTCTTTAGAAATTTTAAAAAGTAGGATTACAATTAATATGTCATCATATAGGGAATTATAAAAAAAATAGATGATGTACTGTTATTTTATTTTTAAACTAATATTTTCAGTTCAAATTGTAAAATAGTGGATGAAGTAGACAAAAAAAAAAAAAGAATAGTTATAAGATTATGTAAACAAATAAGATGATTCGGATATTGGTAATCTAAAATCCAAACGTGCACATTCAGTCCAACCACCCCCTTAAACAATCGAGAAATTGTATTAAAATATTACAATATGTAACAATTTGTTAAGGCTAATAAAAAGATCACAAAAAGAACACAATTACAAAATAAACCAATACATAAAGCTAATAATGAGTGCACTTAGGACAAACATTGAACAAAACAAATGTTTTCGAGCGATAAAAATGAGATATATTATATACTTTTTACAAAAATATATGAAAATACCTAATGCGATAATTAAAACACCTATTAAGAACTATATATTAACAATTTTGTGTTAAAGAATAAATGAAAAAAATTATTAAAGAAAACAATAAGACTCCGTTTGGATAGAGTGATTTCAAATCCAGAATTTGAAATGAGTGGATTTCAAATCCTTTCAAGTTTTAGTGGATTTGAAATCCACCAAAATGACTCTAACATTAACTCAAAATGAAACTATGGATTTTAAATTCACATCTACCCAACACTATCAGTTGATTTGCCAACAAGGATTTCAAATATCTCCTTAAATCCACATATTCAAATGCACCATAAGAAATATTATTTTAAGAATAAAGAAAAAATATCACACTTATGTAAAAAATTACTATCATATAACAATAAACACTAATTATAAAATAAAAAATGAGATAAGTATTAAATGAAACCCGTGCAACGCACGGGTTCAAACTTAGTCTAAATAATAGTTGAGCTTAGTTTGATTTTTGACTTATCAATCAGAATTTGGTCTAAGAACTGAATAAACCGCTGGCATCTATAATCTATACTATATATAAAAAGGAAGAAGTTGACAAATTTTACACATTTGCCACTCAATTGCAAAATTAGAGATAATTACTGATTTGCTATTGACCAATAGAAAAATTGTGGAAAAAAAAAAACTAAAAACTTTGAGAATCTTATAAAACAAGTTTCATATATATTTTAAATATAATAAGTAGTCTTTTAATTTAATATAGGGGTAAAATGAAATGGAGGAAATTATTTTGGATGATATTATTATATGATTATGTCTTAATGATATAATTAAAAAATCTGAAAATAATGAAATTTAAACATTGTCAAAAATTTAAAAATTTGAAAATTCTGTAATCTATACTATATTTAAAACATGAAAAATTTGATATATTTACTGATTTGCCACTCAATTGTAAAATTGAACATAATTACTGATTTGTCATTGACCAATAGAAAAATTGTGGAAAAAAAAATAAAAAAACTTTTGAGAATCTTATAGAACAAACTTCATATGTATTTTAAATATAATAAGTAGTCTTTTAATTTAATATAGGGGTAAAATGAAATAGAGGAAATTATTTTGGATGATATTATTATATTATTATGTTTTAATGATATAATTAAAAAATCTGAAAATAATGAAATTTAAACATTGTAAAAAAATTAAAAATTTGAAAATTATTCTATAATTTTAATATATAAATGTGAAAAATAGGTCTAAAAGCTAAATTTCATTTTATGAAGGGCTGTAAATTGTTTAAAAGTTTAAAAGCTACTATAAATTATTAAAAATAATAATTAAAACAGGAAAAATTTGATATATTTACTGATTTGTCACTCAATTGTAAAATTGAATATAATTACTGATTTGTCATTAACCAATAGAAAAAGTGTGGAAAAAAAAACTAAAAAACTTTTGATAATCTTATAGAACAAACTTCATATATATTTTAAATATAATAAGTAGTAGTCTTTTAATTTAATATAGGGGTAAAATGAAATAGAGGAAATTATTTTGGATGGTATTATTATATGATTATGTCTTAATGATATAATTAAAAAATCTGAAATAATAAAATTTAAACATTGTAAAAAAATAAAAAATTTGAAAATTATTTATAATTTTAATATATAAATGTGAAAAATAGGTCTAAAAGCTAAATTTCATTTTATGAAGGGCTGTAAATTGTTTAAAAGTTTAAAAGCTATTATAAATTATTAAAAATAATAATTAAATTTGAAAGTAAAACTAATAATAATCTAATAATGTTGTGAGGTTAATCTAAAAAAAATCCACAAATAACATTTAAAAATAAATTCAAACATATATGCAATACTAATTGTGTAAGATATAACTATAAGAAAAAATATTTTAAAATGGTTTTAAAATTCTAAAAAAATATATTGTTTTAAATGTAAAATGAATTTGAAACCTAATTTTTTTAAATATAAACTAAGTTTTTGAATAAATACAGTGTTTGTTAAATAAATCCATATAAAAAAATGTAGAAAATTATTTACAATTATTAAATATAATTCTATGATATAAAGGAACAAAAATATGAATAGAACATATATATTAACAAATATAATTAATCACTTATAGTTAAAGCACACAAACACAAAACCATTATTATTATTGTTTGGCAAAAACTTATATATCTCTGGGGCACATAGGGGCACAGATTCAGGTGTTATATACATGTTTTTTAGGTGTTATACATATACTCTCTAGGTGTTATATTTTTTGGTGTTATAAATATACTCTATAGGTATCATATGTATATAAGAGTATATATGTGATACCTGAAGAGTATATACATGATACCTGTAGAGTATATATTTAACATCATATGATAATTAATTTGGGGGCACCTGTGCCCCTGGGGCACACAAGTGTCACTCTATTGTTTTTGTTATTGTCGTCGTTGTTGTTGTCGTCGTCATCATCATTAAAAAAGTACGGATTTTTTAAATCTCAAAATAATAAGATCTAATGAGTAATATTTTAATATAATAAATTTATTATATTATTAATAATCGTATTTATCATAATAAATAATAAATCGCGCATCGCGCGGGTATACTGCTAGTATATTTAAAACAGGAAAAGTTTGACATATTTACTGATTTGTCACTCAATTGTAAAATTGGATATAATTACTGATTTACCATTGACCAATAGAAAAATTGTGGAAAAAAAAATTAAAAAACTTTTGAGAATCTTATAGAACAAGCTTCATATATATTTTAAATATAATAAGTAGTCTTTTATTTAATATAGGGGTAAAATAAAATAGAGTAAATTATTTTGGATGATATTATTATATGATTATGTCTTAATGATATAATTAAAAAATTTGAAAATAATGAAATTTAAACATTGTCAAAATTTTAAAAATTTGAAAATTATTCTATAATTTTAATATATAAATGTGAAAATAGGTCTAAAAGCTAAATTTCATTTTATGAAGGCTGTAAAATGTTTAAAAATTTAAACGCTATTATAAAATTATTAAAAATAATAATTAAATTTGAAAGTAAAACTAATAATAATCTAATAATGTTGCGAGGTTAATCTAAAAAAATCCACAAATAACATTTAAAAATAAATTCAAACATATATGCAATACTAATTGTGTAAGATATAGGTATAAGAAAACATATTTTAAAATGGTTTCAAAATTCTAAAAAAATATATTGTTTTAAATGTAAAATGAATTTGAAACCTAAATATTTTAAATATAAACTAAGTTTTTGAATAAATACAGTGTTTGTGAAATAAATCCATCTAAAAAAATGTAGATAATTATTTACAAGTTATTAAATATAATTCTATGATATAAAAGGAACAAAAATATGAATAGAATGTATATATTAACAAATATAATTAATCGCTTATAATTAAAGCACACAAATACAAAACAATTATTATTATTATTGTCGTCGTTGTTGTTGTCGTCGTCGTCATCATCATCATTAAAAAATTACGGGTTTTTTACAAATTTCAAAATAATAAGATCTCATAAGTAATATTTTAATATAGTAAATTTATTATATTATTAATAATCGTATTTGTCATAATAAATAATGAACCACGCATCGCGCGGATAAACTACTAGTTATTAATAATACTTAGACATTGATGAAGTATTGTATTGAAAAATTATGTTGGTTTGGGTATGATAAAAATATAAAATTAGATGCTACTTTGATCCTAAGAATGATCATGGAGGGTTGAACTTTATTATCTTAAAATTGGGTTCGAGAGTTAAATTATATGAGTACTATATATTTTACATGAATTCAGATATAATTCATTTGATTATTTTCTTATAAACAATGTAATTAAAATATTGTTTGAATTTAAGTTGATAATATGACACCGAGACTTTATATATGACAAAATAAGATCAACAAAAGTAAGCTCATATAAATTAGTTTTCTGATATATCATTACTCAAGTTAAATGACTAAACAAATTTAACTCTTTTCTTAAGGTAACCGTTAATTCAAAGCAATATGAATATACGATCTCTAATCAGGCAATTCAGATTCACCTTGGAATCATACAACACTTTGGAAACCTTCAAGTTTGAACCAAAATTATGATAAATTGGCAATGTGATCCTTACATTAATTATGAGATTAATATAAAAAGCCCCAGTTTCAGGATAACGATTTTACGAATCCTAAAATTAAAGAAAAAAATCACACAAATCCTAATTTAAGTATTAATTTATGCAAACCCTAGTTGCTCTTTAAAACCATAATCTAGAAATGCCGATTATTCACTTTATCCTAAGAAATTAATCTAAGATTTATTTAGCACTATAAATAATTAAGTTAATCATTAAGGTGAACTCTATATTTTGAAGAAATATAAACGAAAAGCTTATTTAAATGGATGTAGAGACAATAGTTGCTGGCCTCAGTGATCAAGAGAATATGAACAAGGGACACGACTACGAAAAATAGGACGAAGGGCTTTACAATCACAACTTCTGAAAGTGGGGTAATTTCTTATCATGTCTTGTTCATACATGTTGATTTAATGTTATGTTTATGTGCACCTTCTTATATGTTATCAAAGTGATTGTAAATGTTATGTGGGATTTGGACGTTGACCTTCAGCGTTCATTTCCAACGTTAAGTGATGAATGATGAATGCTGAATGTTCATGGTGGGATCCAAATTCACGGCGGGTTAAATACCCGAAGAGTTGCAAATATGGCTCTTTCATGCTGGACTTAAAGACTTCAGATTTCATGGCGGGTTAGCTAAAAGGATTTTATTTTAGAAAGGTATATTTATGTAAACAATTTCATCGCTCTTTGGATGAAATAAAAAATGTGCGTGTAGTGAAAGAGTTTTCAAGCCAATTGTTTCCGCTGTGTTATCCAAATTTATATTTCATAACGACGTTTTATTAAAATGGTATTTCATGGTTACTCCTGAATTTAATGTTCTTTATTATTAAAAAAAATGATGATCAAATTCCAACGTACGTAACGTCAAAACAAGATTTTACTCTTTAAAAAAATGGGGCGTTACAACTATATTTCCTAAAAATGAATGGATAAATAAGAAATGGATGAAATGTTTCTCGTATTGTGCTATATTTCCTAAAAATGAATGGATAAATAATAATTATATTTCTCGTATTGTGCTATATTTCCTAAAAATGAATGAATAAATAATAAGAATGTTTCTCATATTGGCTATATTTCCCAAAAATGAATGGATAAATAATAAGAATGTCTATATTTCCTAAAAATGAATGGATAAATAATAAGAATAGAAGGAAATGTTTCTCCCGCTATTATTCGTAAAATTGAATGGATAAATAATAAGAACTTGGAGCATTTTTTCAAGATTTTGTGATTGATAGGTTGTGCAAAATGCATGATATTATTTACGATTTTGCTCAATTTTTTTATAGAAAATGAATTGATATTTGAAACTGTGTTAGGTTGTGCAAAATGCATGATATTATTTACGATTTTGCTCAATTCTTATTTACGATTTTGCTCAATTCTTGATAAAAAAATGAATGCAATGAATGCTTGATTCTAGAGGATTTTGCTCAATTCTTGATAAAAAATGAATGCAATGAATTCTGGAGGATGGTAATGTAGGAGTACATGATGTTCTGGAGGATGGTAATGATGTACTTTCCATAGTTCCTTCGTTTGAAGAGTGTTAAGGTGTTGGTTTTATGATATTCTGATTTGGATATGATATACTGATACTTTCCGTAGTTCCTTGGTTTGAAGAGTGTTAAGGTGTTGGTTTTATGATATTCTATTTGGATATAATATACTGATTTGGATATTAGTGGACTTGGAAGGTTAATTCACTCTAGGTATTTAGACTTGAATGGAAATCCAGTGAAGGAGCTATGCCATATGCATTTTATATTATTTAGAGATGTAAAATGTATCAATCTTTCCAGACTTTCTCAATGGATGAACATATTTTTGAATGGTGAGACTTGTCTTGAACTTGAATTTTAAGGAATTAGTAAATCTTCACACACTTACTAATTGTCTAATAAAATTTCTATGATATTTGTATAAATATAGTATTGTTGTTGGTCAACAACTAAAGATTTTGGTCATCTTCGAAAAATCTTTATAAATGGTAATAACTAATAAGGATATGTATACCTAATTTTATAAATATTTTAGTCCATTCATTCCAAATATATTTCAATATATATTTTCATCCTTAATAACATTTATAACTTTCAATATGCATTCAATATGGATACATTTTTAAATATGGTTCATATATATATTCTCATCCTTAATAATATTTGTAACTTTCAATATATACGGATATATTCTCTAATATCCTCAATAATATCTATAACTTTCAATATATACGTTGTAACTTTCAATATATACGGATATATTCTCTTATATCCTGAATAATATCTATAACTTTCAATATATAGGTATATATTTTCAAATCTAGTTCAGATATATCCTCATCCTCAATAATATATATAAATTTCAATATATACAAATATATTTTCAAATCTAATTCAGATATATCCCCAAATCTAGTTCAGATATATCCTCATCCTCAATAATATCTATAAATTTCAATATATACAAATATATTTTCAAATCTAATTCAGATATATCCCCATCCTCTATAATATCTATAACATTCAATATTGAACAATATCTATAACTTTCAATTTGTGTTCAATATGCAGCTTTTTTCAAGATTTTGTGATTTTCAAGATTTTGTGATTGATATTTGAAACTGTGTTAGATTGTGCAAAATGCATGATATTATTTACGATTTTGCTCAATTTGATAGAAAATGAATTGATATAACTTTCAATTTGTGTTCAATATGCAGCTTTTTTCAAGATTTTGTGATTGATATTTGAAACTGTGTTAGATTGTGCAAAATGCATGATATTATTTACGATTTTGCTCAATTTGATAGAAAATGAATTGATATTTGAAACTGTGTTAGGTTGTGGTGCATGATATTATTCACGATTTTGCTTAATTCTTGATAAAAAAATGAATGCAATGAATGCTTGATTCTGGAGGATGGTAATGTAGGAGTACATGACGGTGTTCTGGAGAATGGTAATGTAGGAGTACTGGACTTTATCCAAATTTATATTTATTAAAATGGTATTTCATGGTTACTCCTGAATTTAATGTTCTTTATTATTAAAAAAAATGATGATCAAATTCCAACGTACGTAACGTCAAAACAAGATTTTACTCTTTAAAAAAATGGGGCGTTACAACTATATTTCCTAAAAATGAATGGATAAATAAGAAATGGATGAAATGTTTCTCGTATTGTGCTATATTTCCTAAAAATGAATGGATAAATAATAATTATATTTCTCGTATTGTGCTATATTTCCTAAAAATGAATGAATAAATAATAAGAATGTTTCTCATATTGGCTATATTTCCCAAAAATGAATGGATAAATAATAAGAATGTCTATATTTCCTAAAAATGAATGGATAAATAATAAGAATAGAAGGAAATGTTTCTCCCGCTATTATTCGTAAAAATGAATGGATAAATAATAAGAACTTGGAGCATTTTTTCAATTTTCACTAAATCTTCACTGAGTCTTACATTTTAGTTCCCTAAAAGCTAATCAACCAATCTTTACTAGGTGGAATGACGATGATTAGACGGAGAGATGTCACCTCTATTCCTAAATAATGATAAGTTCTTTCTTTAATTACTTCAGCTACTTGTATATACCATATATTCAGGCTTATGTAATAATTAATTTTCAAGGACTTTGTTTACTCTGCGAATCATATAAATGAGTCCATTGTGTTTAATATAAAAATGTTTCATGGTAGTAGTGTACTGAGAAATACACCTATTTAGTGTGGAAATGCTCAATTTTAACGGAAAAAAAGGTTTCGTTATGTACTACTAAGTTTCGTCAAGATAGGAGATAAATTTGACGGAAGATACTAAATGTGTGATTTTTTGAAATATTAGCGATCATATATGCCTTTAAAGCTATCTGATGGGACAAAGAAAGTTGGAAAAAATAGTGTCTCCTCCTTCATGAAAAAATTGGGTGCTAACAAGTAAATTAGAGGAAGCTAAAAGCTTAAATGATGAGTTTTCCACAACCAAAACTTAGCCATGAATCTGAAAATAATATAGATTATTACACTAAACTATCACCAAAATCTCCAGGAATCCTTGTACGGAGGAACATAATTTTCTGTAGGAGGGAGAAGGCGAAAAGATGCCACAGTTTTCTCCAATAATGGCCCCATCTGCACGACGACAAAAACAACCTTAAAAATAACTCAAACATTTCTGTCACCCATTTCTTTTTATGATGTCCATGACATGTAGATCAAATAAGCAATAAATATCACTTACTTTGTCCCATTGTTTGCTTAGAGTTGAAGCATTGAGGGAATACAAATAACCTGAGGTGAATAATTCTAACAAGTTAAAAATACGGGGCAAAAAAGGGAATCCAATTACACTAAAATCATGGCAGATAATTGTTTATGATCAGTATGACACCATTATCTAGGATGAAAATCTAATTGGCTGATAAGATGATGAGTGTGTAAGTAGAATGCTCTGAAATGTGTAATACATTCACAATAATTTACACTAGTGCATTAACCTACCATTACGTGCGGCTGTTGCAGCAACATAATGTCGGTAAATGTTTGATTCCTGAGCCTGCATCATTCAGCATAAGATGATATAAATAAGTACCTCAGTGATATTATTCCCACTTACAGGCTAACAAATTAGGTGACTTACATTTTTGGTGGGTGATTTGCGAACCAAATATTCATAATACCAATATGGCTCACCATCAACCTTGGAAAAAAATATAATGAGCTAATGTAAGCTAAACTGATTGCAATATTGCACTGGTAATTGAAAACAAATTGGCAGCAACAAACTTACTGTAGAAGAATGTGCATCAAGGATGGAAGTTTCGTCCAATCGCTAAGTAGAGGTCACCTGCCGTGATAAACAGTAGAATGTCATTCAGTGGCTACTAGAAGAGAATAGCAGTTAAGAGAGCAACAAGCAGCCATATGGAGATGAAAGAGAACTCAAAGTCATTAAATCTACGAGCATCCAATGTAGATGGGTTGTCTAACTTAATGCACAATGAAAGTTTGCTTAAAAAACTGCACAAATTTTTACAACCATTGAACTCCAGCAAATTATAGTCTGAACTATAAAGCAGGTATGTGTTGGCATCTCAAAGGTAATAAAAAAACGTTCAGAATTTAGATAATGACATCCAAGGTCTAAAAATGGATGTTATCAGAATTGCAATTATAATTGAGTGACCATATTTATCTTTAATTATGTATGATCAATGATGTAAAAAGTCTGGCGCTATATATCTATAATCATCCATCTGCTCTTTGTTCAGTCATTTCAATATCCAACTTGTCAGCTAAAAAAGGGGAGCAAAAGGAGCAAAATACCAGAGCAGACTTGTCAGCTAAAAAAGACTATGCAATGTCTTTTGCACTCCACGTGCTTTTGTCTTGAGATTTCAAGAACAAAGAATTGGGGGGACCTATTTGAAACAAATAGTATATAGTTAAAAGTTTAAAAGGAAAATCCATGTTTTATTATCCTACTAATGGAAATAACAACGATAAAACTATATTACCGAAACTGAAATTATGAGGTTATTAAGGAAATCAACTCTCTCAGACACAATGCGAAGGCGTGCATCAGCTGTTTGACAATCAAGAAAATGTGTGGGTAAGCTTACAGTTGATGCATCAAAATTTATTCAGAAAAAGAAAGTTCAACACAGTTTCCACATGACCAGTTATATTAAACTGAAGTTATCAAGGTAGGAGATGATATATCCTCAGCACTAACAACTTTTCACGCTTTTATTGTTGAAGATACAAATACTATGACTTACGGGATAATGGTGCAGCTGATGAATAGCGCTCTGCTTTTCTAGATTCCACCCTTCAAATAGATGGAAAAGAGTGAGGTTCCTACAATATTAGCAGTAAAAGAAAATGAACACATTTACCATAAATAACACAAACTTGAGTGGGTGGAACAAACATTTACCATTTGAAGACAAACTTATCCGAAGGCAATTCCGTTGGATATAAATACGAATAAGCATTTGTTTCATCAACTAGCAAATTCATTTTCGGCTCTTCCTCCGCACCATAGCCTGTAGCACCAGTAATTTAACATCCAAGAAAAGTGATGTTTAAGCTTGTTTTTGTAAGAAGATAATTAGTTTTGAAAATCTATTCCTTCAACATTCCACCTCTGAGAACCAAGCTACTCATACACATTACAAACTCAAACAAATGAATATTAATCTTGGCTCAAGAACATACATGAACAACATCTCCAAAACAAACAACGTCAGAAAGAACTTGCACAATTATGGATTCATAATATAGCCAAATTCAATTAGCGGGATAAAAGAGGAGCAACACTTACCTAAAGTTGGGAAAACTAGAGAGAGTGAAGAAGACAATCCCATAAACATTAAATATCCCTCCTCAAAATTCCATTTTCCAAAATGGGTCTTGAAGATTTGCTCAAACTCGCAACTGTTTTCCTCAATTTTCGACGCATTTCAACAATTTTCTGGCTTGAAACAGACATGCTATGACTATGAGCATCTTTCCTGCAAAGCAGCAAAAGGTAAAACACTAGAAAATATCAACAAAAGAGATGAACAACATCGTACCTCATACCTATAGATAGCAAGATTTGGATAATGGTGGGATTTAACAGTAGGAAGAGCTGTCGCCATTAGAGTCTGCTTTTCTCATTCACTCTGATTTCTGAAAGATAATTGAAAAACTGTATCTTTATGAATTTTATATAAAATGGGGGTGTTTTTGGGTAATTACTGGTTATATGTGGGGTTCATGTGAAAATAGTAAACTTCTAATTTCATACAAGCTAGATATTAAAATTCTTCACTCAAGAGGGTCTCATGTGAAAGTAGTAGACATGATTAGATATAAATCAAAATTATGAATGTTTGATTTATTTATTATCAACTAAGTATAATTTAAAAGCATTACTACAATTATTTCACTTATTTATAATTCGTTGAGTTGAAGTCACGGATATAGTTTATTTCAGAAATTGTTTTGACAAATATTACTACTAATTATTTTATTAAAGTAATTTTACGGAAATTGGATCGTATCAAATCTTTTTTTTTTCTATTAAAAGTGGACCAAAAAAAGTTAAAATAAATATGCATAATTATACGACGTCGTATCAACGCTCTGAATAAGAAGGGTTTTTCTCTTCCCTGTGCTTATTCATTGACTAGGGTTTATATCTTCATCCTCATTCCAAAGTGGCGGGAAAAGGAAAAGGATTTTCTCCAGTGATTCCGTTTATTCATCAAGTTTTCAGGATTTTGTTTTCCCTTCTCAGTAAAACCTCAAAACTAGAATTCATATTAATTCAAATTCAAATGCCTTTTGTAATCAGAAATGTAGAGCGAAAGTAATGCAGTTTGAATCAGTTGTCAGTTTACTTTAATGGGCTTTTGCTCAGTTTTTGAATTTTTCAAGAATGTTTTCTTGCACCATCTACTACTCACACGCGAGGAAAAGGTTGTTCTTTTTCTCCCATTTAATGGATTTTTCCACTTCTTGCTGTGCTGCTCAATATACTGGTTCTTCATCAGATGATAATGTGGCGATGGAGTTGGCTAATTACAGTGAGTTGCAGCAGAGAATGCAGAAGCATGCGTCCTCAGGTAGCATTAGCAAAGCCCTTGAAACTCTGAATTTTATGAGGAATAATGTTCCGGGGAAACCTACTGTGTACGATTATAATGCGATGATCAGATATTATTTTAAGTCTGGGAGTGTGGCGTTTGATGAGTTGTTTGAGGTTTACAGTGTGATGAAAAGATTCGGGCCAAGTCCGAATTTGTTGACTTATCATATTCTAATGAATGGGACAATCTCTGTTGGTAGATTAAAAGATGCAATTTATATTACTGAGGAGATGCGGGCGAGTGGATTCTTGCCTTCATACACAATTCTGGCGAAGTTGTTCAAGAAGCTGTTGAAAGTAGGAAGCGTAGTAGATGCTGTTTTGGTGCTTGAGATTATGTTTAGTGTACAATTCCAATCCAAGTGAGTATGATATGAGTGTGTTGATTCAAGGTCTTTGTAAAGTTGGGATGGTTGAAAAGGCGTGTTATTTGCTTGTGGAACTTTCAGGGAAGGGATACTTTTGTGGAGGGATTCTTTACAATCCTATTCTTTGGGCTTTATGTAAGTTTAAGCAGAGTAATGCTGCTTTGGCATTTTTTGGTTTGTTAGAGAAAAAGGGCTTTGTGTGTTCCGTGTACTCTTACACTGCTTTGGTTTATGGCTTTAGCAAGGATAGGCTATGGCATGAGGCTTTCCGATGTTTAGAAATTATGGAAAGTGTTGGTTGTAAGCCTAGCCTTGTAACTTATACAGTCATTATTAAGTTTCTCTGTGATGATGGGAAAGTTGATGAGGCGCTAAACATTTTGAGAGATATGGAAGAGAAAGGATGTGATGCTGACTTAGTTTTGTACAATATAGTTCTCCGTGAACTTTGCCATCAAGGTAGGATAGTTGAGATCTGTGATCTTGCTCGAGTTATTGACCAAAAGGGCTTCTTACCTGACATGTATACTCATGCTGCATTGGTGGGAGGCATGTTGAAAAGTGGCATGCTGGAGGTTGCCAATAAGTTGTTACTCGACATGATATCAAGGGGCTGCCCTCTGGATGATGTGATGTGTAATATATATCTGCACTCCCTGTGTTGTGATGGTGATTCTCGTAGAGCTATGTCCATAATGGAGAGTATGATGGAGAAGGGCTTTAGACCTACAAATATATCGTACAATACAATTCTGAAAGGTTTGTGCAAACAGGAAAACATGGATGAAGTTCTAGTATTATTCGACCGTGTCAAATGGCCTGGCGATGGACCTGATTTGATTTCCTTCAACACAATTCTGTCTGCTCCATGTAAATTGGGAAATTCACCCATGATTTGGCGAATTTTGTGGCGGATGGAACTTGAACGAAGAAAACTTGATGTTGTGAGCATAACATGTCTGATTCAGTATTATTGTGCAATTGGGAAAATTAAGGATTGCTTAGAGCTTGTGGAGTATATGGTGATTAATGGTCCTCAGCCTAACACAATCACGTTTAACACCCTTCTTATTGGACTCTGCAAAAAGGGACATCTTGAAAGGGCAAAGAAAGCATTCTGTTATTTCATTGAAATTGGAGTTTCACCTGATACGACTACATATAATATACTCATGCGTGCTTCCATACGGGAAGGCAATGATATGTTGGTGTATGATCTTTCAAGGAATATGTGTAGTCATAAATTAAGGCCAGATGTTGGTACCTATGGTTGCTTCATTTATAGCATTTGTAAAGGAGGCAAGATCTCACTTGCCCTTCACCTGCGAGACCAATTGCGGGATAATGGAATTCCTCCTAATATTTTTATTTACAACACAATAATGAAAGCAATGTTCATGAGAGGAATGTTTTGGGAAATTATCTCATTGTTTAAAGACATGGCCATGGATGGTTGTAAACCCAATGAAGGTTCTTTTGAGCTGTTGAGACGAGCAAAGATAAGTAGTTGGATGAAGGGTTTCCCTAGAGCTGTACAAATGATAGAGTTTATCATGCATGGTAACATGATTGAATAAAGGGTTTTCCAAGAATTGGTAGAGTTTGTCCTGCATAGTAACTGATATGAGAATGGAAGATACTAATAGAGATTCCTGAATTCCGATGAAGAAGTGTCTGATAGCATTTCGTCATCATGGAACCTTCAGACGCTGAAGATGTCATCATCTCAATTTGCGATAGGTAATGAATATCTTGACAAAATGTAAATCTAAAAGTGAGTGTATCTGTACTCTATATGGAACCAGTAATTGGGATAAATTTAGTCCTGAAGAGATTATAATTTTTATTACCTTTTAGAGAAGTCCTAACCAATTAAAACAAATATCTATAGATTTTTCATTATGGTAAATATCTCAGTTTTTTTTTTTTTGTTAAAGAAAAAAACTAATATTCATTCGGCAATCTATCTTTATAAGAATCCACTTAATATTCACTGGTTGTCTTTTCCCCCTATAGTGTGATTAAAATATGGTCCGTTGTCTTTTTTCCAGAATTTCTCGTCGCATGGGAGATAGCATGGTTGCATAAACGAAAAATGCACTGGGAATTTGGCCTGAAAAGATTCCTGCAATTTTTTCCTTCTACATCTTGTCTGACTTATTAGAGTGAGTCATTCTAGGAACTCTATTTTTTGTTTTGTTCCATCCCATTATCTAATTTTTTACGTTGAGCACACTGACACAAGCTGCAGCGCATGTGGTTTCTTTTCTTCTTACGGAGATGATCAGGGGCTTGTTGCTACTTATTAATAAAATATACAATTCCGAGATGCTGATGCCATCTTTTCCTAATAGAATAAAAAGAGGAATAAGATCTGCTTTATACAACACATTATTATGGGTGATTAGCATAATTATCCATCTTGAATGGCTTGATTATGCTCTTATAGTTACTGCAGCATGTGTTCAATTGCCAAGTTTGTTCCTTTCTCTTCATGCTTGTGTTGGAAGCGTCCAAAAAGCTTAGGTGGGTCATTACGAAGAAGGGTTCTATTACCCAATTTTTTGGAGTAATAATATGATGTTTCATTACTGTGGTATTGTATGATTGAATGATCGGTGAGTTTAATTCCACATTTAGATGATAGCTTCAATTTATTCACAAGCTATTAAAAAGAAATACTCTGCCTTTTTTAGCATGTAGCTTTTTATATCATTCAAGTTCATTGTAAATTTCATTTTCAAACTTTATTTTTGGAATTCACTAGGATCTGTGTGACCTGATTTGGTTTGATTTGAGGGTGCTAATAACTGGTGTCTTATATGAATACCAAGCTGCTCTGCAGTACAGTAGCTGTCTCTCTTTCTGTGAACAGATATCCTGCTCCTGTACTTTGATATAGAATAATCTTGAGTAGGCTGATATGTGAAGATAGTAACGAGGGATGTTGATCTGCTTGTTTTAAAGCCCCATTCAAGTCATGGTTGTTAGTGTCCCTTGAATGTGAAACTATTATACCAATGTGACTATTATTAGCTTACCTGTTATGTTACGGGTTGCAGGAAAGCTATGAAAACTACTGAGGAGTGCACATTAAATATCTGATGGAGGGGAGGGACATAATTAGTTTAGACCATCTGCTTGTGTGGATACATGGTTTTTCCAAAGGCATCTCCTTGTATTGTGTTACTCATTTGTAAACTTGTTAAATTACATAGATGCATTAACTACTTATTATTGATTAATATCTCCACAAAACACAATAAAATCAATCAAAACATTGAAAAGGAATTAGACGTAGATGAGCAGATAGGAAGCTTAACAAAAACAAAAGAATTTGATAGGGTTTAGTTTTCCTGCATCAAGCCATCACTTGTACTCCTGAGTCATATGTGTCTCCAGGTTTCCAGTTCTCAGGTATGTCATTGATTGGAACCATCCATGTCTCATCTCCATTTTCATCGCTTAATAGCATCCTCACAGAAAGTGGTCCACTAGGCGGTGAAGTAGTCGTCCATACTGATCCATAAGCCCGGTCCAGTAGTTTGCATACGTAATTTTGCGTCTGTATATTGAAACACCCAGTTAATTTTTTGCATATTCAGTGTTTCAATAATTTCGTATACAATCTGTGATCCTTTCAGTCCATAGCCAAAGATTCCAAAAGATACCTCACATAGTTGCACAGCAGTTATGTCGTTCCTTCCTTGCTGATACTGAATCACAAAGGCCAGATAATGAGGGTTGCTGCTGCTTTCATCTATCTTAATTGTAATATTTTTGTTTGGATAGCTGCATGAAACCCTGTATGTGAATATGAATAAGCTAGTATCATCATCTTCTGATTTGTGCATATGGAGAGAGATTTATAAAACATGCTCGCATGTCTTCTACTTTGGTGAAATATATATGTTGCTTAAACAATATGATTTACAAAACTGAATCTTAGAAAATGATTGCTTAGTATTTCAAGTTATTTTTATCGAGTATTATGTAGGACAGAGATATATATTCATGAAGCTTCATAGCCTTACCGCCTATATTCAATATCTACTATGCCAAATGCTAAAATAGATGCAGCTGCATCTGTATTCTGAGCCATTTGACCAAAAGCTCTCCTACTCAATATGAAGTCAGTTCTATCGCTGGAACCATGGTCTGTTATGACTATAGTCACTCCTTTGTCTGAACAGTAGTTGCTGTTGGTACACCTCACCTGAGAAAGAAAGAAACATTTCAAGATTAGATCACCATTGTCTTACATATTCCATGTCTATCTCTCTTTTTGATGATGTTTAATTACCTGGTAGCAAGCACCACATCCTACCCCATCTCTATAGAGATCTGATGCAGCAGATACATCTCCACCATTGATTGTTGCTCCAAACGTTCCATAGCCACAACGTCCAGCTGCATTTGTTTTTTGTTGAAATGCATAATAAAATCATTAGTATGCATTCATAGATATCATTTTAGCACGATATTTTTCTGACTATATGCATGCAAGGATTCAATTATACTGTTGATAACTCACTTTCTGTTCCATTCTCATCAGAATTCGGGTAATGAGCAGCCCTAGATTGGATGAAACAGTCCTTGCATGAAGCAGCATTTCCAAGACACTCCAAGAGGAGAAAGGTTGCTAAGAAGAGATTAAAAGAAATTTGGAGACGAGTCATCATAGTGAATAGCAGTTGGAGGAGATGAAAGAGAAGGAAAGAGAACAAGTTTGTGTGCGAGAAGTGCTCATCTGAGACTATATTTATAGCAAAACGAAAATCGCTTTCCACCTTATCAAGTTGGAGACTTTGACAAACACATCTTAGGGGGAATGAATCCTACAGTGCTCATCTACAAATGGTAAGACTTCTACCAGCTCTGGTAAAGATTTCGATTATTCATTGAATGTCAAAACCATGGACCAGTATTCACTATGCAAGTGTGAATAAAACTGAGAAAAAATTCTGATTAAGATGGCCAATTCGAGCGATTCTCATTGCTCAAACAAATGTTTCAACATTGGGATGCTACAATTCTTTCTGTAATCATTACATTTTGTTAATTACGTCAGGATCACAACCACATCTTGTTTTGACTTGGAGCACCAAATTTGTGCAGACATTTTGATCGTAAATTTTAGATTTAGGTCGTGTGAACGCAATATAGGCCTATTTAGCCTTAGACCTGATGGGGGATTAATTTTAGGTTAGCATTTCCGCAACCTGTTTACTCTGAATTGTTTGCCCCGAAATCGAGCTTAAATAACTTTGTAAAGAAGGTAATTCATAGCATGTCAATATCTCTGGAAAATCTGAGGATTAAAGACATGGTCAGTGGAACGCAACCTAATATTTCTCATTTTGAACAACCAACCTATGCTAGTTGCTATATCAAGAAAGAATGAAAAAAAATTTAGGTTGTTCTGCACTCACATACAAATAAATGTTTTGCATTTGATGGTCTGCAAAATGATTGTCTTCAAATTTGGGGGCTTGCTTTTTAGGTACTCGGAGCAGACAATTTTTTCGAGGTTTTTCCAATGTTATGTCTGATTCTATTTTCTCACGCATATATTTTAAATTGTCGTCAGAGTTATGCACAAGAACAAATGATGGTTCTATTAATATGCATTGCTATTTTATTAGGTAAATTACAAAAAACTTTTTCCTTCTTTGAAAAACAATTGATCCATTATCACGAACTTTGGCGACCTACCAAACCAGACATTGTCCCAGAAGAAATTAATTTTTGGAGATACAAGGAAAATGAATGAAAACGACAAAAGAAATTTAAACAAGAGATAAAGAAGAAACAGCTTAACTGTCAAAGCTAGCTAGCTAATACTAGATGAGACTTAAAACAAGAAACGGAAAGAGTCGACACTACAAGGATCAAAATTTATTTACAACAGGACTCGACTTTGGTTAGTAGTGCCTCCATCTGGGACCATGTAAGTGAGCCGGTGGCTGCAGCCGCACACCACCAGGCGGTGGCAGCTGGCTCACCGTTTGTTGATTAATAGGGACCAAGGGCACATGCAACTGATGGCCATGAGCCACCGGATATGCCGGCCGGAGCTGAGGTGGCAGTGGGGCATGGGGCTGCCATTCTGGTATATCATCATCGTCATCGTTCCAAGGTTCAATACCAAGACTCCTATTATCTACTAGGCTCACACTAGAACTGGTGTTATCACTTTGCCCATATTTTTTTATAAGCTCACGCACTTCATCTACAGGGCGTTTAGTCTTTTTCACAGGATTAGGCAAATTCTGGGGTGAAATCCTGGAAACAGGCAGCGGGTTTAAGCTACCGGAAAAATTGAACTCGGGTAAATCATCATCGTCTTTAGCAGAAGCTGGGCCGAACCCAGGTGGGATATCATCATCACCTTCATCATCAGGTTCGGATTTAGTCAAGGGATGAGGGGAATGTGGAGTTCTAGTAGGGGTATTAGCATTAACATTACACGATTCTTGGACCCTCTTGGGGGCAGCAAAAGGTTGCTTTTTCGAGCTGTGCTTGTGGTGTGAAGATGAATTAGGTGATATTGTGTTGCTTATATGAGCTCTTCTCCATACAACTACACCAATTAGTCCATTTTCAATGTGATTATTCCGTTCTTTGGGCATAAACTTGTTCAACATATCCGCCATCTTGGAAGTCGGGGGGCACAGGTAAAGTTCTACGCCAGGGAGTGGCTCCGCATATCCCAACCTCTCGTCACTGGTATACGAATCGATAGCCTGCATAACAAGATGAGATTATAAGATGGCTAAACCCAAACGTTGGGATTGGCAGAATTAATGTAGAGTAGAGAGAGAGAGAGAGTTACCTCAGAAAGATTAGAACGTTGCTCGTCTGATGATTTGTCTTTCAAAACAAAGTGAAGAACCTGCAAACAAGAAAGCAACGATGGATTAGTAAATAAGCACAAAGCAGTTGACAAACATTAAACATTATAAGGCTGCTTATTATCACATTTTTACTGTACAATCACGGGCAGGCAGTAATTGGGAATGAATGAATTTCAGTTAGCAACTCAGCTAAATAAATATGCTATATTATTGCGATTTCCACTAGAAACTACTTGCAAGTAAACCTCACTTAACTGTACAATTCCTTCGCCATTTATTGCATTTGTTGTTTTATAAAAGCAACTTACAAAACGTTGAGAAAAATCAAATCAAATGTTGTAATGATAAAAGCCCAACGTTAAAGTAACATCCAAAATACAAATTTTGACTGATGTAACAGGGTATGCATGAAAGCATTAATATCTGATATGCAACAACTCAGTTATAATCTACAAGTGATAAATTAGATGCCTTAACAACAAAGAACAGAACCACCTATTAACAGTCTCTCAAAGGGCTTTGTCACGCTCAACTTATAATTACAAAGGCCAACCCTTGAATGTAAACAGTGGCCATTACTGGCAATTGTTGCAGCAAATACTTTGAGTTGATTCTTGTTTTTCTTTTTCTATTCATTTTTCATAATTTTTTATGTGCAAATAATCTAATAATGTATGTGCTGTGGGAAAAACATTCACATGGGCAAAATAAGCTTTTGGTATATTTTTCGTTGGCACTGCAAATATACAACCACACTAATACTAGAAATAGATTATCGCCATTGGCCATGAGCAGGGGGAGGCCACATTGCCATCTTTGCAGGCAAAGAGCCAATACCCGGTAAGAGAGGATGCAAAAATTAGTTACAAGGGAAAAAAGAGGGCCTTGATATACCATGACTGCACGAGTTCGAGACATGGGGAGATCTTGAAGAAATTTTTCAAAAGCGTCAAGTCTAACTCTACCCTTGATCTCAAGAGAGAGAGGCCACTCCTTTGTTGATGTCTTCTCACCGCTGTTTACATGAACAAAAACATCAGGGTAAAGCAATGTAACACAACAGAAAGGAACTTAGCTTGGTCTAAGAAAACACACACATACATCTCTCAAGATAATCAATCAATTGGAGCAGAAACATAAAAAGTATGTTGTTTAAGCAGATGAAGCAGAGACAAACAACATGCATTTCCAAACTAAACACATACTAACCTCTGAAATATACCACCAACAGTGAGTGAGGATGATATACTTAGCTGAAGGATACCATCCCAGGTGTAATCGGGCTTTGGCACATCACTAGGAAGAACTTTCTTGTTTCCAGGACTCCCACCAGACTTCATTGTTATATCATCATGTTTCTTGACTGGAGCAGCCTTTTTGAAGGAAGTATCTTTACGAGTGTCTGAAGTTCGAATAGAAGCCCTGGTGTTGGTGACATGCTTCGGGCTTTCTCCATGTGCAACAGGGGACTTTGGTACTGCATCTACAGATAAATTCTCAAAAGGAGGCTCATTATTAAGGGACTCCATAAACTCATCCAAAGAGACAATTGGAGGCAGAAACTCTGCATCCTTCAATTCATCCACCATCATTCCTTGCATTAGATCAGTCCCATCAGTTGGAATAATAAGGCTACCAGGAAAATCATGGCCTTCTGAACTACTACCTTGACCTGCTGCTACTTTCTCCTTATCTTTAAGACTTGCCTGAGAAGCAGGCTCAGATTCAGTGTCCTTTTTAGGTTGAGATCGTGTCCACACAGAAGTCCCACTAGAAACCTCCGCAGCAATGCCATCATCGTGTTCAA
This sequence comes from Scutellaria baicalensis, assembly GCA_005771605.1. NCBI lineage: Eukaryota > Viridiplantae > Streptophyta > Magnoliopsida > Lamiales > Lamiaceae > Scutellaria > Scutellaria baicalensis. The sequence continues at coordinate 22,602,661 of CM016726.1, forward strand.
CTTCTACTTGAAACTCTCCCTTGTGTGTTTTCCTAACCAAACGTCTAATATCAACTTCAGTATCAGGCAAAACTTTCATTTGTGCCAACTCCTCTGCTTTGGCCATACGCCACTCAGATAACTCCTTCGAAGCAAGCTCTTCAGCTGACATTGAGCATAACCTCTGAGGCGATATTTCACCAGACATGACTCTTTCTCTCAATTCAGGATTGTTACGATCCTTAAGGTTGAATATGAGAGACCTACCTTTCTCTCTGTACTTTTTGTTCACATCACCAAATAATTTAAAAAGTTCTGCTTCAATTTGAGAAGCCAAGTCCTCTGGTGTCAAAACTGCAACATCTCCACTGTGCCCCTGAGATTCCTCATTGACAGACTTGGGATTTTCAGCATGTTGGACTTCTTTCCCCTCCCCCATATGTACATCAAAATCAAATGCCCAGGACAGCCCATTTCCCTGCAACAGATCATCTTTAGCAAAGAAATTATCACCAAATGGAACATCTTCATCAGGCAAACTATACTGAAACCCCTGGAAAGACTGTCCACCATTCACACTGTTACCATGAGCAGGTAACCCAGTAGAAAATACCTGACAATCATTAGTTTTGTCAAGTGCAGTTGATTCATTAGAACGAAACACACCCTCAGAACCAGAAACAGGAACCTGACCTCCACCAGTAGAATTGGAGATATCAGATGCCTGGGAATCCAAGGACTGATGAGTGATATTTGTACCATTCTGGCTTTTCTCTGTATTTGAAGCATTGTCCTGGTTATGGAATGCCAAAGACAGTGCAGCAGTGAGAGACTCCCTCATTTTGGACCTTACAGCTTCAGATGACTCTTGACGACCCCTGGATGCTGATTCAATTGGAGCAGTTTGTCTTTTTCCGGTCTGACCCCTCTGTAAGCCAGATTTACCGGAGATGGAGTCATTCCGCAACATTTTCTTGTTTTGCAAAGATGAGGGCGGCATAGTTGGAGAACTCAACCTGGGCTGCACTGATGCAGTTTTCTTTAGAGATGGTGACGGATGCATGAATCCAAAAGAATTAGCATCAGAACTGATGTGTGCTGGCCGCTTGATAGACAGAGGAAACTGCTGAGAAGCAAAATTGCTTGACAGAGGTTCCATCTCAGCCTTCCGTTTTACTGGGAATGATGTCATCTCTCCAGCCATACTGTTGGGCAAACTTGAATGTTCACATGACATCCAGACCGGGTCTCTAGATGGTGGTTCTACTAGATGTGATTCAGGATTGCTTGACATCTGGCCTGCCAATATATGCAAGACAAAAAGGATATAAAAATCGAGAAAGGGACAAACGTAACCAAATAATCAATCCATGGCCATGTCAAACAAGCAGAAGAACAAAAGAAATATTTCCTAAACGCCCAAGAAATCACCCAAAAAAAAAAAAAAAGAACTACCAAGGCAGCGCACAAACGCCAGAATACAATCATTATTTCGATCTCAATCGTCTGAAAAAAAAAAAAAAAGTTTTGAGCCAAAAAAGACATAAAACACCATAGGCCATATCTCAACAAATCTGATACCCAATAAACCCTAAATATAAATTGACGCACGAGTGAAATCAACTCGAACCACTTCAATTAATTTTCTGGGTTACGCTATGAAAAAAGTAAATTATATCGAATCTAATACAGAAAACAAAAGGGTTCAATTTCTTAACACTCATGAATCAAAATGTTAACAATTGAGCGGAAAACGGTTCTAAATTCTAATCAATGAAGCCGAAGAGCACTAATTGATATGCATAAAAGTAACAAAGACGCACATGGACAGAAATAAGATGCATAAATTGAGATAAAAGAGAGGACCTTTTTACCTATGGAGGCAGAAAAAGTAATTCAAGATTGAAAAACGCAAAGCAGCAGAGTGAGAGATGTACGCATTTGAGAGAGAGGGAGAGAGAGAGAGAGAGCTTATCGAAAAAACCCTAGAAAAGATAAGTAAACTAAATGTGTGCCGTGTGTAGAACAATACTGCTCATTTTATATTTTTTTTATAGTTAAAAACGCGTATTAGAAGTGCGTCACTTTCTTCATGTGAGCTCCTCCTCCATTATTTTATTTTATAAAAAAACTTATAAATAAAAAAGTTGAAAAAACAATATTTAATTCGAGCATCAATAATTCTGCTCAAACTTTGCCCCCTCTTTTTTTCTTCTCGATTTGTGCATTCGAGGCTTGTTACTTTCTATCTATAAACTGAAAGAATTTTTATTTCAATTTTCAAATAATTTACCTAATTATTTTTATTTATTTATTGCAATTAGATATTATTAATTATTTTTATTTATTCATATTCATTTCATATAACATGTCTTCTATTTCGTAGGAAATCTCTGCGACCTTTTCGAACCAGATTTTTCATCTGGTAGCTCATATCGGACAAGCTCGACCAATTTCCTTCATATTTTTGGCTTTATGTTTTTACAAAAACAAATTTAATTAATACTTGCAAAAATTGTAAAAAAAAAAAAATACAGTATATCTTTATACTCATTACAAGAATTTCATAGGACAAAAATATCATTAAGCAGATTTAGGTATTATGACTAACAAACTTAAACCTGGTGAAAAACTACTACTCAATAGTGTTATTAAAGCAGATTTATACTCATTGAATTTAGCGATCCTGCTTTCCAAATAATTGTTATAATCTCCAAAATTATTCAATTAAATCATAAAGAGAAATGTAAAATAGTAACTAGGCATAATTGAATCAATAAACAAATTCATTTAAATTGAGAAGAAGAAGAATGGCTTTATATTTACAAGGTATGAAAATTACAGGGTCAAAATTTCAGTTGATGCCCTGTTTAAGGCATAATGCTGCTACTGTATACACCTACTATTCCACTTCTGGGCTCAAAATTCTACTTCATTTGCAAGTTGTAGTATCCAGCAAACTAGTCCTGTGATGTCGTTGAATATTCAAACAGAAGTCGTTTGGATGGAGCAGACTGAAGGAGCACCCTTAGACGGCTCGTAAGCCGGTAGATCAAGGTCCACTGCATAGCCATCTCTGAATCCTTCATCTGCCTAACTACTGAGGCCTGCATGAACACAACGGTTACACAAAGAAAAACGATAAAGAATGGCAGAAAAGTGAAATATGATTCTTCAGATGGATTGTTTGTGAAAATTTCAGCCATACTATCGACTAAAAGAAGCTTGAACCAAGACCGTTGGAAGTAAGATTGTTTTGAGTAAGTGAAAACAACCTGAAGACGCTTGCCCAGCTGGACTTCAACCTCAGTCCCAAACGAGATGTTGCTAGCCAGAGACTTGAGAGGATCGACTGTGGGGTCCACAGAAAGCAAGCTGGGGATCTGAGGAGAATAAACTAGCCTCCATCTAGCATGTCCGAATTCTCCCTTGCCCTCTATCCTTGGCATTAATGTCTCGAGTGTAGCAGTAGCAAGCTTCTTAAATGCAAGCTGGCCGTCACCTTCCAATATTGATTCAGCTAATTGACTCTCGAAGACTCTAGCAGCCTGTTAGTCAGAACCACATATAAGTTTCTCATGTGCTAACAATTTTGTCTCCAGACACTTTCCATAGTCTCACACATATGCATAGTTCAGAATATGGCAAAAATGATAGATATGGCTGTGCAAAGCAACAAACCACAATTCTAGTAAAACTTTTAATCACAGCTATAGTCATCATATTCCCACATATTAAGGTGATATCACCTAGATCCCATGTTTTGACTCCACATATTATACTTAACTGACTTGTCTACAAGTTTAGAACAACTTTCGATGTTTGAGCTGATTAGAAAGCATTGTAAGGACTTGAAATTTTAGCATGAAATTTACCTCAGTTGTTGATAGGACATCTTGCTCCACGGAACGGGTTGAGGTCACCAACAGTTTTTCCTGCCACTTGCTTGCTCGACTTTGAATTCTAAATTGCCATTCTGATCCAACCAGGGCTAGATCCAACATTGGGTCAAGTCCATTCTCAGGCTCAAATTTTGCTATATTAAGATGCTCTCTTTTGAGCCTCACCTGTACAACGGAAGCATTTTAAGATGATCATAGAGTTGAGCTGTGTCTGCTTCAAATGTTTTAACAGGTATATAGAAGATTACCTGTGTTGCTACAAGATTAACATCACCGTTCTCAAATGTCAAAACTCCTTTTGGTTTTATCCATTTGGGTTGAGCTGGGCCATTTAATTCAAGCTCTCCACTAATAGCAAAATTAAGTATCAATGGATATACAATCCTCAATTCAGGCCCAAGAGCAATCCTTAAGTCTGTTAAGCGGATATCAAGTTTTGGCTTACTATTCACCAGAACCATCTCCTTTTCAGCTTCATCATTTTCATCTGCAAAAGTCATGGTTTCTTAAAGCATTAAAATGTAACAGTTTGAAGAGAATACTATATCAACAACCAATTAATATACGTGAAGCATAAAATTGTTACATCGTATCAATACAAAATTCACAAAATTTCTTTCTTTCTTTCTTTCTTTTTTTTTTTTTTTTGGTGAAAGAATATCAGATCTCATGTGATGTAATTGTCCATGATTTACACACAGTGAAAGCCAGATATATATATATATATAATATATATATATAGAGAGAGAGAGAGACAACATATTTTTCCAGCCTGGAGGACTAGTAAGATCTAAGTCCCTCTGCCTTTCTTTTATGGTAAACAGCTCTTTAATCCCTGCTACTCCAAACTCTATTGAATTTTACCTTTTATGATGAACTGTTCAGTAGAATACTAGGTTCCTGGATGTGTGGGAATTCCTTTTCCTCGTGGTTTAGATGATAATCGAAACTCAGAAGAATAGATTATTCGAATTACCATAAAAAATATAATTTCGGAATCATGAGACTAAATAAAAACCAGAACTACCCACCACAAAATACAAAAACCTCAGGTTCACATGCTTATATACTCAAAACTTACCCGGTGAAAGGCGGAATGGGCTAGTCGATGATGCTGGTATTAGGTTGAGAAAACGTGAAACATACTTTGAAGCAACCATACGACCGTAGCCACCAGCTGGCACCCTTGGTTCGTTTGTTGTATGTCTATTAAAGGAAGCAGCTCCACTGCCCTTATCGTGTGGTAAATAAACTTCTCCTTGGCTTATCTTTATCTTTCCAGACATGTTTGGTTGCATAATAGATCCAGTGATTTGCAACTGAGAGTCAACCTGACCACTTCAATAACCAAATTCTTTTCAAGTTCTGAAGGAAACCATGAGGACGAGAAAAAAAATGTACACGCACACAAACATTATACTGAAAAACCAAATCCTTTTGCATCTTGAAATATGGAAATACCTCAGGATATTCCTTGCACGTACTTCCAGGACCTCACATTTTAAGTCTAGTTTGTCACCAAGAGATGCTTCACTTGGTAGTATGGGAAGATTCCCTTTTACAGACAATTTCCCCTTTCTGCTTACTTTACCCTCCAATGAGCCAATTCGCAGTCTATTTGAATTTACATGAACTGTTCCTCCAAAATTAGTAACTGGTTTGCGGAATACAGGCGAAGAAACAGTTGCCCTGTGAAAATAAGCAGACCCATCCAGTACTGGTTGTTCAACGGTACCTCTCACCTACACAAGATAAAACTCATATTGATTTCAAAAGTTTTGCACGCATTGCAAAGGGGGTGCGATTGGTGGGGTGAGAGAAGCATGAATTCCCTGATAAGTTTTATATTACTCTCATTTGTATAACCAATAGTTATAGACAACAGTACAAACCTGAAGCATAACTTCAGCATTTCCATGGAGCCAATTCGCATAAGGAGATAATGCTGTTAGCAACATCATGCCACCGTCTTTAATATCAGCATCAATTCTAACTTCTCCTGCATCCAATAAGTTCCAGTTCAAACCCCTAAGGCTCTCTGCCAATTGTGTATCCCAGACATCTTGACTTTTATCTCTGGATCCCTTTCGATCATTACCCTCATCACCAGATGCTTTACTTCTGTCTGAGTCCCAATCTCGAACCCATGAGGCTTCATTTTTATCCCTCTTTTCTTCCTCCATATTGCTCTGTACAAGTGTTAGAGGAATGCTTCCTTGAATATGTACATGGCCATTTTGAACAATGGGTTCAAATTTTGCATTAAATAGGAAACGGCTAGTTGGAGTTAGAGATGCAACAACTTCAGCCCTCCCAAGTTCAATTCCCCCAACAGCCCCATCCAGGAGCCTTACTTGGACATCACATTCAGGCTTAGCAAGATTTCCCTTGAGATCACCTTCCATGTGTAGGATACCTCTGATTGGTGCTAATAACAGCCTGAGAGAGTGAACAGCTTCAGTAGCTGAATTTTCAATAACTTGGAGGAAGGTCGGAAGCAAACTGACAGGAAAATTTAGAACAGCAAAATGCAAATTTGTCTTTGGTCCTAACAGTGTCCCATCTGCGTGGATTGTGGCATTATCCCTTTGAATAAAGATTTTTTCAAGACGCAAACCATCATTGTTGCTGTATGCACCAGCTGCTAGAATGCGCTGGCTTTTGTATGTTCCCCACTCCCATTCATCTCCATGAAAGTCAAATTCCGCCTAATGTAAACAAGAAAGAAAAAACAATCAGGACAGTAAAAATTGCATGGGTCAAACTCAGTGGACATCCTCTGGAATTAATTTTTCAGTCACTTGATGCAAGTCTTTATAGGAGAAAAAGAACCATAAACAATTACAAGAGACACTCTTAGATTCATGCTTGGATAGAAAGCCATAGGGAAGAAAGAAACTTCATGCAGATTTATCACAGCATGGCAGCATGCAGATTTACCCTCCAATACACTGATGATGATAATCAATAAATAAGAATTAAACAGCTATATTCTGGCAAGTAACCAACGGCAATTTTAATTATAAACTCTCTCTTGGAATCAAAATAATCCAACAATAACAGTGAAAACTGTCAGAAGTATTACCATTGTGTCCCCATTGCCGCCTCCACTTGCATCTAAAGAGCCTCGCCAGCGACCTTTAAGTTCCGCTAAACCTGGAAGATCGAAATCATCCAGGACAACTTCATATGATGCAGCACAATGACCTCGAATTTCCTTCAAGGTTTCTCAAAATCAGATGATTTTGAAGAAAGATAAAGGAGCAAGTGAGCAAGAATTAAATAATTCCACCTTCAAGCCCCTAGATCCCAGTGATCAAGCATAGAAGAACTTCAGAATATGTGCTACTTGCAAGTAAAACATACCTCAAGAAGTTTTTGAAGGCTTTCAGCACTTATGCCAACTGACTGCAAACTTTGTATGAAGAGGTCCTGCATACACAACGAAATCACATAAGAATGGTAACAGAAGATGTCACTATCTGAATGAACAATCACATACTGATCTGTCCAATTTCATTATTAACTCGAAAATCAAAATAAAAATAAAAAAAAGAAAACAAGAGAAAAGGAAAATGAAATCAACAGGTGAAAGGACAGTCTTGTAAATACTGAGATCTCCTAGAATATTATTTCACAATTGAGGCTTGCAGACGTATCATGAGAGAAAGTGATTCTCCCCAAATATTCAGCTATCTGCTCATAGTCTCACATTAAAGATTGGGTCTGTAGCTACCACTTCTTTCATACTGATATGCAAGGAAACCAGAAGGAAAGCCAAAACTGAACATCATCTAACCCCTCAAAATCCAGAAGCTATTCCAAATTTGGAGCACACAACAAAGATATGATTTGATCATTCCAAGTAAAAATGTCATGGTTAAAACTCTGTTGGAAGAGTTCATCTGCATGCTGTAGTCCTTACTGGAAGAACATGAAAGGAAAAAAGCTCCAGATAATACACCATAGGGATGCTCTTGCATTTTATAGTAAGACAGTTTAGTAATTTTTACCAATTAATCCTTCATAATATAATCCATCATACATTGGTAGACTACAACCTTAGATCTAGACTGAACAGCAGGATCAGAACTTCGAGAAAGAAGCCTAGCAAGTGGAAGCATCTCAGCAATCTCAGCATTAGGAACCTCTAATCTCATTCTCCATCTACCCATAGAAGAGATCATACTGCCAAGATGACCGGTCATCACTTTCTGGAACAAGCTACTTTTCTCCTTTCCGGCAGGGCTTCGATCACGGGACCCGGGCAATACATACTCGCCTTGAAGTTCATATTTGCTATTGCTTTGCTCCAAAACTGCTCTTTCAACTGTGATCTATATCAAAGAAGTATTGACAAAAAATAAACATGAATATCAACCATATTAAGTCATTTAGATAAACGACAACAAAAAAAATAATGCTTCACTCCCCAGCTATGTAACGCAAGATTTGTCAAACAATCAACTATATTCACAGTGAATACAACATATACTACAATGACGAAACAATCATCCCAAATTGATGAGCCAAGAGATACATTAAAGAAACTCTGCAAAGCAGCCTCTGTTTTAATTACTATTTTATCAGGCTTAGAAAATGAGGAAGGCATGAGTAAAAATAATTAGGTTCAAAATGTTGCCTCAAGGAAAATGTTAAATGCAAGTAGTTGGCAGCACTAACTTAATCTCTAGGTTCAAATTAGGCTTGCACCAATTATCAATTCACCAATAAGTGAAACTCATACTTTCTCAAATTGAAATTAAGAAACAGAAACTAACACAATCACTCACAATTTCATTTTTCATAATCTGATACTCAATAAAGCATGTTCATAGCATCATATGCATCTCATTATCCATTGGAGGATATGGATGCATGACTGAAACTCTAAACCTTGTCTAATCATGTGGAAAGGTAACTTGCACTCCCTACAATAGGCTAAGTTTTCAGGATATAATTGGCAATCTTTGCTTCATAAAAGCATTTTTTATTAAGGTAAATTACATAAAAATGTATGAACTTTCAATTTTCATCTAAAACAATAACTTTAAACCTTAACACCAGAATTCACTAACTTTTCATTTCATGGATGAACTTTCCGGACTCTAGTTGCTCAAATGGAGCTCAAAATTTACGATCTCTAATCACATCAGACATGACAGTTGTGCCTTTACAACAAGTGTGCAGATGACTGAAACAATTTGCACTTCTGGGGTCCATGTTAGTTCATCCTTGAACTGAATTGAAACAAAATCAAAGCACATTGTCCTGTGTTAGGCTTTAAAATTTATGTTTTAAAAGAATACTGACCCAAAATCAAGAATTTTTTTACATAATTAACCCTTTGTTTTTTTATCACAAAACTTGATAAGATAATTTCCCATCATTTGCTTGAAAAACATAAATATAAATTACAAGGTACAGAATTAACTACAAAACGTGCAAAAATGATATGGAAGCAGGCAAAAAAGGGAAAGGAAAGATATAAAAGAAATAGATGAACCTACAAGCTTTGCCAAAAAATCAAATAACATCCTTTATTTAGATGAGTTGTGTAGGAGTCAGCGAGGCATTGGATAAGATGCAGTCAAATGCATTTCCAGGTATTGTTACCCCTCTCAAACACCCAAAAATAGTGTCAAAAATATCTTAAGCTGAACTTTGAAAAAAAAAAAAAAGCATATAACTGATAAAACCCAATCACCTGGTTAGAGCTATTACCATCAGTAATATCCATAATTTGAAAGCTTGCATATAATCATAAACTGATTGTCAGTAATATTAACAGAAAACCTCCCTCTGGAGATATCAGATACTGGATAATCTGTAAAAAACATGGTGAAGGTACTAACCACATCCCCACTCCATCTGGCAGCCACATCTAGAGCTTCACCCAGCACACCACTGAATTTGGGTCGAAGAACAGATAACACTCCGTGGCCCCTCCGTTTTTGAAAGTTCAACTGAAGTTCTGCCTGAAAAGTGAAAAAAGGTAACGAATAAAATTATTAGCTTTAAAAGTCAACAAGGAATGTTTGATAGATTACATCACACTTATTCCATGTTCTTCAAAGAGAGATATAGACCTTTGACAGCTACAAGCATTAACTTCTTCATCTTAGAGTTGAAACTTAAAATTCATCTAAAATAAATAAAATTGACGCCATTCCCAAATCAGGAGCACTTAAAATAGTATTGACTGGTCTAATAAGAAGTTTACTCTTGAAATTGCTCCACGGAGTGAGGCCAACTCCAGTTCATCCAATGGCAAATGCCGAACCTGATTGCATATGTAGAGAATACATACTTTGTTAAGTACAAAAAGAGTTCAGCGCTTAACAGCAGATAATTAGAAGTGAAGTAAGAAACACGGAAAGAACCTCTAAGGTAGTTGAATGAAGTGGTTGATAACTTGCATTAGCTTTCAAGTGACCTTTCTGCAGAGAAAAGGACAGCAACTTTCCTGCAAGATTTTCTTCAGAAGTTGATTGCAAAGGTCCTACAATTTCTACTGCAAGACTTTCATCTGGCCGACCTGTAGCATCCAACTGCATCACCAAAAGATGCACCGGCCTCAGAGAATGTAAAAATGTGTGGGTGTCTAAATATGGAGAAGCAAGCAGCATTTAGTGATGCACTAATATAGTTCTAGTGATGGTTCAGTGGTATGTAAGATACCGATAGTTATACACTAAAGAGAAAACAAAAATTATAATAGTCAATTTTTATCTATAGACTATATCATACACCCTCACTAAAACCAGAAGAAATTACAACATGGCAACTTAAAATCTAGGAGAATGAAAACGGTAAGTCCAAGTGTCAAATGGGAAAATTAGATTCAAGATCAAATAAGTTTTGAGTCCGAATTTGAATTTTCTTTTCATGCTCCACCATGCACAGCAGATGAATGCATCCTCCACTTACTTGAGCTAGATATGTCACAACTAAACCAATATAGGCATGACTTACCAGGGCCCAAATGAATATTACAGCTTTAAGGATTCCAAAGGAACCACTATTTAGAGGCAAAGACATAGAGACAAACCTTGATACCCTTAGATGTTATGTTCAAAACTCCAGCTAGCTGAGGAGCCAGCATCAGTTGATTAAGTTTTAGACCTGAGATTGAAATATCACCAGAAATACTTTTTGCATTTTCATCCCCTTCCACCGGGGTCAATTCAATGTTTTTATCAGTTTGGAACCCTCGGCTGCAGCAACTCTTGTTAACTTTCCCTTGAAACTTAATCTTTCCTGTTGCTTTTAGATGCACGGGCCTCAGAGAATCAAATATATAGGAAGAAACCAAGTTGAAAAATTCAAAATTGTGCATTCGTAGATCCAAATCAACTCCTTCCACAGAAAAAGGCATGGCAGCTGCCTTACCGCACTCACTCCAGTATAATGGGTGGTCATCAGGATATGAAGTTATTACTTTTGTATATAGTTCAAAAGCAGCAGATGAAGAATTAACAGAAATGTGATCGTGTGAAATAATGACATCTCCACGAGCATCAGAAAGTGAACCCTCAGCTCTTGGTGCAGTCCATTTAATATCAAATCTCCTACATCCATAGAAAAAGGTCTATTTTTACATTTTCATTCATGACAGGCATGGACACTTTTCCAGAAAACTTTAATCCTTGGACACAAGTTTCCATCGACTTATAGAAAGACTTATCAAGAAATCTTACGGTCTTAACAATGAGCCAGAAACTTTTGTTTCTCCATTGAGATCTCCCAACTTAAGGGGCATTGTTTGAAGATAACCAGTTATATAGCGATGCATGATTTTATCAAAACACAGGTTTCCTGAAAAGTTAACATCCATTGCTGTGTCATCAACCTCACCCTACAATAGAAGTGCAATTAACATCAGATGAAACCAGAAATACAGATTGCAGCAAAAAGATAAAGGTCTGGGTTTCATGTAATTAACATAAGAAATCTACTTTTAAAAAAAAAATTGGAAGTGGTAGAAAAAAAGTTAGTGTCAAATTACAGACGATTGCACCAGATAAGACCCCAGTAATACATCTGTGCAATGGAAAGTTTGTAGGATCAAAAACAGGGTTAAGCATTAAAATTTCTCCTGGAAGTCTTGGAAAAAGAAATGTCTATATATCATATATATATTAGGCAACAAACTCGTAACTCATGTCATGCTTCTTGATCAACTAATGACTGTTAATTTGAGAAGCTAGAATCCCCCTCAAAAGAAAAGAAAAGAAAAAAAGCTAGAGATGAGTGCAGAAAAATCTTGGTATTCCACTAAACAAATTCTACAGCGTCAATATATGAACTTCATGCACACAAACAATTCATTTATTGATGAAGCTTATTGATATTCAAAACTAACAAAATGTCTTCTAGGATACCTCAGGACAGATCCATGTGTTTCCGGCTCCACGTATTTCACCACCATCAACAAGTGTGGCTCTGATTCCATAAAGATCAGCAACCTGCCATACATATGTAAGCTGGAAAATGAGCATAAGGGCAATAGAAAAGATAAAACATCAGGCTAATCCTGGACAGTGGTTCTTCATTAAATAATTACTCACACAATTATCAGTATTAAAGGTAAAATTGGCAGAAACATAAGAAAGTGGAACATGATCAATGGCCGCCACTGCGCCATCTTCTTTATTGTTCATCATTGCCTCATATGCAGCTGATTGGGGAATATCAGCGGACATATGGATGAGTTTCCTTGAGACCAATGCACTCCCCACAAAAACAGGAGCATCTAACGGGCCTTGACAGTTGAACACAGCTGTCACTGATCCTGCTATCTGAAGTGAATGGAGGAAATTTCAATATGTTGGTATTGAAGGGTGAAAAAACCAACCTCAACAGAGTGACATCAAAAATGAATACATTGAGAAGAAAATAAAGCTCAGAGTAAATTACACTTAGCAACTCAAATATAATAGTCGCAAAAAATGTACAATAACAAATTAGGAGTATAAGATTTAAGAACGCATGAAAACTAACAGAAAAGATAAGTACACACATCCATACCAAATACATGCATGCATATGTGTTTGTCTATTGCTTTATTATGAAAACTCAGGACTCAGGACTCAGAACCAAAGAACTTGAAGTCATTTTATAAAGATAAGTGGTCAAGAATATAACAAATTGGTGTTAAAAAGGGAGGAGATAGACATATCAAACGATCAATTCTCAAGTTCAATCATCTAGAGGGAAAATGAGATACCTACCGAGAACAACAAAGGCTTCATCTTGAATGTTTTCATCAAGGCATTGACTTCTACGGATGGAACCTGAGACACCAGCAACACAATCTCAAGAACTTCTACTTTCTAGATGGCTGAACACAAGAATTACTCTAGAAAAATACGTATCAAAACACTTGGTTTAAGTGAATCAATCTGATAATAGAACAGTTTCAGTTGGGAAAAGGCATTGATGAACCTGACACATTAAGTGATATTCTCCTTGCTCCGGATCAATTCCAAAATCCCCTGATGCTTCTAAAGGAATATCACCAAACCAGCCCCTGGCATTGTGCAAAAATATTCGCTGTGCTCGAAAAAACAAGTTTGCAGAAATGTCCTGTGTACAGAGGTGGCTTTTAACTTAAAAATACATTAGATAAACCAGAATGCAAGTGGGAAAAATATACTTGAACCTCACAGAATGACAACAGTGGAACCTTAAGGAATGATGCAACTACAAGTTTATCATGCTGCTTCTATATTGGAATAGGCTCATCAATTTAACAGTCATAATGATTCCTGATCATTCAATCCATCCAAAGAAATTGTCCACAAGCACTAAAGACTGTTATATCTCAATGCAGAAATCATCCATCTGACACATGATCTTGTCGTATTGAGCAGAATGCTAGAATAAAGGTGCATAGTATCTAATATTTTCTAATGGGACGGCATATCATAAGATATTATGTGAGAAATGTAAAAATACTAGAAGCAGCTCTCGTAAAATTTAAAAGTTTTCGCAGGTTAATTGCAGGTTTTTCTTTTCCTTTTCCTATAATATCAAATATTGAAAGTCAAATTCTATACCTCCTTCCAAAGAGGTGGAAATAAGAGGTATCTGTTCTCTCCTACGTACAGCCCTCAGCTTTTCTGATCATAGATTATTCTGGCACATGAGATAATGAACATGAATAATTACCCTAAACTAACCTTTAGGATTGTTAATGACTTGACCATCTATATCAAGACACTCTCGGTAGGAATCAAGCAAAGTTATTAGGTAGATTGCAAAATGTGGACTAATTATAAGTTCAATTGACTTCATTAAAGAGCTATAATAATTTAACTAGTCATCTGATTACCAATTAAAGAGAAACAGGAAGACAGCCCATAGAAAAGGAGAAACATTAAAAGATCCAACATAAACAGCTGTAACAAGTACATACAGAAAAAGATGATGGAGCATCGTGTATGTGAAAGGCCAGGCCTGTAACATCAAGTTGCCCATGAAGATTAGGAAAAGTTTCTCCTCTTGACATGCATATGTGAACCTGTTCACAATAAGTTGAATTTCAGATATTATTCGTCAGACTTTATCACATTGGGGTCAGAATACTTTGTTTACATTGAAAAAACAGTAAATACTGAACCAGTTAGGCTAAATGAAAAGGCTGCACAACGAAGAAATGAGACTGAGGAATGGAAGTAAATATCTATCCTTCTTTTCTTCATGCATGTAATTATCAACTTGTACAATTATTATTACTCTTAATAACAGTTCATAACATGAAAACATTTAAAAACTGCAAGAGAAATTAGGAAGTTAGAGAAGCACCTCTCCACTGGCTCTTCCTTTAGACCATGCAATGGGAAGGTCTAAGATCCTTTCGAAAAGCTAAACAAGGAAGAGATAGGATCTCAGGATCGTCTAAATTAAGGTGCAGGTTATAGACAGCATATGGCTCAGAATAAATGAAGTAAATAGTTCATAGCTCAATGTATTTTACCGGAACAAAGAGATTTGCTATTTTCAAATTTGCATGCCATTTCTGCTCCATGATATCAACATAAACATCAGTGGACAACCATCCACCATCTTCAGAAATCAAATCCGATCTCCACATCTTACAATTTCCATTAAGCTGCACATGCACACGCCCATAATGATTTTGAAACTTCACATGTCCACTAGCAACTTCCATTTCTCTATAAAAGCAACAAGAGAACAAAAGAATAATTTCACACAAGTACAAGCAAGTAGTATAGATTCCAAAGAAATTTAAGCTACTCTTTAATTAGTGCAGATCTACAATCTATAAGAAGTAAGAACAATGCAGAAGCACAATAGAATATCAAGCAAGTGAGAGACCCAATAAATATAGTCCTTATGCAATTGCGTAGGTAAGAAAGGAGAATTTAAACATGGACTTAATAGCAGCAGGAGTATACTACCTCGGTTCTGAATCACCATATGCAAGCAACATCAGTGTACCACCTTTAAAATGTACAGAGTCAAGAACAAGAGGAATCATTTTATCTATGCCTGAAATATTTTCTTCACCAATCTCATCGACCATTTCTGTGGTTATATGTTCAACTCCCTTACCAATCTCAGTCTTCAGCCTTTGCAAGGGATTGACAAGAATCCAAGACCACGCCTCCATCAAGTTTTTAAAGGCAGATGATAAGCCTAGTTTTAGGCTCAGTGGTGAAAATTGTTCCGAACTGCTAACTGAACCAGAAGACTCAAATTCTGTCAGACTAGAAGTACCAGAGTCATGTGCGCCTTCAGTATCCAAAATGACATTTTGAGCATTATTCTCCTCCTTAACCAATCTAACAGTTTTATTTTTGACATCTGTCTTAATGGTATTGTCGGCTTCTAGACTAGTTGGGAGATAATTTTCTGCACCTCTCAATCCTACAAGACTGCGGCCTGATGAAAACTTATCACTGGAGTTTATAGATTTACTAATCCTAGCCAAAATAAAAAGATATGGATCTCGTAATTTATTAATAGAATTCCTACATGGTATTTCTAGAATTGCTCTGGAGATATAATCAGGTGCTGATTCACTCTCCACCTCCAAAGTTACCTCTTTTTTTAGTTCATCCTCGGCAACTTTAGCTTTTCTATTATGGATATTGTTGTCGACTTTCACATCACGATATTTAACTCTCACATCTTCAGAGTTGGTCGTAGCAGAAACAGAGGCGGCAGCAGCATCCCTGCTTTTCATTGAAGAAATGTCCACATCCTGAGAATCAAGAGCTGCAGATTCCTTGGTAGAGTTTCCAGACTTTGCCAATTCTTGTCCTTCAAAAGATAAACAAGCTGCAGATGCACTGCGCTCAAGAAGTCGCCTTTTAGAAGCAATACCTACCATAGATAAATCCCTTCCATTAGCCTTCCTTTTAAACTTATGCCTCATAGACACAGGCATAATTCTAGACCAGATGCTGGTTTCTGGGCTTGAAATTTTTGAACCAAATGATCTCTCTAACTCAGCATGTTTCAAATCATACTCTGCACCAGCATCCACACAATGATGATCTCTCCAGTACAATTTCTCATCCATATAAAGAAAACGATCAAGAGTTCCCAACCTTGTTGGAAGAGCCACACGCTCTTTCAAAGGATCATCCTCAGGCAGAACAGAATTGCATTCAGAAATGATATAACCCTTTTCAGCTGATACTCTGGCTGCATCATCTCTTTCCCTCTCCCAGCGAATGGCAGCTTCCTCCCTTGCAATCCTCCTTGTTCTTGTACGATGATCAATTCCTTCTTCAGTGGACAAGTGTCTCTGTGGAGTACCTTCTGTATAGGGTATCCCCAACCAAGTGTAGTTCTTCTTCTGCGCTACCAGTAAACTTGGGTTTGACAAAACAGCATCAACTACAATTTTTCCCTTTCTGAGGCTCGCAAAAGGACGAATACGAAGCTTCACAGTGGGAACCTCGCCACAAGAGAACTCCTCACTGTGAGGACCAATTGAGCACGACTCCAAAGTAATGCTTAAAGGTGAAATTCTTCTAACCTTGCCAAAATCAAGTTCTCTCTGAAGATGATCGCTCAGCAGGGTACAAACTGATGGCAACAGATTGGCTTCAATATACACCTTTGCCTTTGACTGCCCATACCAAACCAATAAACACACCCCAGATATCACAGTAAAAAATACAGAGCACCTGAACAGAAATAACCCCTCTTCCCATACTGGAGTCATAAACTTGACAATACTCTTATTTCGAGCAATTGGTTCTTTGACAGAACTGATCATCTGACCACTCCGCAATTCCAGCTTCTTCCAATATGACTCAACATTCTTCCCACAAAATTGTGTAAACTTGTTGCCCTGTAAGATCCAATCAAGTTTTTTGGCACATTTACATGGTAATAAGTTTGAACCCTTGTTTGGGGTTTTTCGTGTAACCCCCCTCAGGTAAGCATAATCTCCCTTGTTTCTTGACCCAAAAACAGTGCACTTAAGTGGGACCCCAAGAAATGGGCTACGAAGTTCAACACTCATTATCTCACTGTAATGAAATCAACTTCTTTTGAAACGCATTTGCAGGGGACCAAGAGCGAACCCCTTAGTCCCCGCGCCCAATCCCAATTTTAGAAAAACTTGCAATTCAGCCAGCGAAACAGCAACGCAAACCTGAAAACCATACACAAGAAACCCATTCAAGAATTATCTATTTTAAGATTTTCCATCTTATATGACCAAGAAGCACTATTAATCCTACATCACAATGGCAGACACAAATACGTCACTTAAAAATGAAGAGAACACGATAAATCCAAAACTCTGCTAAATCAAGAAAGCCCCTGAAACGTGATTAGAATCCAATCATTCTGCACCATTATTAGACTTCCAAGAAACTGAATAAACACGGTATCTTGAAAGACCCAGATAACGGAAAACACACACACACATGAATACATACATCTATACATATGCATCACACAATAACGACGAACATATCTAGTTTCTTGATATATTCATCATTATTGTCAAGAAAGTAGACTAACCTGGTACACACAATAACGTGTACAACATTTAACGAGAAAACGATGCAATCTTGCAAGAAAGGTAGTTTATGTACGCCACTCTGTTCTTTGAGTGTGTGTGTGTGTGAGAGAGAGAGAGAGAGAGAGAGAGAGATTGCTTGGCGAATTCAATTTTGTCACCAAATGAAAGAGGCGGATTTTTTTTTCTATAAATAAAGAAATAAAAAGAAGAGTAGCAATCTGTATTTAGGTCTCTTCTAATTTCTATCCAACGGCTCGTGGAGTGTATTAGGTATATCAGATCAGTATATAATTAATTTTTTTATATATTTAATTTTGTAATTTTATAGATGGATTTGAAGTGCAAGAAAATTTAACTATATACGTTGTCATGATCCAATACATCCAATGCACTCCCCAGAAAAAACCCTATATTTAGTTCCAAAGTATATAACCCTAATTTAGTAATATAACAATATAAGAAGACAAATAACAAATTAAATCGGTACAATAAATATTTGAAAATATATAATAGTGCTTTTTCTTTCTTTTTTCTTTTTAAAGGAATAATATAACCCTAAAAGTGATTAAAAAGTTTTTGGTCTAAAATTTCATTCGTATTGTCACCAGCATCAATGTTGGTTGATTACATTACATCCATTTATAAGAGTGAGTCCACAAAATAAAAAAATTCAGTCATGTTATAGAAACGTATATTTTCTAAACTAAATCACATCTTTTAATTTATTCTTTTACTTTTGTGTCTTATCTTAATTTTACAGTTTTATTCACCTCTTTTTCCCCTGCATATTTCGTTTTGAGTAAGATTTATGTGTTGTCCATCTTCGACCTTCAACTCATACTGAACAATTCTCATATAAATTAGTTAAAATAAGTTTGATTAGTTGATAAAAATGACCCGTCTAACGTAAATTTTCTATTTCTATGTTACTTACTTTCGTTTGCTTTTTACTTTTTTCCATCTTTCTCTCAACATATTTTATTAATGAAGGAGGGAAAAGGTAATATAAATTAAATATCAAAATATAGAAACAAAATATGTAGATACAGAGAATGTGTCTTATACATCAGTTGTATATATTTAGACCTGGGCAACTAGACACTCGGGTCATAACCTTAGTATGTAAGTCATGCATTTGGCTAAAAACGTTGAAGGTAAAATTAACATGAAATAAAAGTAGGATTAACATAACTTAAAAATATAGCAATTTAATCGGATTTTGGAGGGGTTTTTGGGCACCTACTCAAGCTGGTCGACCGTGCGGTCCATGTAGTTTTCCTTGAATATAGTAGAGATTCGAAAAGGTATCCCATCAAACAGTCAGAGACATCATTTGTTATTTTATTTTTTGAATTGAAATTAGGCCCAAACTAGCGCATCAGGAAAGCCTGGGTCTTTACTAAAAGCATTTCAGATATGTTTGGGATGAAGTCATGCGATATTGAGAGTGTTTAACTTTCAAATCCAGACATTGATAAATAGAAAAATTGTAATAACGTATATTTCTGTTTTAAAATTCTATAGGGTAAGAGTTTATTAATTTAAAATCAATGCTGGAAAAGACAATGAATCATTGCCCGGTGAAGTGTAAAAAGGTAAAGATAGTTTGTAATAATAATCCAGTCTCCAATTTAACACAATGATACGAATGCAATATGCTGCAGCAGCTGCTGAAATGAGGAATGTGTTAGCAAAATAAGTCACAAAAATTTTTACCAATCAGGTTTCGAGGAAGAGAAATAGATACACAGCAAGAAGTACTATATGATACAAACTGATCTAACGAGTAGCAAAAGAAACATGTTTTTCAATAAACAAAAACGTTTCGGTAAACATTATACTGAAGTTCATCTACTACAAAACTAGAAGCAGGAACAGCTCGGAGTTTATTAACGACAACAGAAACCAATCGCCATTTGATGGAAACACCATCTTATCTTTACCTGATTGGCTGCTGATTGTAATGGTTCTTCTCTTTCTTTTTAGCAGCAGCGAGTTTTGCACTCCTAGCTGCCACCTCCAAAGCAGCAGCTCTTGCAGCGGAATCTAACTCTTTATTAGATTTCTTTTTCTTAGAAGCCACTTTCTTCAACCGCTCTTCACATCAACTGCAGAAGCATCTTCCTCCACCTGTTCGCTTCCTGCAGTTTCATCTTGTTGATTAGGATGATCTGAACTATTGGGATGGTCCTGAGCTTCTTTCACCTCTTTGGCTGCCTTATCCTTCTTCTTCTTCTTCTTTGCGCTTTTAGATTCTGTTGGGGCATTATCCTTCCTCTCTGAATCATGCCCCTCTTTTCCGTTTTTGTTGACATCTGGAATTGAATAAAAGTCAGCCTCTCTTCAAGAAAGAGAGTGGGCACTTATTATACCAAGCTTACAATGTTACCACACCAATGACTAATCCTATTTTCAACAACAGTTGAAACTGGACTGAAGCTGTGTTATTTCATAAAGATCAAAGAAGTAAGATACATGCACAAAATGGCAAAATCCAAGCATACTAGAAAACAGACTGAAGACACATCAAGAAAAGAATTGATATTGTAGCAGAGATAACAAATTTACCAATAACTATATCTTACCAGAGATCAAATATTAGCTAAGAAGAACTATCTCCAAGATGAGATTAAATGATTGGTTTTATGTAGAAGGAAAATCAATTACCAGATGTCTCTTCTTCAGCCTTTTCTTTCGGGTTCACTCCAAAATCAGCTAGAATAGCCTCTAGTTCCGCAAGCTCCTTTTTCTTTCTTTCCTTCTTTGAAAGCTGTCTTTCTGTCTCTTTAGGTGCAGGAGGGACTTCTACAGGCTTTTTATCAATCGGCTCAGGATGCTCTGGGGCCTCTGTTTCATGATCAAGCTCCTCTTCCACATCATCATCACCTTCATCAAGAAGCTCATCTTCAGTTTCACTTTCCTGCATTTTGGGTGGACAATCATGACAAGTCACAAACTCAATTCAGACATTTCATTCAAGAAAATCAAACCCATGATAGGATAATATCACGAGAAAAATACATCACTATGCCAAAAAAATGCAATTCTATCACTTAATATAAATATTTAGGCGAAAACAGAGTAATATCTCTGGATTGCCTTCAGGCTCTTTCAAACATCATCTGTGATGATAGAAGCATATTGTAGCACATTTCCAGAATAAGGTTATACAGAGACAACTCCAGAGTTACAATTAATAGACCATGTGATGAGAAGATATGCTGATATTTATAGTTTTCATCAACGAAAATAGTTACCTGTGTGATTGTTTACATTTTTGGCATCATCCATACACATAGCAGAAGTCATCACGTGTGATCTTGGGGGGAGGGGGGGGAGATATTAGAGAAATCAGGCTGACACAAACAACATAATGCACTCAAATCACACAGATGGGCTGGTTCAAAGATGATTACTAAATCCTAGTGGGAAAGAGAGGATTATACAAGGAACAATATGCATGTTTTAATTATCAAACTTTCAGAACTAGCAATAATTTTTTAAGATCAAACAGAAAAGAGATGCATTCAATATTGCAAACTGTAACTTCA
Source organism: Scutellaria baicalensis (assembly GCA_005771605.1). Taxonomy (NCBI): domain Eukaryota; kingdom Viridiplantae; phylum Streptophyta; class Magnoliopsida; order Lamiales; family Lamiaceae; genus Scutellaria; species Scutellaria baicalensis. The sequence goes on from CM016726.1 coordinate 22,624,107, forward strand.
AACCTTTTCGTTGAACAAATACCAAACTGTTATCCACAATTAATAGGTAGGCAAGCGTAAATTCACACCAACATAGTCCTACAAAATTTATTTCCGTGAGAGGTGAACTGGATTTATCTTCATACGTACCATGCTGACAACTTGATCTCATCAATCTAATATCACCCAACCACAAACAAAACTATAACATACACATATAATTCAAGGAATAAAGGTATCCACTGAAAATATTGGAATAGAGGAGGGGGCGGGGAGGGTGGGTATGTAATAAGTCTTTTGCTTTAACAATTCGGTATGGAATAAAGAAAACTCTTAAGCTGATTGGGCAAATTGTTGTAGCTCCTATGTCAACAGATGTTAGCCAGGGTAGGGAAACAACAACATTATCTATTTTTTCACAAGAAAATGGAGAACTCTTTTAAGAAAAGAAGCAGTAGTTCAAAAAATCCATCATACTATGAACTACTCATCACAAAATTCCAGGAATAGGAACATCAAGACTCGTTCTGACTATAAAACAAATGGAATGATAACAAGACAAGAAAATCTCCTATATATCAGCAAAAGCAAGAGATAGCACATCACTGCAATTCCATCATATAACAGATGATAAATTAGGTACAGGAAATACAAAAGCAGCACAATAAGTAACAATATAAAGGATCGACAGAAGCACAACCAAAGAACATTTTTAGATTTACAAGCACCATAAAAGATCAAAATATACCAGAACTCAAATTTTTAGCAAGCATATGCATACTACAAAAGGCTAAAGCGACTAAAACCAATCAACATAGAAAAGAAACAGAAAACTACTATGCTGAATAACCATAAGCAGAAAAAAAAAACCACATCAAACAACCAAGTACCTCCACGTGATCAGGTTTCTCTGTTTCTTCAGCTTTACTCAAACCAGATGCACCCCATATTGCCTGGGGAGGAGCAGTTGTGGCATAATAATCATCGTCGTCCTCATCATCCACATCTGCCCACGACTTCACTGTCAAAGGTGCTGGAGCCCAAAACACGGGCTTCTCCTCGGCATCCTTCGATTTCCCAGCAGCAGCTTTAGAGGAGCTCTTGCTTCCTTTGGAAGAACCCTTCTCTTTGTCAGACTTCTTCTTCTTCCTCAAAGTCTCCAGAGCCGCAAAAACATTCGTGTTGCTCACGGTAAATGTTCCCTCATCTCTCCTGTTCCCACCTCCAACCATTTTCTATTGTCCGTAATTTAAAATCAAAAACCCTAGACAGACACGCAGACTATAATGGAATCTGAACCAAATTAAAAGCTCGGATATGCCAATTACCGATTAATTCCCAGGAACAGATTTTCAGATAACAATAAACAATCGCTGTTCCAAAGCAACAAACAATAACCCAGATAAACAAGCAATTCGATAAGATTTGAAAACACAGAATGCAAAACTATAGGTGAGTTTTCTTTACAGAAATGAACCGACAAATTTTCTGGAAACCAATCGCTTCAATATCAAAATTCCTGATTAAATCTCCCGATTAAAATCGTCCTTGAATCCGGGAGTTCGACGAGTTCGTAAATGCGATTGAATAAAATTAGGGCTACGATAGAATTAGGTTTTCAAATCAAAAGAGTGGCGGAACGTCTAGGGTTTGGATATGTGCAAAAAGAGTATGCGTATATGTGATTTTCTGTGTGCGTGTGTGTACGTATATATATAATTGCATATAGATACAAATACCAGAGAGAGAGAGAGAGAGAGAGAGAGAGAAGAGATGGGTTATGGTGCAGATAATGTGAGAGAAGAAGGGAAGAAATCATATACATGTGCTTTGTTCACAATTTGTGGTCCTTGTACTTTTCCTTATTTTCAAATTCCACCCTAAATTCATTTCTCACTAACCTCTTTAATTTCCTTAATTAATATTTTCTTAACTGGTCTAGATTGGATTATGTACCTTACCAATTTCTATTCATTTAGAGCGGAATTCGAGTAATGAATACTAATTTCATATCAATCCAATCATGACAACTAAATCAACATCTATTTTTATATTTTATATCTCTATATCTATATTGAACGATTCTAAAATACCAACGACATACAATTTTTACCTCTTATTGTATGGAAAGTAAATTTAATTGATATGTTGGATATTTGACACGTTAACAGTGGACACGTGTAATGTCCCCACGGTAGGTAGAGTAGTAGGACAGTAACTATACTAAATGAATAATTAGGATGAACACATGTCGTCATTTGATTAGTCATATTTCTCACTTGGAATTTTAATTAAATTTCAATTTCAATAAATTCACTTTATATTTCTAATTTATTATAATTATAGCATCTAATGAAATAATGATAATTGAAAACCAAAAAGTGAATCAGCATCGAAAAGTACAGTGATGAATGTTAACATATTCAAGTATATCTACGGTCACTTCAATGTGACGGGTCATACATTTTACTCATGATAGTGAAGATAATGATTAATTTGTTATAAAACTAATCAAATCGTATTGATCATTTCTACAATCCTTGCGTGTCATACATTTTGCTCATATTGAAAATGATTGAATACTAATTTATTGTAAAACTTATAAAATCATGTTGATTCTTCATAAAATTAACCAACTTATTGTAACCGCTATAATAAAGGACTTTTTATCTAGTAAAAAATATGTTATCTTTAACCTTAAATATAAGATTTTAAGATATGGCTAATGATATTTTTATACTTGACATCCATTTGAAGATATGGATAGTAGTAGCATTTGTTTTTATATTATATTTTTCAAGTTTTTCTATGCATGACAATTTTATGAAAATATTGTGGTTATCAAAAATTATGATTCTAAATGTTTAAAATATATTATTTACTATATAAATAAATAAAAACTCTTACATGTAAAAAATGATAGATTTTCATATTTTTTTAAATTGATTCATTATGACGTCATGGAAATATTTCATGGTTTGTTAAAAAAAAACATTACCATTGATTTCTTTTAATATTTTAAACTCTTACTTAACTTAGTCTTTATATGTATTTTAAAATTTTCTATATTCATAAGACAATTTATTTAACAAAAAAGAGAAAAACACTTGGTATAAGAATTTAATGTTCAAATATTATATGGGTGCTATGTAACACTCGTCACTCTTAATCCCAAGTTTAATAATTTTGGACGATTAGCAAAAAAAGTTCATTTTATAGTCACAAAACATGGGGTAAAAAGGAATATGGGCTGAATAATCCAAAGTCAACAAAAATTTCATTTCCATAGATAAAATTACATAACAAATGATAAAAAGAATTAATAAAACGTGCTATAAATAATCATAACCGTTAGCAAAGAAAATTTTCCATAATTAAAATCAAGTAAGATTATACTTGAAAAAAAAACATGGTCGAAATAATTATTACCGTTACCCAAAAAATCTTTTCCATACATAAAATCAAGAAACGTGCTAATGTTTTTTCCCGTTTTCCATACATAAAATCAAGAAAAGTGCTATTTATTTATTTTTATTATCATTTTGCATACATAAATCAAGAAACGCGCTAATATATATTTTTACCATTTTCCATACATAAAATCAAGAAACGTGTTAATATTTTTCTTGTTGTTGATTAAAAATTATATAACATTGAGAAAGTGAAATTTCAGTGTTCTCTCAAAATCAGCTACCCTTTCCAATTCCCAAGGTGAATTCATCTCTGCAGATTTCTTTCAAGTTGAGATAAATCTCCGCCGCCATCATAAGAAGGCCATCGAGGTCGGTGCTAGGGTTCACGTCGCCAGCCGTCCAGGCACCAGTCGATTAACCCGAATCGGGTTCCCCTGCCGCTAAAAGCGAAGGCTCCGGTGAAACAACACGTTCAACAGACGACTACCGTTGCACACGAGACTGCCGGGAAGACGACAACCCGTTCCACTATTACTTTGTTGTGGTCATGTATATGATGGATTCTAATGTCCCAACTTGTGTGGCCCAACCCAATAACCCTCCGGGGTTGTTGGACCTCATGCCCAAATCTGAAAAATGAGGGTTTGCAACTTTTATAGTCTAATACAACTAAAGATTATGTCTAATACCTTAATCCTTTGAATTTTTTGTATGAGTCTGTTGCCCTGTGTTCCACTAATTGTTGTGCTAATTTTGATTGTCCAATTGTCGTTCTTGTTACCCTTTAGCTAGTATATGTATCTAACTATTGTGCTAACTGTGGTTTCATGTGCTGGTTCAATGTTAATTTCACGTGTTAAAATGAAAAACTTTTGGTAACAACTGCGACTACAAATGTTGAAGAGCGATCATCCAAATCAGTGAAATTTGCTCTCTCTCCTCCAAACTTCCAGTCTCCAGTAACAACTTTGGTAATTCTTGAACTTGTAAAATTTGTAATGTTTTGAGATTGTTGAATTATAATCTGTAATGTGGATGTGTTTGATTTTTTAATGGTTAAACATTAATGTGATTGCATATGTATGTGTGATTGCATGGATGTTCTGCAAGAGAAGAAGTTGAAGGATTGTCATGCTTGGTTTTTTGATATCGTACACAATTCAGATTGTGGAACCAGAAATCGATGGAAGCATTGGATTCATCTAGTGTAAAGGATGGTCTGTACGAGTTGAACATACGAAAGACGGTGCACTCAAGTAAGTGTTATCTGTTGGTAAAACCTATCGACCCTCTTTTGACGGTATTTTCATCTTAAACAATGAAAGCATATGGTATTGTATTATCTAGTTTTGGCTATTGTGTATGGGTACCTTGTGTTTTCATATTGATTTTTTTTTTTTTCATTTTGTTCTATTCAGATTCAGTTTATTAAATTTTCTATGAAAACTTTAATTTCCCAGCACTTTTACAAATACTGAAATGCTTCGTTGTTGCTGTTTTTAATTTTATGCTTTTCATTTTGTATTTTTTAAAATTTTAATTAGTTATTTTTTCTGCAAATATGTATAATTTTAATAGAGATATTTCTGTTGGGCCTTATCGTGGTGCTTGAGCTTTATATTTTCATGTCCAGATTATTGTGTCGCTGCGTGCCCATGGATACTATGGCTCAATCTTATTATCTATTGTGGCTATGTTGTGGTCATTATATGTTGGTGTCTAATGTCCTAAATTGTGGCCCAACCCAATTAACCTCTGGGCTATTGCTTTTGGGCCCAACAATTTGTTGGATCTAAATCATTCATGCCCAAATCTGATAAAAGAATCCAACTTTTATGATCTAATGCAACTAAAGATTTGGCTGATTTTAATTACCCAATTAGTTGGCTTGGAGTTTAACAAGTGCTGCCCCAATACCTTAAATAATTTGGATTTTTTGCATGGGTACCTTGTGTTGCTTTTGTGTGCCGTTAATTCTTGTGCTAATTTTAAATTTCCAGTTGTGACCTTTTGGGGGTTAGGATATGTGTCTTTTGTTTATTTATTTGTTTGAGAATTTTGAAATTATTCCACAGTTTATATTTCAAATCTATAGCTTCTTTATAAAAAAAAAAACCTCATGCTCACATGTGATAAATGAGGGATCCAAACTTTTATGGTCTAGTACAACTAAATATTGTGTTTAATACCTTAATCCTTTGAATTTTTTGTATGGGCCCCTTGTGTTACCCTGTGTGCCACTAATTGTTGTGCTAATTTTAATTCCCCAATTGATGTTCTTGTGAGCTTTTAGTTGGTATGTGTATCTAACTATTGTGCTAATTGTGGTTTCATATGCTGGTTCAATGCTAATTTCACGTGTTAAAATGAAAAAATCCTAGTAACTACTGTGACTACAAATGTTGACGAGCGGTCATCCAAATCAGCAAAATATGCGACTTCCAATCTCCAGTAACAACTTTGGTAATTCCCGAACTTGTAAAATTTGTATGTTGTGATATTGTTGGAGTTCAATATCAAGAAAATAAAAATTATAATCTGTAGTGTGGATATGTTTAATTTCTCGATGGTGAAACATTGATGTGATTGCATGTGTATGTGTGATTACATTGCTTCAGGAGAAGAAGTTCAAGGTTGTCATGCTTAATTTCTTGATATCTTTTCACGATTCAGATTATGGAACATAAAATTGATGGAAGCATTGGATTAATCTAGTGTAAAGAGTGGTCTGTACGAGTTGAACATATCAAGATGGTGCAGTCAAATAAGTGTTCTATCTTGGTAAAACCTATCAACCCTCTTTTAACGGTATTTTCATATTGAAAAATATTTAAAAAAAAACTACAATATTGTATAATCTAGTTTTGCCTCTTTAGTGTTTATGACTTTCATTTACCTACATGCATGTCTGAATTCACTGACCTGAATTAGAAGAGAATGCACCGAACACAAGTTCTGTCTTGGTAAGTAAAGCCTATCGACTCTCTTTTAGTGTATTTTAATATTGATTAATAGAAAAAGAACAAGCAAACAAATATTCTCGTATCTTGTTTTGCATCATATGTGTTTATGACTTCCATTTAACTTACAAGCATTGACTGATATGATTTTGATTATTGAGAATGAAATTATCTTGCATACTTTTCAGTGTTTAAATGTGAGGTTCAATCATATATTAATGTTAAAAGATCACTAGAGTAAAACGATGTAGGAAATACTATACATCCAAATTTTGTAAATTTGATCAATACATCTTCTAGGTTATTACTGATTCAATTTATTAAATTTTCGAAGACTTTAATTTCCCAGCACTTTTACAACTACTGAAATGCTACGCTGTTGCTGTTTTTATATTATGCTTTTCCTTTTTTATTGTTTTTAAAAAAATAATTAATTAGTTGTTTTTTCTGCAAAGATGTATAATTTTAATAGAAAGATTTTCTGTTGGGCCTTATCATGGTGCTTTGGCTTTATCTTTTCATGTCCAGATTATTGTGTTGCTGCGTGCCCATGAATGATATGATGGCCAGTTAGGTTTGAGTCAAGACTCTCAATAGTGTCCTCTTGAGTTGTCTCATTTAATCCACTGTGGCTCAATCTTATTATCTATTGTGTCTTTGCTGCGGTAATATATCTGTTGGTTTCTAATGTCCTAAATTGTGATGGCCCAGCTCAATAAGTCTCTGGGCTATTGCTTTTGTGCCCAACGATTTGTTGAACCTAGAGTATTGATGCCCAAATTTGATAAATGTATTCAACTTTTCTGGTCTAATGCAACTAAAGATTTGACTGATTTTAATGGCCCAATTGGTTGGCCTGGAGCTTAACAAGAGTTGCTCTAATACCTTAATCCTTTGGATTTTTTGTATCGAAACCTTTGTGTAGCTTCTTTGTGCCACTAATTATTGTGCTAATTTTAATTGTCCAGTTGGCGTACGTTGTTGTGACCTTTTGGGGTTTTGATATGTATCTTTAGTTGATTTATTTGTTGCAGAATTTTGAAATTATTCCACACTTCAATTTATATTTCAATATGTAGCTTAACTTTCAAAAAAACCAAAAAAAAAAAAAGAAAATCTTTTTGAGTAATGTTTAGATTCTTAAAGCAATTAACTGATTTTTCTAAAATGAAATCCATCATTTTTCAAACAATTCATAAGTTAATTAGATCTTTCATTTTATTTTGAAATATTAATAAAATTAATTATTATTGTTGTATTTAGTTGATTATGGTATGAGAATCCTGATTTCAAGAGGAGGTTTTTTTTTCTCTTTTAATTTTGTTTATTGTATTTTGTGCAGAGTTAATGGATCTGCCTTTTCTTTCGGTGGAAGAAAAGAAAGAAACTACATCCTTGTTATCTCTATTTAAGAAAATGAGGCTTTAGTTTTAAATAGAATCGTAATTTTCATTCTACATGCAAATTTCTGGTGGTGAACGACTATCAGAATACTACTGCTTCTTTAATACAATACAAATTTGTTTGTGCTTATCCTTTTCATAATTTTATCTAAAATGCACATTGCCAGTAATGAACACAACTTGTTGAAACAGAGGATTTTGATTAAAAAAGAAACAAGTTTATGGGTTTGATGACTTGACTTGTATGAAATTATATGTTTTCCAATATTTGAACTTGATCATGTTTTTCTGTTTCTTGACCTATTCTTGGCTATTTATGTTTCCCAACTCTTCCTTCCATCTTATCTGTTACTGATTGATCTGAGGGTTAAATCCTATCTGCCGTCTTCTTTTTTTTGACAAATTAGAATTCATACTTTTGATGATATATATAATTCTTGTGTTTTTCAGGGTTTGTGTGTTTCTTTTGTCTGTTCAATTAGATCTTATATTATTATTGTGTATGTGAAACTCTGAATCCAAGTCCTATCCGAAAACAGCGACTCTAATCCTAGTATGCTGCAAATATTTCTTAAACCTATACCAATCCCTGCTGAATATTTGAGTGATTTATTTAATTTCATTAGAATGGAGAAAGGGGATCGACGGCGAGAAGGGTCGAGGGAAATCACCACCGCTCGACCGCCGTAGTTCTGTTCTCCGCTGTTCAAGCGCCGCCGTGGGTTACCGGAAAGGTGGAGAATCGGCTCCCTACCCTGCTGGTTGGTTCTCGCCGGTTCTGTTTCCAACCTCAATCTGACGCCATTCTTTGCTCGATTTGGAGTCTAGTTTCTTCTCTCTGCTGGGTTTGATGTTTCTCACGATTTGAAGCACTTTGCTGCAGTTCTGACCAGTGCTGCTCGAGCGCCGCCGCTCGCCGGACTTCCGAACTGCAGTCTCCATGGGGAAGACCAACCTCTCCAGAAAGGGTTTCCAAAAATATTAAGGCAAAATATAATTTTGAAAGTAATTATTCCAAAAATCTTAAAAGAATTTAAATTTTATAAAGAAAATACGAAATGAAGTATGGAAAACATTAAATATTTTTAGTAAAAATTAATATTAAATAATGAAGAATTAAAAAATTAAAATATATAATAATACGGAACACAAAATGTTAAATTACTGGATTGTTGGAATTTCATTATTAAAAGAGTTATATTTTTTTTCTCAATTTTAAAATTAAAATAAACAATTATACATACAAATTATAGATAACACTTGGATGATTAAAATTTCATTTTATCAAATTTAAATAGTTCATATTTATTAAAATTATATAATTTCATTAATATGTATACATGTATATATTTTTAAGCATTTTAAAATTGTGAAAAACTATTAAATAAAATTCTAAAATTTGAAAAAAAAAAAAGAGGAAAAAGGAGTAAATGAAAGAATATTCAATTACAAACTTAATTATTTACGGTGGGGCTTGCTCAATAATTTATAAACAAAGTCAGGGACAAAATTGTAAATTTATAAAAAAAAAAGCCAAAAAACCAACAAATTTAACATATTAGGTGCATATAATACACTCATGTGAAGTCTAACAATTTTGGATATTTCACGTCGATTTTCTGAAATCCCACATGTTCGCCATATAATTTCAATATCACAGCGGGGTCCGACGTTAACACAGGGGGTCTTGAGAATTTTACCTCACATATATAAATAATTTTAAATAAAGACGATCAAAATTGTAAAAAATACGAACAAACTTTTTAAATTCATCTCTCATTCCAAACAACATTGCCACAATGCTCCACATGGTAATGAAACATTACGTTGCGTACAAATCAATAAATCACACATTCACGTGCTTGGCTATAAATCCATAAATCACAAACTGACACCATATATCCTTAATACAACCCCACAGTATGATAGGATAATACAGAGGTGTGATCATAAATTCATGTCTTATTATTTTAAGCCACTCTACTGTGGGACAATACACAATGCTCATGAAAAATCGTGTTTTTCTTCTTCTTTCTCCTTTTGATATACAAGAGACAAAATACTGTAATAAAAAATTGTTTTGGAAAGTTATAACACAGACAGTGATCATCTCTACAGCACATGATGAGTTTTTCTTCCTGTATAATAGCATCCAACGACTCACACTAGGCCACAAAGAATAAGAATATCATGAGAAAGAAAATCAATACAAAAAATATCTTGATCATCAGCCACCGATTTGATGAGATGCTATTGAGGTACTTGAGCAGAGCCCCTTGTGCTCCCTCCACGTTTGCCAGTGTGTCCTCCATGTTCTCATCAATCCTATTAACACATAATTTATCCATGTTCAAAAATACTATGAGAAGGATGAACTGACTTTATAAAAAAATATCAAATCAAATTTATATAGTCTTATCAATCATTTGCAAATGCAAATGTAAATGCAAAAAAAAACAGAATGGTTTAGGTTGATGTTAGTTAATGATACCTGATAGCAATCTCTCCTTGCTGAGAAACCAAGGTAGCCAACTGATTGAAGATATTGCTTAGCTCATGTATTGTTGACTCCACATTTTGCAGAGCCTCGGCCCTACTCTGCATGTAGCTGTCCTGCAGCGGGACCAGTTGCTGTTGTTGATTTTGTTGCTGCAGCAAAGGCTGAGAATCTCCATCCTCCTGATTCCTGTTGGACAAGTTCTAGAAATTAAGCAGGGCAAGCAAATGAAAGTATATACATCTGGGCTGATACTCATTCAGGCCCCCATCACGAACAATTTAACTACTCAACTTTCTGAACAGCATAAGGTACGGTGAACATCTAACCACCATTACTAACTCATAGGAATAGGATAAACACAGTCAAACAAAGGGTCAAAGATCCTTCAAAATGGAAGGTGTAGACACAACAATCAACTAGAAAGACTCGTATGCGCACTTACTTAGGGAATAATGGGGATGAAGTTTGAGCCCCATTGGACCATGGAAGGGGTGCGGCAGCCGAGTTATTGGTTGATGACTTTGTAGCCAAAGGACGCTGGCGAACAAAAGGATTTGAAGGGCTCTTAGAAGCAGAAGAAGAAAACAACTGTCTTCTGTTGTCATGAACCTTGAGGTTCTGTTGAAACACACCAGAAAATGCAGACTGTGTTATCAGCTATCCAAGAATATAAAACAAAATGGAAGCAGAGGAACAAATTATTGGGTATCAACATTCACCTCTGTTCTCATGGTTAAAACATCCTTAAACTCCTTTGTGGTGCTCATCAAACGATTCTTCAAATCATCTACAACTGTACTAGAATGAGTAGTGGTGTCACTGGAGGTATTCTCATTACGTGAATTGCAGAGAAACTGGAGATCAACAACAGCAGAATTTAGAGCTGTTATATCTTGCTTGATAACTCCGGTAAGTTCCTGAATTTCCATAGTAGGATCATCAAAAACAGATGTCCTCTTTGCCACTGCACATAGAAAGCAATGCATCATAGGCTTGGTCATGCCAATCAACCATTGCAAAGTACAAATAAAAAGCATAGGATGTCAAACTTAAGTAAGAGAGCAAGCTTATCAGTGACTTTTATGATGAAAACAGATAAACCCATAACGCTTACAATAGCTAATGTTTAAAATGATTTTCATCCACAAGACAACAACAATCCTCCAGAGGGAAAATCAGATGAACTCTTTTGAATTTGTTTATAGCAATAACAAATCTTTGAGATCACATGAACAACATAGATTCATATGTTCTTGAAAATGCTATCAGTTAAACTAAGAGCAAATAAACACTATAGTTCAAATAACACAAAACCTGCATAAATATCCTCATATGAGACTAAATTTACAAAAAAGGCAACTTATAAGCAATTCTAACAGATGTCTACAACAAGTCAACAACTAAACAGAACCAACAAATTGCTCAGAAACACACCAAATCAATGTCCGTGGCTACCCTATGCATCATCTAATATATTACAAATCCAATTTAAGATAACTACTATTGAGCTCCAAAGAAAGCCCAATCACAGAACCATAATTATATTCAGTTGGACGAGATAACTTATGAAATCGCCTTAATGCATTGCCCAGATCAGCAAAATAAACTAAAAAAGAAAGGGAAAAAGATAAAATAAAAAAAGAGCAGCCCCTAACTTGAAAATTGAGCCAAGAAAACCCACAATAAGAGAAACATAAACAAATATTACATAATTACTCACATTTAGCCAGCTTAGCTAACTTCTGCGACGTCTGATGAATACCAAATCCAATTTTCGACGCCCTTTTATTGAACTCGGATTGCATCGCCACCGCGGACCGCGGCGGTTCCTCCCGTTTGGATCCGCTGCTGCTCGGCCCATTTTGAGAGGAAACTGATTTTCTTACCCTCTCCGCTATCCCCAAAAACTCCTGTGTCCGATCCCTAATCGAAGCATTCCCACTCTTCACCGACATTTTTTCAGATCAATCACTCAACACCTCAATAACATAAATGCTTAAAAAACAACTGTCTAATAAGAAAATTCGAGATCAAGAAACAGGATTCTCTGAAATTTCTGCCGGATCTTAAACCCTGAAATTAGTGAATATGAAACGAAAATTTCGAACCCTAGATCTGCGAAAAAGTAAATAAAATCCTATGGAGAAAATCGAACTGAAATTTAATTACGCGTATCAATTTTCACAATTTCAAGATTTTTATATGGGGAATTCTATATAAACCCCAAACATTTCTAAACACTCCCCATCAACACACATTCATTTTTTTATTATTTTAATATTCATGTCTATTATTGGGGTGTTTATAGAATTCCCCTTTTTATATATGAATCTGCTCATCGGCAAAAGTTTGCACATGTGTTTATGCGGTTTAATATGTCAAGATTTTCTATTTTCCAATTATAATTAAAAAAAAAAAGAAATGGAAAAGCCTTGTCTATAACTGGAAAAGCCTTCAGGGGTATAATAGACATTTCACCCATAATCTCAAAACCCTAGCTCCACACCCCTCCCACTTCATATAGAAGTGTTCGCAGCTTAGTCTCTCTTCCACAACCCCTGCAGCAGCGCCTCCACGCATCCACCGCCAACCACCGTATCGCCATGGTTTGTGCCGCTCATCACACTTTGAAAGCAATCCTTCTCGTGAATTTCTATTTTCTCCATAGATTATCGATTAGTATGTCTGATTTTGTGCTTTTTTAAAATCTCAGGCTGCAGATAAGAAGTTATCGAACCCTATGAGGGAGATTAAGGTGCAGAAGCTTGTTCTCAACATCTCCGTTGGAGAAAGTGGAGATCGTCTCACCAGAGCGGCTAAGGTACGACGCATTCCGGCCTTGTGCTCCATCTCCTCCTCTGAGTGTTTTTGGCTCGCGCTTGATAATTTTCTGTTCTATTCTTTTGTATTCATTTTATCTAGGTGTTGGAGCAACTCAGTGGACAAGCTCCTGTTTTCTCCAAGGGTAAATCTATTTTCTTTTATCTGCACATTGATAATGCTTATTTCTTTATTCACCTCGAAGAGACATGATTTTCGATACCGAAGTTGGATAATGTGTACATCACTTTTCCAATTCTTTAATAAGCTGGTGGAGAATCATTATGAGTAACATCTGATCTCGCTGTTATATTATGTTCGTAGTAATTCAAAATATTGATTGTCGATTTGGTTTAGTTAGATGCAGTAAGTCACTAAAGATTGAATGATAAAGATTTAATGTACTAAGCACACTATAGATTTTCCACTTGAAGTTTTTCCATTATGAAATTGGATTTTTTTTCCTCATAAAATGTTAACCTATGGAATTTGGATTGGAAAGATAATTTGGCTTAGTAGGCACTGAAGTCTGCTCTGAGTCTCTTGTTTCAAAATTCATAACAAAAAAAGCAAACCTCTTAAATATTTACTTTTGATGCTAACCTTTAATAGATTAAACTTATGGTAGTCAAACATTCAAGGCATGTATGTTCTTTATCCGGTGTTTCAAGCTGAACGTTGTTGAAATAGCTGATTTATTAGTTAGTAAACTGTATTGAAATGTGCATGTATTTGGTCATTGTTTTGGAAAAATATAATTGAAAGAACTATTTTTAAGATATTAAAGACATTAATTTTTCTTTCGGGTGAGTGAAATTTGTCTATGATACACCTAGGCACTGAAAACTCGACTAGGATTGGATGAAGCAAATTTTATTATCCATCTTTCTATTTCTTTGGAATTATTATGCATTTTTAGTTTCCTCATCTCATTATCTAAATTGTTACATTGTAATATGTGTTTACAGCGAGATACACTGTGCGATCCTTTGGGATTAGGCGTAATGAAAAAATTGCATGCTATGTCACTGTAAGAGGTGACAAAGCAATGCAACTTCTTGAGAGTGGCTTGAAGGTCAAGGAATATGAACTGTTGAGGAGGAACTTTAGTGATACTGGATGTTTTGGCTTCGGTATTCAGGAGCACATTGATCTGGGAATCAAGTAAGCATATCACATACCTGAACTTGATTGATTTTGGCAAAATATATATATATATATATATATATTCGTGTTGCCACTAGTGAGAGTTTTTGGAATTTAATTGATTTATTGCTAACAATGCCTGTGAGATTTTAGCCAAAGCTCTTTTACCTGTTTCCTGTAACATTTTATCTTTGTGGTGGTCTATGTTACCTTGTGAAATTAAAATATCTGAAACACATTACTCGAATAATCTTTTATAGGTATGACCCTTCTACGGGTATCTATGGTATGGACTTCTATGTTGTCTTGGAACGCCCTGGTTACCGTGTTGGGCGTCGCCGTAGGTGCAAGTCTCGTGTTGGACTCCAGCATAGAGTGACTAAGGATGACGCGATGAAGTGGTTCCAGGTGAAATATGAAGGTGTTATCCTGAACAAGGCATCCAATATTGCTTAGGTTGAGACCTCCATTACCATTTGCATCTTCAGTTTTCTGTCTCTTTTGCTCAAAGTTTTGTAGAATTTCATCAACGGACAAGTCCATCTTGCTTCTATATTTTATATTTTCTTTCAAGATGAATCTTTTGTAGAAGTATTTTGTTTAAGTGTGGATGTTGATTGTCTTTGTTCTCTATGAATGTTTTGCAATATTTGACCTTGCAACTTTTCGTAGCTTCAAATTTAAAAAAAATTAAATTGTTATTGGTATGAACTATGTATCCTGTTTACAGTACTCTTCCAGTACTAGTTGTCAAATCACATTTAAAATGAGATGATTCATATATTTCAGATTTTGTGGTGTTTTTACGAACGTGTATTCTATTAATTAAATGCTATTATAAGTCGACGGTTTCTTATATACAATAATTGCACCAATTAAATAAGGAAAGAGAGAAGGCATGTATAGAGATACTTTTTATCTGGATGATTCATTTTTAGAAGCTTGTAGTGTCAGGACAGATTCTCCAAACAATGTGTTCTATTGCATACAACCACCGGAGTCCTTATTTTTGCGAAGGCACAACGATCCTTCTAAAACCTTAAAAATTACACTCATACAGAAAAATATTATTCATATTTCACATAATGAACTGCAATCAACACTAATACACCAAACACAGTAGAATCGAAAAGACACGTAAATAATGAGATGGGGTTGCACTTAGGCCACAGCAAAATCAACCATACACCACTGAGGTGACAGATGTAAATCGAAGGTAAAATCGAAGCATCAATTTTCCTTAATTATACAGCATGGTGCTATTTCGGAGGCTGTTTGTTGCTTCAGCAAGTGAACTCAAAATGTTCTCACCAATCTCGGCTTTGCAGAGTGGACACGTGGCGTTGATCTTCAGCCATTTGTCCACACAGTCCTTGTGGAAAAAATGAGAGCAAGGTAACTCCTTGAGTTCGTCATTGTTCACATATTTGGCCAAACAAATGCAGCAAACCTGTGGTGCATTATTCGGAGTGTTAATACTCTACTCTATCTCGTTCTTTAGTTGGTAACCGAATGACTATAAGAGAAGAAGATGAGTGTCATTCAAGTATCAAAACAAGGTAGATGAAGCTTACTGCATCTTCTCCTGATATCATGCGCTCTTTCTCTGTTCCAGATGCCACGATTCCACCTTCACCTGCAATTGAGCTATTCTCCTTGTGATTGCTACTCTTATTTTTCTTCACTTTAAATTTATAAGTTGGTAATGAGTTGATTGAATCTTGAGTAGCTCCTCTATTCTGCGAGAGATCTTCTCTGATGCCTAGGACTGATATTATACAGGGGAGGCAGCAGCAGATTGTGGCGCACAGAATAAAAGGCATTGCATATCCGATACAGCTGAACGTGAGAAATACTATGCATAATCTGTAAGCGAAGAAATTGGAAATAAATTGAGAATATTAAATAAGAAATACCAAAAAGAAAAAAGAAAAAACCTCTATGTGAGTATATATTCAACTACCTGTATAAATTGGGCGCTTCAGAGGAGGATGAATGCCCTCCAAATATCCACACGTTGCCAACCACAAACCAAACAGCAAAGAAGCAATCCAAAGCCATCTTGAAATATTCGACAAATACCTTTAGCCTGAAACAAGTGTGGGAATTTAGCTCCTTGACATGTACTTACAATTCAAAGTACCGTATGGGTCAATCATTTGACTTTGGTTTTAAGAAAAAGTGTGCGAGGTCGTTTGATTGGAATGTATAAGACATGGCTTCTTTTTTATTTAGGGCAAGAAGACCGAAGACCAGTGAATGGAAGTATGTAGCCAAGTCTTTAGCATTCCTTTTTTGCTACTTTCACTTTTGCTAACACCAACTGAATAAATCTATTTATATCATGCATCACACTTTAACCTATAGAGACACAGGAAGTGAATGTTCTTGTACATGAATATTTTAAACATGTATGTAAGAAACCCAGAGTAGCCATCCCCAATACAGTTCAGAAGAAACTGGTAAAAGTAATATGGAGCAGCAGTAAGAAAGTGGAGCTGCAACCAATAATGTCAAATCAAATTCTGGGAACAGAAAACTTCTCAACATGTTATATAAATTCCCTCTACACTGGTGAAAAGATCAAGATCATATAAATTCATCAAAGAAGTCAGTAATGGAGCATAAAATTGCCATCACTGCAATTTCAATCACTTTGATTTCATTAATATCATAAGTCGACAGGACTCATATAGCATTCCATTCCTACAATGCTGTCAAATTCATCATATAAACAAAGGACAAATGAACAACAACAAACTGTGAATACCTTGGATTTGGTAATCCATTGTTCTGGGAGTTTCTAGTTGTTGTACCAGTTGTCCAGTGATCTTCCTCATCCAAGGCTCTCCTAGTCAGAGGAACAGCAGAGTTACTGGCCATGGAAGAATCCTGAAAGTGCTGAGATGAATCCTGTTCAGAACTTTGGTTGCGATGTTTAAAACGCCAATATAGAAGGGGAAGAATCGCCAAACAACCAGATGCATAACCCACAATCCATGCTTTTAAAGGAGCATGTGGTTTCTCATGTTTTGCCAAAGACAAAACAACAATAGCTGCAATAATTTGGCTGACTGTCAACACTAGCTCAATAGATATCCATAAGACAGAATTTAATGGACTCCTTTGGCGGCCTCGAGTATTTCCTCTTCGAACCAGTGATGAATTTCTTGAGTTTGTTGTACCACTAGAAAAAAATTGAGGCTGATAAACAGGAACTCTTGAACTAGTTGATGGCTGTTCCTGACCCCGTTGCTGCTCCAAGCTAGTGGATGGCCTTTCATGCGGTGAACTAGATGAAGAATCATCACTGCTGCTTGTGATGTCAATAACATGGTCATCATCACTATGGCTTTCACCTCCTTCCATTAGAGAGTGGATTTCGTTTGTTAGGCTTTTATGATTGTGTCCCGGTATGGCAAAATCCATCCAAGTCTGCCAACAGTCCACCACACTCAGAAAACATGGAAAAACAGGCTACCAGTAAAAACTTCCTGATTCCATTCCTGGATGAATGGAAATCGGGGGCTAATATTATGCAATCATCCAAAGCCACTTCTCCACTAATTTAACCAGATTCACAAACCGTGTTTCTGTTGAAAGCACACAATGCAGAAGTGTTAAAAAGCCATGTCATTTCCCCATCTAAATTGAGAAACCACTAAACTCGGACCACCAGACAATTAGTACATGACATATTTCCTTCTACATTAGTTTTCTTCCATAAAGGGAGATGGATTAACTCTTCCTCCCTTTGACATTGCCATAAAAATCAGTATGATAAAATTTAGCCTGCTAACAATGCTTACATCTATTAGGATCAAACTATTCTATAAAAACTCTGGACAAATTTATCGAGGGCATTCAACACCCTATGAACAGCTAATCACGTAAAGCTCGTAATCATCAACCAATACCAATATAAACATATCAATCTACCACAAATTAGTCTTCACGTTTCAAACTACTACAGAAATTAAGAACTCATTAGTAACCATAAATCCATTCTCGAAAATTTAAGCACCAAAACCCCATTTCAAAGGGTAAAAACACACCAAAAATCGGAAAAGAGACATGCTGAAAAAATTCAAATTTCCACGACCCCAGCTAATTTCCTCACACCCAAAATGCAATTGCACCCATAGATCGTTGACCTATCTCCCAAATTCATAACCACAAAAGAAACACAAAACCGTAATTCAAAACAGAGCAAACTCATAATCAACCACAAAACGAACCCATTAATATTCAACAAAAACACCTGCAACTTTATCAATTTACAAGCTTCCAGATTATACATACATGAAATTAGAGCAAATTTACTAACCAGAACAACCAACAAATTGATGAGTCGACGAAAGCAAAAATCAGATGAACTTTTCTGGTAGAGCTTGATATCTTGATTGATACTGCCACTGTTGGGTTTTCCACTTTCCGAAATATTGATTGATGTAATTATTATATAATTATTATATTATTGCACTATTTTTGTTTGTTTTTGATTAATTTAGGTTCTTAATTTATGTAGATTTATGACGTTTTTGGCTTCTCATTCTTGTTTGAGATGAGAATTTTATAATTGTTGATTTTTTTTGTTTGGCTTTGCTTATTGGCCGTCGATTTCGGACAAGATTTGATCTTGCATTCTTTGATCATAAATTACATTTCTGCCCCTGAATAGTGGATTAGGTGGCAATTATGCTCTAAATTTATATATATATATATATATATATAAAAGCAGAATATTCTACCAAAAATAACTGTAATAAATTATCTACCTATTAAATAAGTATTATTTTAAGAAACATATTAATTGCTTTCATATTATATTTATTGTAAGAAACTCAATATAAATAAATACAAATAAACTTATTTATTATATTTTAAGAAATTCAATACAAATAAATAAATATTTAATTTAAGAAATCAATTATGATACTCAATTTAGTATTTATTGTATATAAATTTCAAATAAAATAAATAAATAGATAAATAAGATGAAATAAGGGATTATATATTTATTATCTCTCATCTTATTTTTAAGTACTTATTTTAAAGGATAAATTACAAAAAAACAACTCCACCTATCGATTTTTTTCAAATTGCAACCTTTTTCCTTTTTTTTTATTGCCACCTAGTCTTTCTGTGGTTTTGTCGATTGCAAATTTTCCCGCGAAATGGAGATTAATTTGTTCATTTTGCAACCTAAACTTTGTTTTTTTTTTTTTATCTAATTGCAACCTGAACTTTGCGTTTTTATCAGATTGCAACCAAGAATGAAAATTTCGATTTCGGTGAAAATATAGGTAACTTAAATTCACGGAAATATCGTGAAAATATCGATATCGATAGAAATATGGGTACATATATTTATTGTTATTTTTCCTATATTTACCAATATATTCCCATATTTTCTCGATATTTATTGATATTCCATCGATTTTTTACCGATGTTACATATATTTCACCAATTTTAACCAATATTTTCTTGATATTTATTTTATGAATATCGATCACACTTATATAACATAAATGTCACACTTGTATATATAACACATAAATGTGTGAAGCGAAAAAAAAAATCATGATTTGCGATTGGACAAAAAATTAAAGTTTGGGTTGCAAAGTGAAAAAAATTAACTCATTCGCTAGAAAAATGACCGGAAATTTTGCAATCGGCGAAATCACAGAAAGACTAGGTGACAATCTTAAAAAAAAAAAAAAGATAGGTTGCAATTTTAAAAAGTCGATAGTTTGGGTTGTTTTTTGTAATTTACCCTGTTTTAATCAATTTTAAATATATAATATATAAAATCATCATTATTTAATTATCTTAAATTTAATATTCATATAAAATCTATCAAACTGAAATATGGAAATGTATGTGTGTGGGCTTCAATGATTTTTAATTTTTAAACGTTTTTATGATATATAGTATTAATTTATTGTAAATTTATATTAAAATGTAGAAATAAAAAAATATTATAGGTGTACCTGATTACACATATAAAACATATCAAATAGAAAAAATTAGATTAAAATTATTATTGCAAGTTAACCAACTTATTCATTTGAAATACACAAATATTTTATTTTATCTTTCTTATTTTATATTTATTTGTTGTCAAATTTTATTTATATTTATATTCTGATTAATTGAAGTGACATAAGAGATTGGACATAGGTATTTTTTATGGTTTTTTTACAAATTATAATTTCATCATTCTTAGTCCCTGATATATATATTGACTTATCAATCTTATAATTATTATTCATAATTTTTTTATTCAAAATGTGTAGATTAAATCCAATTTTGAATTGTTTCATTTAAATAGATTTCAAGAGAGATTTTCATGTATTTGATAAATTGATAATATTTTTTATTTGATATAAAATAAATGAGTTATATGTGGCGCTGACCAAATTTTTTATATTAAAATACGTGTGTATTCATAGTTATAAATGTCAATAAAATATAAATTTATTTATCTCAATACTTAAATCATAATGTTTCTAATACATATAACTTATTTTTTTATATTAAATTTATTTTTTAAAATTTCACTACCCATGTAATGTTCTGACACAATTTTTTTTATTTGTTTGTTTAATCCATAAATTAATATATTACTTTATATATTTCAAATTTATTATAGTTTCGAATATAATTATTTATAATGACATAAATTGAAAATTAAAATACCTAGCTTTATACTAATACAAATTAAAAAGTATCAGTATATTTTTGTTAAAATAATAATCATTACATTTTATATGTTATTATATTTTTTTAGTAATTATATACATAACACACTGTGCAACGCACAGGTACACTACTAGTTTTCTTAATATTGCAGTACTTGCTCCACCAAATAAAACACCGAGTAAATATGTAGATTTAAATAATCCTTATATAGGGTAAAAATAAATCAATCTATTTAATAGACGACTCCAGATCATTTGCTAAAAATTATTTAAATTTAATTTGATCTCAAATATATCTTCACATATTTTAAAATTCAAGCTTGTATGAAATTTAATTTTTTATCTAATCTAATTCAATTAAAGCTTCACCTTTTAATAACAAACAAATTCTCGAATTTAAAATTTAATAACATTTCAAATAAGTTGAAAAATAATATGTTTAAACTCAAATATATGCACGAACAAAAATGTTGGTAAAGGAAGGAATACTTGGGGAAAATTTATAATTTAGTAAAATATCATTGATTAAAATATTTAATATTTCCACCAAAAAGGAAAAAAAAAAAAAAGGAAATAATTTTCTTACCGTGGTAATTTTGATTAAAAGAGGACCATAAAAAGGGGAAAGAAGGTAAGAAAAAAAGGGCAAAATCCAAAGTCATGGATGATGGTGGATCTGCACTCTGCACCATAGTGAAAAAGCGCAATCATCATTTCTTTTCTTTTTTCTTTTTTTGTTTTTGTTTTTTCTTTTTTTCTTGAAATTCTTGAAGAAAGAAAGAAAGAAACAAAACAATTGTGATGAAATTATTGAAATCATGTCCCTGTTTTCAACATCAATGGCAAATTTCATAGGTTTTCACCCTAAACACACACAACTCAAAAAGTACATTCATTTGCACATATTTACAATGTATGTGTAACTGAAGATCCAACTTTTCCCTGTAATCTGCATGTGTGTTTGTGGTTTTTTCCTTTCTCTCTCTTCCCTCCCTTTCTCTTGTATCTCTCTCTGACTACATTCGTGGGATCCTAGGTTTTTTTTCATTTCCTTAACCTCTTTTTCCAACCCTTTAAACGATTGATTCGGTTTCTCTCTAAACCCAGAGAAGGCACACACCATCACATGCAGAAATTAGTGTTTGTGCATATTAGAAGTATTTATGCATATATAAGCAATCTTTGATTTTGTGTCTTTTTTTTTTTTTTTGAATTATTATGGTTTGTACCAATGCCTGGTTGTTTCTTGAATTTTGGTGTGTTGGTGAAATTCTAGGTTTGTGCGCCTCCATTGATCTTTCTTGTTTAGATATTGTTTAAAGATCTCATCTTTTGTGCAATTTTTGCGATTATTTGTTGGCATTATCAATTGGGGCTGGTTTTCTTTTTTTTATTTTTCAGATCCCTAATTTCATGTTTCTTGCATTATTTCTTCTCTGGGTTAGGTTTTCACGCCCACACATGTTCTCAAAATGACTTTAATTTGAAACCCTAAAGTGTCAATCTTTTTAAGAATAATCTTTTAAACTTTTAAATCAATTGAGGGAAAAAGGAAAAAAAATCGAGAACCCATAATGTGGAAGCAAATTCTTGGTAAACTCCCTCGGAAAGCCCAGAAATCAGATCAAGAATTAGCTAGAAACCCTAATTCGGGCCCTGATACATCGTCTTCGGGCCCAGTGCGGGCCAATGCTACAAGCCCTGGTGCCAAACGGGCATCAGCTGCAGTCTTTCCAGCCTGTGTGATTGCGGGGATCGAGCCATTACTGGCATTCAAGGATGTTCCAAGTTCAGAAAAGATGAATCTTTTCATAAGTAAGCTGAGTCTTTGCTGTGTAGTGTTTGATTTCACTGATCCTGCAAAGAATGTTCAAGAAAAGGAGCTTAAACGAGCCACATTGCTTGAGCTTCTTGACTTTGTATCCCAGAATCCTCCAAAATTCTCTGAGCCTGCAATTTTAGCATCTTGCAAAATGTGTTCAGTTAACTTGTTCCGTGCTTTTCCACCCAGCAATCGTTCTTGTAGCGCAAGTCTAGGTGAACATGACAATGATGACGAGCCAACATTTGAGCCCGCGTGGTCTCACTTGCAGATAGTGTATGATTTCTTACTCAAGTTTGTGACTTCAACTTCTTTGGAAGCAAAAGTCGCGAAGAAGTATATAAATCATTCATTTATTTTGAAAATTATTGACTTGTTTGATTCGGAGGATCCTAGGGAAAGGGACTGTTTGAAGGCGATTCTCCACAGGATATATGGGAAGTTTATGGTTCATAGGCCATTTATAAGGAAGAGTATAAACAATGTGTTTTATAGATTTGTGTTTGAGACCGAGAAACACAATGGGATTGCGGAGTTGTTGGAGATTTTTGGGAGTGTGATCACAGGATTTGCTTTGCCTCTAAAAGAGGAGCATAAGATGTTTCTATCGAGGGCGTTAATTCCTCTGCACAAGCCAAAGTCGCTGGGGGTTTACTTTCAGCAGTTGTCGTATTGTGTGAGTCAGTTTATTGAGAAGGACCCGAAGCTGGCTAGCACTGTGATTATTGGGCTGTTGAAATATTGGCCGATCACAAATAGCCAGAAGGAGGTCATGTTTTTAGGTGAGTTGGAGGAGATCCTTGAAGTTATTAACATGGTTGAGTTTCAAAAAGTCATGGTTCCATTGTTTTGGCGTTTGGGACGCTGCATAAACAGTTACCATTTTCAGGTAACAGATTCTCTACCACAACTTTTGTAGTCTAGTTCGTTAATATGTAAATTGTGACACGTGTAATCAACACACACATCCGATTTAATGTTTTTCCTTAGCTTTTAAAGTTATTGAATTAACTGTCTCTGTGGGGAAGTATAAACATTTGCTGCATTTGCCTTCTTGTCTGTTATGATTGCTTAAAGATGAGAATTTAATTAACTTCTATCGAATTTGAGACATCTTGGTAATAGTTGCTGATGTAGCCAGTTGGCTACCTGTCATTGGTTACGAGGCCAATGGGTACGACAGTTCTTTCCACGTATCAGAAACTTGCTTCACACGCTATCTTCTTGTATCTTCTACAAACTTGCCCTTCACTTATGTATATTATAAGACTAG
Organism: Scutellaria baicalensis; assembly: GCA_005771605.1. Lineage (NCBI taxonomy): Eukaryota > Viridiplantae > Streptophyta > Magnoliopsida > Lamiales > Lamiaceae > Scutellaria > Scutellaria baicalensis. Next base: position 22,648,128 of record CM016726.1, read on the forward strand.
GTTCTAGGAATTGGTCGTTCGAAGCTGGCAACAGGCATATTAGTTGCTCGTTTACTCTTTATAATATAGAAATTAGGGTTTCATCTGCATTATAAGTTTTCTCCCAACATTTTCACTAATTTTATGTCCCTTAAATGTCCTCATCCGAGATGTATATCAATATTATAAATAGGACTATGGTTTTGTATGCCATATTTTCATAGTCAACCTGAGCGACTCTGAAGAAACTACTAAAAATAAAAGCCCGAGATTGAACTTAAGAGCATTGAATAAGCATGAGTTATGGCCGAGTCTTGTTCTTTGTTAAGATGAAGAAAACAAGAGCAGGTGTAATTAGAAAGGGGCATTTCCATAACTGATCTAGCTAGAGCTCTTTAGAAAAAATCAATTATAGGTGGAGATCATAAGTTGAAAAGAAAATTTTGATTCAGAACCTTGAGGAGAATAGTTGCACAATTCTAATCAAAAAACCGAGCTACTTTGTAGGTTTTTGCTTTTAAGTGGGAAAATGTGATTAAACTTTGCTAGGATAGTTTGGTGAAACGAAAACTATTTGTTATTCAAGTATTTATTTCTAAAGTAAAAGGCAGGTTTTTGCCATGAAAATGATTTGCTCGTAAAAGGGGTCTTGACTCTCGACGAAACATGAAGAAATAAATTTGCTGATAAATTTTCAAGAAATCCCGTTTATCTATTTCATTAACAGAAAGAGTTGCTGCATTTATCATCTAAGTAAAAAGTTAGATGTTTGAAGAGTTTATTGTATTTTGCATTGCAGGTAGCTGAACGAGCTCTTTTCCTGTGGAATAACGATCAAATCATCAATCTAATATCACATAACCGTGAAGTCATTCTGCCAATAATAATCCCAGCAATCGAAAGGAATGCACAGAACCACTGGAACCATGCTGTCCTGAACCTAACATTGAACGTGAAGAGAATACTGGGAGAAATGGATGATGCCCTGCTCATTTCTTGCATCACAAGATACAAGGAAGAAGAAGAAGAGAAAAGGCTGGCAGTCGAAAAGCGCAAGGAAGTATGGGTACGGCTGGAGAACGCGGCTAGTCTACAGCCAATATCCGGAAAAACTGCTGTTTTGGTGAGTCATTGAGCAGAAGGTGGTGTATGTATTTGAGGGATCTGAGAATTAGTGGTTTTGTGGATTCTATTAGCCATTGTTTTTTTGTTGGTGTTGTTGTGAAGGAGGTACATGTTCACTACTCTTTAGAATAACTCTCTCTCTCTCTCTCTCTCTCTCTCTCTCCCCCAAATTAAATTTGGGTAAGTAATCCCTTTTTTAGTAATTTGACTACTTCGATGGAAAGAAATCTCTTTAAGTGTTATTGACGTTGTTAAATACAGGGGAATTGGATTTTTTGAACCCTGTATATTTATAGTTTTTATAGTTTCTTTCTATTTTCTGTCATTGCCCCCAATACTTTACATTTTAAAAAAGTACATGGTTTAATGAAAAAATGAAGGTGCAAGGATATTACTAGGGGTAGAAGTTTTTTTTTAAAATGAAAGGAGAAGGGATTTTATTTTTTTGTCGATTAATTTTGCTCTCCTTATTTATTTATTTTAGCTACTTTGGTAGAGCAGGTTATCCAAAAAAAAAAACAGAAGTTTTATAATTATAGGACTAAGATCTAATTCCTCAATAAATTTATCTAATTTAGTAACGAAACTCATAAGATTTATTGAAGCCCATGAAAACTAAAAAATTAGGCCCAACTAAATCCACTACAAGTGCCCAAACCAAATAAAATTTTTACATTTGGGTAATTGATGCTGGTGTATTGATACAAAAGTGTATTGTAGAACTATCCAATAAATTTAACACAATATATGAATAGATAAAGAATTAATAAAAAAAATTGAAGTAAATGTAGTAACAAACTAAGAAATACTAAAATTGAACAAATAAAATCATAACAAATCAATTCTAGTGCAAGTGAAAGTACTACCACAAGACAAAATAAGCAAGTAGTGAAGAATAAATTATTTCGATTGATAGACTGCAAGTTGAAAGATGAGAAGTTGTAGAGAAAATTAGAGAGGTGTGTGGCAGGCAACAAGTAGTTAGCTTCTCTCAAATAACAAAGCTTGCCATAAAACTTTGGAAAGGTTTGAATAGAAATGCTGAGAAGGCATTCTGTGCTTTATAAATAGGTAGCTCATACAATCTTGCCTTTACAACTCTTCCCATTACAAAAACATTCGACGCTACAACAATGGTGAGGGGGGGTTGCAAGATTGTATGAATAAAGAATGAGTGAGGTCGACGTTCATTACTCTGCGGTTGAAGAAAGTCAGTTGTAAGAGGATCATTCATCTTTTATGCTTCAAAAAGTGATTCAACGGGTTTGGTTGAGCGCAGAGTTGAGACGCATTTGTACTGTCATCATAAAAACGGGAATATAAGCTCAACATAGTTGGTTTTTTTCCTGAGAGAGAGGCTTCTGTGTATTACCTTAGATTGCTTGTACTTTTCACGAATGGCATTAAGCACGCTTCCAGTTGTGTTAAGCTGTAAGTCTTGCAGTTCTAGAACGGCTGTTCTGAGCTCGGATGTATTGTACCTTGTATAATGCTCCAGAGTTGGGTTCTGCAAAAGGTGGTGTTTTAGTGATTTTGCTTCATGGGAAAAGTGATATAGGATCAAGTGGAGTAAGAACAAACCCATGGATGGTCCGACTGATCAAGAGTCCATCGTGCTAGAAATACAGCGGAGGCAGCAGTGAGGGAGGGAAGAAACTTGAGGAAGCTGTATTCCACTAGAGTTAGTTCTGCTAAATAGTTTGCCATGAATTCAAGCTCAACTGAAGGAATCTGGAAATGAGAGAGTAATAGTTGTAGTTAAAGTAGTTTATTCATAATAGAAAGACAACTACAGAAATGATTTTATCTAACCTCATAAGAGACTTGTGCTGCTTGAATAAACCTCCTATGAGTAGTAAGCAAAGAAAGAAAGAGTAGACTTAGCAAATAACTAAGTAAAGATTGCAGAGTTCAGATACAATGGGTACGTACCTGAGGAACTTCTTTGCTGTGGGAACAGACAATTGAAATCGCAGTAAGTTCAGAATGCGACTTTCCATGTTCACCACCTGTCATGCCACTTGAAGTCAGTTCTGTACATAGAATTGGAACATGTTTTTTTCGAAGTGAGGTATAACAACAAAATCTAAGAAAAATTACTTCCATGATAGTTAGATATGAGAGTTAGATATGTAACATAAAGGACCATTTCAAAGAAGGTAAGGGAATACCTCTTCTTTTGTGTAGGTATTGTCAGTGATAAAGCAAAAATCCTCCACACGAGGAGCACAGATTTCTTCATACTTCCTGAGCGAGAAAACCAAAAAACAAATAAATTATAGCTAGACAGGTAAAGATACGAACACAGAGAAACAAAACCTTCAACAGACTTCCCATGGGGTGTGGACAAATCACTCTACTAAAACTTTAACATATCAGAGATTAGACTTGAATAACTGAAGAAAAATGATTTCATGTTTGGCGGATATCCATGGTACTTGCTTAAAATAAAAAAAGGCTAGCATATGTTCATTTAACTAGTCAACTGAATATTTTACGGTAAACAACTTACGAAGCAATTAGCATGCAAGTTACTCCAACAAGTTGCAACTTTGCCTTCTCAACGTAATTTTCAGATAGGAATCTATCTATAAGATTTACAGTAAGGTAGAGTGTATCAGGGACCAGTCTATATTCTTCCGAAACCTGGAAAGAAGTAATTTATGTGAGACCACATGAAAATAAAAAAGCATACTTAATAGAGATAAAGGAAAATAATCTTCAAGAAATTGCTGGCATTAAACCAAGAGAATTCTGAAACACAGATTGAGACATTCGTTCAGTGGCAATGCTTTGTGTTGTTAATCAAGATGAACGAGAGCATCACCACACCGTAAAGCCAAACACATCTTACATAGAGGCTACTAATCAATACTGAATTCAAAGAATAAGACAATGATGCTATAGGAAAGTTCAAAGGATAGATATATCACTGAGTGAACAAACCTCCACAAGCCAGTCGATCAGAATACTCCGCATGCTTTGGGTGATGTCACGCTGGAGCTTTTCCATGTAATCAGCTGAAGATCTTCGGTCAACCTGAGAGGAGCAAATGTTCATAGAAGTCAGCAAGAATTAAAAGTACGTTGTGAGAAACAGAAGTTTTTCTCAACACTCCATAAACAATATGAGATATTCTACATCCATGATAAAAGAGTTTTAGATTTCTAGAGCACCCAAAATTCTTAATTCAATATAATCAGCTCAACAGATTAGTTGTATTGTGAAACTGATGAAGAAAAAAACCACTCAAGGATTTTGAACAATATCAAGCTGAGCCACTCAAATTCAAATAATTACGGAAAATGTAGATAAGGATATTAAATATGTAGAAGTAGAGCTATGGCAGACAATCGAACCTGTCTTGCATACAAACTACAATATATGTCAGCTGCATAGAGGCCACACATCAGAGGATCCTTGTGTCTTGAATCTATATCAATAATGCTCATATCATCCATGCTTTCCTGTTTGGTGCAAACCTTGACATCATCTACATGATCAGTCAAAAAAATGTCAAATAAGGGAGCATAAACTTGCTGAGGAAACTCAATATGTATTCAGGTCAACTTAAAAGAGTAACAGTTTTAGTGACTCCATGGAGGCTTCCCAGCTTGCATTATATTTAAATACTAATCAATATCTAGCTTTTTCATTGCTCTATTAGATCAAATTACCATGACAAACACACCTAGTTCATCTCATTTCGTTCCCTGAAAATTGTATTGATTAGATCCCCAAGCAATATCATTTTGTTCTCTGATTGTCATGGTATCACAATACAATTACATTGGTTAGATCCCCAAGGTACTAGGTGGTTATATTGTAATAATTTTTTACATTGGCATATCAGAAAACTCATGTAAATGATTTTTCAAACTTCACATTGTGTGTCATATGATGATTATTAATAATCAGCCATCTGGAATCAAATACTAATCAAAATTCAAGGCATTGCTGCATTTATGTGTATGTCAGTAAATAAAATTATTTACCTTTTAGTTTTAATAGAAAGCTTCTACAAGAAAGCTAACCTCTATCAGATAGACTTGTTGCAGGGATGTGTTTATCGGAATCTGTCTTCATAGACATAAGATCTGCTGCAACCAACATTTGTGGATTGATAAATTTAGTTTCATTTGTCAAGTCCTCTGTAGAAAGGATGTCTTGTGGTTCTGCCACCTCTACTTTCTTTATCTCATCCACAATGTTTTCTCTTCTGACTCCTGAAACCTTAGGATTAGCAGTACTTGCAGGAGCCACATTTCCCTTCTTTGATAAGGAGCCTTTTCGGTCCTGCCTGCTAGGCTGACAACGAGAATCCACATGGAGTGAGTTTAGAAAGAAAACAAAGTTCTAAGTTGATCTGTAAAGAAGATATAGAAGATCAATGTAGAGGGAAAAACACTAAAACAAATTGAAATATGATTTATTTCAGATACGAATGACTTTGATAAAAACTTTTCAAATAGTGAGAGAATAAATCCTGATCTTGAAATAGAAGTGGAGAACTTAAAGTTATATGTCCTCGAATGCAATGGTAACAGTCTACCTGACGTTTGGCTGCACTGATACAGTTTGAGTACAAATTCTCGCAACTGATATTAGTTACATCCCTAAGAACAGCCCTTTTCTTATGCTGAGGACAAACAGCTGAACTCCCTGCTGGTTTGTTATTGTCTGGTGCTGTTCTTTTTGAGCTTGCTCGTAGGACCGGTTTGTTATCTTGTTTCACTGAAGGATGTAGAGGAGGCAATCCTCTTGACGCGCCTAAGGCTTTTGCCCTTGATCTTGTGATTCGTGCAGTGGGCTCCCCAAGGTTGGAAGAACCATTCTCGTCATTCATAACTGCAGACTTCATTGGATAACAGTTTACAGAACCCAATTAGCATGCTTTCATGATTGCTGCAAATACAGAAAATATGCAATGTCAAAACAAGATAGATCTCCTGTTATGGGCTACATTTAGGCAAAATACTGGGAACTATCCAAACACTATGAGAAATGAAGCTCCAACCAAAGTTAAAGGATTAAAAATATATACTGTATTATTGTCCATATAAAATCATATCCTTAGAATGTGGAGAGTGCAAGCACACCACACACACTGATAACATAACCTATGCTGCTTTCCATCCCCATGATCTGCGTGATTCGAAATTCAGCTTGTTCATACTTCATCGCAACAATATTCTGAGTTTCAATCTCTTTTCTCCCCTTCATATTCTGACTCTTTAATTGGGTTTACCATGTAGCCAGATGTCAGCTAGCACTCTAAAGAAGCGAACTACACTTTTCTTAATTTGAATGAGTATACGTCTATACGAACCAAGCAAATGAAAAATATTGACAGATCAAAATTTTATAATTCATCAGCTAAAAGTAATCAGTTTCTTTCAGTGATTTTCAGACTTAAAATGACGCAAATTGAAACAAGACAGAAACTGCAGGGAATATGCAAAGATGCCATTAAAAAAGCAAAAGCAACAACAATGCAGCATCAAGTCTTTGTACCTTATGCTCCAAGAACTGCAGCTTGAACCTACAATACCTTGAAATGCTCTGGCAACCAGAAACCTCCCGCTGCCTGTCCCACAAAATCAAAGTCAATTTTACATCAAACAAGAAAGTTCAGTAAGGAACCCACAAAATCAAATCCAGTTAACAAGCTAATCAATATTCACACTTCTACCCCAAAATTACCACGGATCCATTCCCGAAATTCAAATCCTCAAATTATACAATAAATCAGCACAATCTGTAACACAAGAAATAGAACAAACACATTCATTCAAAATTTCAATAGATTCTCATCTATTCAGATTCCGCATGGCCAATTTTGTCACACCACTAGATCCTTTTTTTTCTTTTAAATACTCCAAACCTTCAAATTATATATCTTCATCTTTTCCTCTCAACATTGTCTTCTTTTTGCCAATGTGGTAAAGGAACAGATAAAATAACGTGAAAAGGACAAACCACAGCTACAAAAGTGAAAAGAGCTCCCTCAAAGCTCATAATATCACCCAAAAATTTTGAAATATTTTAAAATCGAAACCCATCCTTAGATCTATGCAGGACATTCAAATTTTCAAATCGAACTCCGAAGAAAAAAAAATTGTCAATATCAAAATCAATCAAAACTACAGTTCCCCGCACACAAACACGCTTGTAAACACAAACAGGACAAAAAAAACACCGAAAATGTAGCAAAACCAGCACAGCAGATAAACGAGCTCACACTGCAGTAAGAGAGCTTCAATAGCAGCGCTAGATTCCCGATTCAAGCAGATCGATCATCAGACGATTTGCATAGATATATCAATTTAAAATGTATAGGTTGGGCGAGTTTATTGAGTGAGTGAGAGTGAGAGAGGATATATATACACATATATATACAGAGAGGAGCGTGAGAGCGGGCTGTGAGGCACAGTTCAAAACTTCTGAAATTCCAAAAAATAAAATTCCGATATTTCCACTCCCTATTCTTCTATTTCCAATTCGCTCACCCCTTGATTTTTTACTTTCCAGATTTACCCCTCTCGCACGCAGCTCACGTGTGGAAATTACTCGGTCAAATATTTTGGTCCCTGAATTTCCTTAACAATTAAAACTGAAAAAGGAAATAAGTAAATAATTTGAATAGGACAAGAATTAATTGAATAGTGCTTAATAATCATTTTATAATATTTGTTAGATTTCATATCATTTTGTTGAGATTTGATTGTTGAAATTTTTTTGATTTCAAAAACCATCGAAAACATCCGTTACATTTCAGTATTTCTTTTCTTTTTATTGTCCTTATTTCAAATCTTTATATATATATATATATATATATATATATTCAAATTCCTTTTATTTACAATGGATTGACAATTTGGAGAAAAGTTGACTTCTACTGATTTCTTTCGGAAAATACACAATAAAGAAAAAGAAAATAAAAGGGAGGGGGAAAGATTGATTGGTCTACTATTCTATATTAGTACCTTTTTTTTTTTTTTGATTGGGAGTTCTTTAGAAATTGGTTCTTTTTTTATGAGTTAATTTGGCTGCAAAATTGCCTAAGATTATTATTGATTTTGAATTTCAAGATAATTATGAGATTTGCTATTGCATATAGTTTGTATGTACGATATTATGCATCACAATGATTAGCATCATGTCATAACGACAGAAAATGTAATTTCATAATGTGGGGAAATTAAAGAATATCTGGACTGTGTTTGAAATGATAAATTTGGAATTAAGGAATAGAAAATTCATAATTATTGGACTAGTTTTTTTCTTTTTTAAGTCATGTTATTTTATGACGTTTTTAACATTTGATTCAACATTTAAAGATGTTTTATTTGAGTTGTTGCTGAATTTTTCAAATAAAAGGTTAGTTAAAATTATTTTCCCAATTTAAGCACAAAAGTTACTAAATTCTTCTTGGAATTTCAAATAAGGTATTCTTTTTCATAGCTTCATTTTAAATGGGCAAAACAAATTAAATAAAGGTCAAATTGAGAGTAGAGTTTGAAAATTTGTAAATAGGCTCAAGCGAGTTGTAGGAGCATCTGAGTGTTAGTAGTCTAAACTGTCATTAATATTTTAGTGGATTAATTATGTTTAAAAATACAAATTTATGTCTAATTTCAATTGCAACACGAACTCTTGAATGTAATAAAAAACGTTTAATTTAACAATTGTTTCAATTTTGGGTATGTTTGAACTTTTCGAACTCCGATCATTGATGTAGAGTCATATTGAACAAATTAATTGCCAACATGTAAGTTTAAAAATTCATTTCCTAAATATAAATTATATGTTAATAATTAATTTATACAAGTTAGACTCCACACCGGCAATTGGAGTTTGAGAAAATTCAAATATGTCCTGAATTGAAATAAATATTGAATTAAGTATTTTTAATGTGATAATCAAGAGGTTTATGTTGCAATTAAAACAATTAAGATGTGAAGTTCATACTCTTCATATAATTATCTTTATTTTACTATGTGTTTGAAACATATTTGAGTATATATACATATATATGGCTTTCTATAGGTAATATTAGAATTCTCATAATTGGGAATCATATTGAAATGCCAGTGAGGATGTTTAAAATGTGAAAGTTTTTGGCATTTCCTAAAATTAGGTCTATTTATATGATAAAAATTTAAAGTTGACAAAAGAACTTGACTTCTAGTTTTTTTACTTTTTTTTAATAAATTCAAAAAGATTAAAATGAGGAGACAATAAACACTGACTCGTGTTATTCAAATTCGAGCTTTCATCTCAAATATTTTACTCATTTATGAAAGGTGAGATACTGTTTAAAGTGCAAGCTTATGGTAACTTGACTTCTAGTTAAATGATCAAGAATAGCTAAAACAGGTGTTAAGAAAAATGAAAATCGAACTCAGGACATGTTTTAGTGGATTAAAAAAAAAAAAAAATCGATTCAACTAAATGGTTCACATTTGCCAAAAAGTAGCAGTTAATTTTCTTTGTTATAAGTTTATTAAAGGGGAAATTTCACATTTGGTACCTGAAAATAGGCTATATTTCAGATTGGGTATCTCAAAGTTCGAGTTCATCAATTTAGTCCCTCAAATTTTCAAAATCCATCAAATTTAGTATCCACCGTTAAAAAACCGTCCAAATTGACGGAAGTTAACTACCATGAACGTTTTTGTGCGAAAATTAGACGGGGAAGTTGGAATTGAGAGAGAAGAAGCTCCACTGAATTGATCGAATTTTGAGTAGAGGATAAGCTGCACACGATTTGGGGTGTAATTTTCGCACAAAAACGTTAAGGGTAGTTAACTTCCGTCAGTTTTGACGGATTTTTAATGGCGGGTACTAAATTTGATGGATTTTGAAAAACTGAGGGACTAAATTGATGAACTCGAACTTTGGGATACCCGATCTAAAATATAGCCTATTTTCAGGTGCCAAATGTGAAATTTTCCCTTTATTAAATGTATTTTCATGACATACAATTACTTAATATTATTTGAATTTAATAATGTATGTTCACCATCTCTGAAATAACAATGTTAAGTAAGTGCACGATGAAAAATTTAAAATACATTTAAATTATTTCTTAATTCATGTCAAATAATAATATTTGATGGGAGTAATTAAAATAAAAATAATTCATAGTATGGATTTGGATTTGGATTTGGATTTGGATTTAATTGATTTAGATGGTAATATATTAAATAGAAACATGTATTTGGTAGCTTCAAAAGTGGAGATCCAGAAAAGAAATAAAAAAAGAGTTAGTAGTGAATAGCGGGAGAGGTGGGCTTTATTTTGAACAGGGTTGACCAAACAAGTCTTTGTCTCTTTACAGCACATCACAATAATAATAATTATTACAAAATTATCCCAACTCCATAAATTCTTGTTTCCAGCTTTCTCAGTGAAGGTTTGTTTTTATTGGAAGAGTAGATTAGGTTAACTCATTTCTTTTTTCCTTGGACCATTTCTGACATTTCAGCATGTTTATGTTCTAGACTCTCTCTCTCTCTCTCTCTCATAGAATTATAATAACAATTTGTGTATTTTATTTGGTAATCAAGGTGGACCAAAGACTAAGTTCGAATTTTTGGAATTTTTTGTATATTTGTTAATGAAAAATGTTCTTATTGGTCTAGAAATTCAAATTCACATGGGGTTTTGTTGGGTTCGGTATAAATGAGGACATGAAAATATGGAGATGTGGGTTTTGGTGGTTGGAGTGTGAGAAAGGGAGTTCATGTTACAAGTGAATTTATGTTTTGTTGTATTTATATGTTTTTACATTTAAATTAATATAATTATAACATAAATTATATTTTTATTTCATTTTATTGTGTGCGTAAGAAAAGAGAAAAAGATGCGACCACTAATGTCATGTGTCATTTTTTCAACAATTCAAAATATAAAATTCATACTTATGTTATATTCAATAATTTAGCGCATTTTTTTATTAACAATATTTATGTGATATTACTCATACTCATATCTTAATGTGATTTTAGTTACATCTATATATGTTACATAAAAGTATGACTGCAACTAAAATCATATAAATATATATATATATATATATATACAAATTTTGTTGAAATCCTTCATTTTTTCCTGAAATACAGTACATAAAGGTCATCACATTTGTACATAAATATCACACTTATATAAAGTAAAAGTTACACCAGTAAACATAAATGTCACACCTTGAAATGAAAAAAAAACAATTTTCTTTTGGAATTGTTTTTTTTTTTGTATAAGTTACAGTACATAAATGTCACACCTATAACATAAATGTCACACCAATACAATATAAGAATTGTAACTTGAAACGAAAATGAAAGAAGAAAAAATGGATCTAGAGCGAGTTAGGCGGCACAATTGTACAAATCTAAAACCATGCAACAAATGTATGAAAGACCAATCGCAAATAAAAAAATGAATATATTATATACTTCATAAAAATTTATAATCAAATAGATTAAAATAAAATCAATAGTCAATGAAGAAAGGTAAATAGTGAATTTAAATATTAAGAAGTTACCGTAAAATTCCGAAAACGTGGTGTCTCAAATGAGAATTTAATAAAGAGCAATTCTATACACACCCCATCAAATACTAAACACACCCCATCTATACACACATTCTTTTTTTATTATTATTTTAAGAATGCGTGTATAGATGGGGTGTGTTTAGTATTGATGGGGTGTGTATAGAATTACCCTTTAATAAATTAAAACTTACTAATGTTTATATTTTCTATTTTAATAATATAAATACATAATATCCGAAATACCCCTTAATATTTTGAAAAAATGGCCCCCACTTAGCTCCAACATAAATCCGTTATTTTTTAGAAGCATATAAACTAACATTAAAAGTAATTAGAAGAGTCCATCTTATTTTTAAAACAATATTTATCATATTCTTTACAAACTCCTTTAACCCTTATTATGTAAATTATTAATTCTAAATTCCTCGTTACCAATATCTTATACGTTTCATTATCTTATTTATCAAAACCCTTCATCATCTCATTATTATATAAAAAACCTCTAAATAAAGTTTAATTAGTAAACACCCTTTAAACTTAACACAACATATTATAAGCTCTTATGTGGTTTAAGAGGTGTAGCCAAACAGCCCTTGATCTAAAATGATTAAACCAATATATATATATATATATATATAATGTGTGAATAATATAATAAATAATACAACACTGATGAATTTCAAGACTTAAGGTTACAAATAAAAAAGCCCCCATGTAGTTGGCAATAATGCACCGCTAATTACACTAGGATATAATTATTACATAGTAGTACTGCACTAGGGTGTAATTAATACAGCACAATTAATCATAATTAATGTTAACCTGTCTCATTTCTCCAATAGTTCTCCCAAGATCAGCAGCCTACTTAACAAGGCAGTTTAATCAGCTAATAATAACGTTTCTAATTCCATCTATTTATTTTATTAATATATATATATATATATATATATATATATATATCAATGGATGGACTTATAGATATTAAAGATTTCATGAGTGAAAACTTCATTTCTCACAATTTTGACTACTTTGAAAATTTAGTCTCTATTTGAGTTATGGTCCTTATGGATGGTAGAGTGAACAATCTCAGTCAATTAGATCGTAAAATATTAACATTATTAAAAAATTGTATTTTATTTTTCATCTTGACAAATACTAAAAGATATGAAATAGATGGATCACAATAATGGTGGGAATATATCAATGCAGTACATTAGTACTCCTATATCGATGTCAGTGATTAAAAGGTGGGAAGTTTTCATTTAATGTTTATTTCAGTATTTTAGAAAATTATAAAAAATTTAACTGCATATTTATTCTGAATTATAGACGTAAAAGTTACGTCATAATACGTGATATACTTTCCAAACTAGAATAAATAAAAGAGTAGAACTTGGGTGCCTCCGGGTACGGATCCAGGATCCGTAACCCCAACCCGACCCGAAATATATATATTTTTTTTCTTTTTTTTCTCTTTATTTTTTCCATCTTCTTTTTCTTCTTCTTCTTCTTCGATCCTCTTCTTCTTCTCCTCCTCCTCCTTTTCTTCTTCTCCGATCCTCCTCCTCCTCCTCTTCTTCCTCTTCTTCTTCTTCTTCTTCTCCGATCCTCTTCCTCCTCCTCTTCTTCTTTTTCTTCTTCTTCTTCTTCCCCCTCCTCTTCTTCCTCCCCTCCTCATCCTCTGATTTTGCGGAGGATAATTGTATGGGTTTGCTCTTGGGTTTTTTTGCACAATGTTTATGTGATAATAATTCATATGAATTCTGCAATTTGCAGAAACAAAAAATGAGGAAGAATATGATAAAATCGCTGTTTTATTGTTTAGAAATATTAAACTCACCATACAGTAATGTAATACCTATAGAGTAAATATGTAATACCTATAGAGTACACATGTGATACCTATAGAACAAAAATTCGAACAAATAATTCATACCTTAATTGAGTTAGTTTGTAATACCTATAGAGTATACATGTGATACTTATAGAGTAAACATGTGATACCTACACAAAAGTAAAAACAAATAATTCATACATTTATTGAATGAACACATGATACCTTAAGAGTATACATGTAATACCTTAAGATTATATATGTAATACCTATAGAACAAAAAATAGAACAAAAAATCAATACCTTAATTGAGTAAGTTTGTAATACCTATAGAGTATACATGTAATACCTATAGAGTAAACACATAATACCTATCATTAAATCTCAAGAAATATAAGTGTAACACCTATAGGGTATATGCGTAATACCTATAGGGTATACATGTAATACCCATCACTGAATCATCAACTAGGTAATCAGGTGTGTGTGGACGCACACCAACTTAATTAGGGGCGCGTGGGGGTGCGTGGGCGCGCGTGGAGGCAGCCCACACGCCGGGTCGGGTCGGGGGCACGGATCTAAGATCCGTGCCCCGGTGCACACAAGTTTTTGCCTAAATAAAATAGTCCGAAAAACTTGTTTCATGGCAAAGTAAAATTTCATCTTATATTTCAAGATAATATATTAATATTACTTATGATATTTTTTGTTCCAGTACAAACCTCTTTTTAGAATTCTCAATCCAATTAAGAAGTCTAATTAAATGATTCACTTGTCCCCTCTCTCTTTTTCAGTAAAGGTTTGTGTTGTTATTCGATTATCAACATTTTCATCATTAATGTCAATTTCAAATTTACTCTCTCTATCCCAAAATATACTATTTTCGTCTATTATTCATAAAGAAATACTTGTTACTATGTTAGTATAATTTTTAATTTGTAAATTCCACATATACCCTTAATTAAATGTATATTAAATCATCATATTTTCACTCCATATGCACTTTTTTGAAAAAAAAAAAGTAAAAATATTTCATTCAATGCTTGAATCAATGAATGATAGGGACAGAAGTGGAATTTCAAATACTTTTTAATCTAAGTGATAGCTAGGGACAGAAGTGGAATTTCAAATACTTTTTAATCTAGGTGATAGGGACAGAAGTGGAATTTCAAATACTTTTTAATCTAAGTAAAAACAAAAGTATACATATTTTTGTGGGAATAAGAAAATACTACTACTTATGATGATGTTTATTTTAAGACAAACCTAGTTATCGAAATCTCACTCAAATTAAGAAGCCTAATTAAACCAACAAATTTAATCTCAATGCCCATTTCAAATAAAAAAGATTGAATTCAAGAAAGAATTAATATGTTGACATGTTTGGAAAAGTAAGATAAGTGATTTTTGAAATAATAAGACGATATTTATTTTGAAATAAGTATTTCTTGATAACACGAGACAAAGTGTAGGGGACAGATGAGAAGTGCAATTACTTTTCTAATATTTCATGTTAATTCATTATTATATACAAGTTTCGCACCCGCATGATGCGCGGTCTGTGATATAATGTCGTTAAATATTAATTATTTGATAATATGATATAAATAATTTTAGTACATAGAAGATAAAATAATATTTAATAACTAAGAAAATCTAAAAGTAGCTTAAAATAATTCAATTCACAACAACCTATTGATATTATTCATATTCAGTTCACTAATTCATGATTAATACTAAAAAGATAAGTATCAATTATAATTTTCAAATAAAAATTGATAATTTTACTTGCAAAGTTTATAACCTTTGAAAAACTTCTTCATGCACTACATTTCTAATTGAGACAATTTTTTTTTGTCATATGTGTTACAAACTAATATCATCAATCACTTAAATTAGATATATTAAAAACAATAAAAATAAATTATTAATTAAAAATCAAATTCAATTATTTAAATTAAATACGTGTGTGTGAGTATGTATATATAGAAACAATACACAATAAACATAGAAATTTTATGTATGAACTCGATGCAAACACAATCAATTATATATTTTCAACCTTTTATTTTAAAATAAATTGAATGATATTAACAATATCTTAGCCTTTTATATATGTACATTTAACAATATTTTCAATTCATCATTAAAATATACCGATAAAGGATAAAATGTTGAATGATATTACATATATAAAATACAAATATTAATTTAAAAAACACTTAGGATGACATATAATTTCACACTAAATACATATTATATATATACATATATATGTACACACATCTTTAATGGTGTTACATTTATTTATAATTTTTATTAATTATGATATCAATTATCCCTAATTATTCTAATTATTGTTTGGACAATATCTACTGTTGGTATTTAGAATTATTCAATAAAAATTAATTTAATTAAGATCAAAAAAATAAACATAAACTAATACAATATTTATATTAAATCAAATCTATATATAATATTAAATACAATAAAAATAATAAAAAATGCAAAATAAAAAAAGAAAAAATTATCAAACTAATATATTTATGTCATTAAAAAATATTTAAAATATGGATTAAATAATAAAAAATGTAAAATAAGAAAAAAAATTATTGATGTGATATTTAAAAAAAAACATTTATATAAATATTTCCAACTAATCCTCTATGGATAGATTTGTGAAAAAAGAAGAAGTGAAATACTTTATGGATAGATTTGTGAAAAAAGAAGAAGTGAAATACTTTATGGATAGATTTGTGAAAAAAGAAGAAGTGAAATACTTTTACGAGTAGAAAATTTGGTCAACAGTTGTCAACTACATTAACTGTTTAGAGTTGAAACACCGTCTCAATTATGTACGTTTTCTAACCTACCATAATCTACCATCTCTTCCATCCATGCAACAACGGCTCTCTCTCTCTTGATTGCTACTTGCTACCAAGATTTCGTATGAAGCCATGAATCATCATTGAAAATACATATACAAAGAGAAGTTATTTAATGCAAAAAAAAAAAAGAAAAAGATTGATCCGGAAGGAAATTAATGCATGCTTTCAACAACCCCTTCTCCGCCTCCAAAGTCGTTGCAGATTGACCCATCAAGGTGTGTGTCTCTCACGCACTCAAGATTTTCTTTAAAGCCCTTGAGAACCATTCTTTTATTGGGGTGTGTTTGAGGACTATCATGTTTTCAAGAAACGCGTTGATCAGTAATCGTGATGAAGAAGAAGCCCTTGTTTTGGCTGCTCTGCAGAGGTCTCCCACGTATGATCGAGCCAGGACGGCGCTTTATCGGAATGCGGCTGGAGAACTCTCGTTGATTGATGTTCTTGGAATCAAGAACGATGACAAGAAGCAGGTTCTTGATAAGTTGGTCTCTGCGGTTAACGAAGATATGGAGGGATTTTTCAAAACAGTGCGGCAGAGATTTGATGCGTAAGGCTTTTGGGTTTCTGTTCTTGTCTTTTGTGTTCTTATTTTTTCAAAACAGTTCGCCACCTGTTTGTAAGTTTGACTCAACTAGTTAAGTGTACATTTGCTACCAAGAAACAGTTTTAAGAATGATGTTACATTGTTATGTAAAACATTCATGTTGATCTGATTGCTTTCAGTTATGCAAGGATAAGGCCTAAGGTTGCAAGATTCCGTTTCTGTAGTAACATATTATTGTTTCTTGATTTTAGACTTACTTTCTGGTTAATCCGAATTATTTAGTTAGTGTTTTTCATGTGTTTCTTGTATTCATATTTCATCCATGTTTTTCATTGCAGTGTCGGCCTGGAATTTCCTAAAGTTGAGGTTCGATTCCAGAATCTGAAGGTGGATGCATTAGTCCATGTTGGAAGCAGAGCTTTGCCAACTATACCCAATTTTATCTTTGACATGACCGAGGTGAAGGAAGATGCAGAGTGCAAACATCTGATAATCTTAGTGGATTTTGTTTCGATTAATCTGACTTGTTTCCTTTGAAAAATTGGCATTAAAATAGGCTTTCTTGAGGAAGCTCCGGATTTTCTCTGGAAGAAGACAGAGCCTATCTATACTCAACGACATAAGTGGTCTAATACGGCCTTCAAGGTATGCGTGTTTGCTCAAGTGAAACATTATTAATGCCAATTACTCATTTCTCAATTAAGTGAATTGGGCTATTATTTAGATTGACTCTGCTTCTGGGTCCTCCAAGCTCCGGAAAGACGACATTTCTCTTGGCTCTTGCAGGTCGTCTTGCACCCAGTTTACAGGTATTGATGAAATGTCATTTACTGTCGGAACATTTTTGATATTACATTAAGATTGATGAGTTTTTGTGTAGACAATAGTTTACTTCAATTTCATTCAGTGCTGATTGTTGGATTCTGTTAATCTCATTTCTATTTTAGTTGTATAGTTGCTTCACATACTTTTAACTGCTTTTGAGATGAACTCCTCCTTGTAGGGATTTTAAAGTATTCATCCTTCATAATTTGCCTGACTATGTTTATTCTCTCTATATCTTCATGTGAAGAAACTAAAACAATTGACATCAGCGACTAACTGACGTTTCGTTTAGTCTCTGGGAATGACTGTGATACTCATGAACTCAGTAAACAAAACTCGAATAACTTGAAGATGAAGGCACACATGGCAAGGAAGTCTTAGAACATTCTAACTAGTGGTCTGAGAAAAACCCGTTTGTGAAATAATTACTGAGACAACCTTTAGCATTTCATTTTTTAAACTGGTATAATACAAGCTATTGAAACCTCACTCTTCATTTCTTTGGAGTAAACATTCTTTTCCCTTTCTTTCATTCATGGTGTGATATATATATCGCCAAATCTGAATCATAAGATGCGATTTTCTTCTTCAATGATTCTTTCTTCCTCTAATTCCATTGAATGTATTTTGAAGATGTCAGGGAATGTTACTTATAACGGACAGAGTCTAAAGGAGTTTACTCCTCAGAGGACTTCAGCATATGCGAGTCAGCAGGATCTACACATTTCTGAGATGACCGTGAGGGAGGTTCTTGAATTTTCGGGGCACTGTCAAGGAGCTGGATTCAAGCATGGTAATAATATCAACCAGACATTTGATTTATCATTATCAAAGGAAAGGCTTTCGTTCATGTTTCTTATCTTGTATTGAATCTCGTATGTGTAGAAATGCTCATGGAACTTGTCAGAAGAGAAAAGATTGCTGGAATTGACCCAGATCAAGAACTCGATTTTTTTATCAAGGTATGGCTGAAGGAGTTCTCAGTTAACATAGCACCTGTCTCTGTCATTGAAATACTTATTTTCTCCTAGGCAGTAGTTTTGGGGCAGCAAACAAGTGTTCTCGTGGAATACATTATGAAGGTGCGCCCATAAGACGTCATTACGTTGTTGTTCCAGTATATTTTTAAATTCCATGAATGAATGTAAGTAAGCAGACAGAAACATTTTTCATTTGATTTTCTGTAAAGATTTTAGGATTGGATATTTGTGCTGATACATTGGTGGGGGATGAAATGCTTAAAGGGATATCTGGAGGCCAAAAAAAGCGGCTCACTACAGGTAGTTTACTCTCATGACTTGCTTTGGTGGTGCTCAACTAGAAAAGTTGCTTGAATTACTAACATGTAAACCAACCATCGGCAGCTGAACTGCTTATGGGTCCTTCTAGGGTACTCTTCTTGGATGAGATATCAACAGGACTAGATAGCTCATCTACCCATCAAATTATCAATACCTCCGACACACAACTCGAGCTCTTGATTGTACAACACTAGTATCTCTCTTGCAGCCAGATCCTGAGACTTACGAGATGTTTGACGACATAATTCTTTTAAGTGAGGGACAGATTGTTTATCAGGGTCCTCGTGAAGCTGCAGTTGAATTTTTTGCATTCATGGGTTTCAGGTGTCCCTCAAGAAAAAATGTTGCTGACTTCCTACAAGAGGTAGGTAGTCATCTGGAGTTCTTCAAAGTTTGAATTTTTTAAATTCTGAACTGCACAACTTACATCTTAAAGATCATGCATAGGTTATGTCTGAAAAGGATCAAGAGCAGTATTGGTTCATGAATGAACAGTACAACTACATACCCGTGGCAAAGTTTGTACAAGGTTTTCAATCCTTTCGTGTTGGAAATTTATTGGCACAGGAGTTGGCTATTCCGTTTGATAAACGTTACAATCATCCAGCTGCTCTGACCTCCAAGACTTATGGTATAAGTCAGGCTAAGCTTCTAAGGATTAGCTTATCCTGGCAGATGCTACTATTGAAGCGAAATGCCCCAGTATTCATTTTCAAATTCATTCAGGTAAGCTTCTAACTTGGTTTTTCTCTATTGTGCTCTCTATACTGCAACTATTTACATTTTTTTTCTTTCATTTACAGCTCTTCCTAATAATTTTGATGATGATGAGTGTGTTCTTCCGGACAACGCTGCATCGTAATACTCTTGATGATGGAGGCATCTACCTTGGTGCCCTTTACTTTGCAATAGTAATGATTCTTTTTAATGGATTCATGGAGGTCCCAATGTTGATAGCTAAGCTTCCTGTTCTTTACAAGCACAGAGATTTGCGCTTCTACCCGTGCTGGATATATACCCTTCCCTCCTGGCTCTTGAGTGTTCCCCTATCTTTCATAGAATCTTTTCTATGGGTAGCAGTTACATATTACGCTATTGGCTTTGATCCTCAAATAACTAGGTACTTATTATATATGCTCTCTTTTGTTTCACTCATAGTTGTAATTCTGACGTGCATATGATGTACAGATGCCTTCTGCAGTTCTTGTTATACGTCACTTTGCACCAGATGTCAATAGGTCTTTTCCGCGTTATGGCATCATTAGGACGAAATATGGTAGTGGCCAATACATTTGGATCTTTTGCTTTGTTGGTTGTTATGGTCCTTGGAGGATTTATACTTTCGAGAGGTACTAATGATGTCCCTTTACTTGTTATTTATATTTAACAATTTGACAGTTTGATGTTTGTTTAATAATTCTACTATACTTGATTTTACTTGTGAGCAGATAGCATCCCAGTTTGGTGGATCTGGGGTTACTGGTTTTCCCCCATGATGTATGCCCAAAGTGCAGCTTCAGTGAATGAATTCCTTGGCCACTCCTGGGATAAGGTACTCTCTTATTCCAGTAACATTTTCTACCCCAAAAATAAGATTTGTAAATTTTTTTCAAAGGCTTGTTGCTATCCTGCCACGTACATCTTTTCTAACAAGTGATGCATGACTATGAATTTCTGAGTAATCATCTTCCCTAGAATGGAACTGTCAAGTATTCTACTGTTTTTCTGGGCCAAGCCTGAGCTAGATTAGTTGGTATTGAGACACTCTGCATTTGCCTTAGTACAATACCACTTACTCTATTCCGTCTTTAAGAACATTGTCTACAGGAAATAAATAAATAAATCTCTCAGCTGATTATTTGTTATCATTCTCTCTTCATTACTTCACCTTCTTCCTTTGTGTAATAAACTATTTCCGTTTTCTTCTGATGATAGCAAGCTGGAAACAACACTTCTTTGTCATTGGGTGCAACGTTATTGAAGGTTCGCAGTTTATTCCCAGATGACCATTGGTATTGGATTGGTGTTGGAGCATTGCTTGGATACACCTTATTGTTCAACACTCTCTTCACTTTGTTTTTGACCTACCTAAACCGTAAGTTTCATTCCTCATGTCTTCATCTGGAGTGGCAGAGAAAGCTAATCTGTGCGGTTCCAGCTTCCTATTCTTGGCCTATAACAAAAATTTAATGGTGAACATTGTTTCCTTGAATTTTTTTTTTTTTTGCAGCCCTAGGGAATCAGCAAGCAGTTATTCCGACAGAGGATCGTCAAGACAAAGGCAAAAGACGAGCCATTGGATCTTCAATCATGGTTTTCAAAGAATTTTTGCAACGTTCACACTCATCGACTGCTTTGCCAAAGATCTCTGATTCTTCCTTGATGACTTTCGGAGAATTTTTGCAACATTCTCACTCATTCACTGGTGTGCCAAATAACTGGTACTTGTACTTTAATTCTCTTTTCCCAATCTTGCAGTGTGGTCTTATTTTTATATTGTCATCGCTTGGCAGGCAAGAGTACTAGGAAGCAGAAAGGGATGGTTCTTCCATTCAAATGTCTTTCCATGTGTTTTAGCAATATCAGCTATTATGTCGATGTTCCTATGGTATATTGACTACTTAGTTTGACTTGAGCTCATAGTGATATAAACCTTGAGTTGCTTAGACATGAAACTCTGCTTCTCTCTGTAAATGTTCAGGAACTGAAGGGACAAGGCTTACAGGAAGAAAGGTTGCAGCTATTGGTAAATGTAACTGGAGCATTCCAACCTGGTGTGCTTACTGCATTGGTTGGTGTTAGTGGTGCTGGTAAAACTACCCTCATGGATGTTTTAGCTGGTAGGAAAACTGGAGGACATATCGAAGGCCAGATCTACATTTCTGGATATCCCAAAAATCAAGAAACATTTGCAAGGATTTCTGGCTACTGTGAACAGAACGACGTTCATTCCCCATGCCTGACTGTGCATGAATCACTTGTGTTCTCTGCTTGGCTCCGACTGTCTTCTCAGTGTGACTTTGCTACACAGAAAGTAATCTCTTGATTTCTTTTCTAGTCTTTTCCCCTTTCCTTATCATGTATTTTCCTCTCTAAAGTTATCTTGATATCAACTGCAGGCTTTTGTGGATGAGGTTATGGAACTAGTTGAGCTAACTCACCTACGCAAGGCACTAGTTGGTGTACCAGGAGTCGATGGCTTATCAGTAGAACAAAGGAAAAGGCTGACAATCGCTATTGAGCTTGTTGCTAATCCATCTATTGTTTTCATGGATGAACCTACATCAGGACTCGATGCCAGATCTGCAGCCATTGTAATGAGAGCTGTGAGGAACATTGTTGATACTGGTAGAACAATTGTTTGCACCATTCACCAGCCCAGCATTGATATTTTTGAGTCCTTTGATGAGGTTTTCTTCTTGTACATGAACGAGTAATATTTTGATGAGGTCTCCTCAACCCGAAGATTAACCTTTTGTTTTATGGTCCCAGCTTTTACTCATGAAACGAGGTGGGCAGCTTATTTATGCAGGTCCATTGGGCAACAAATCCATCAAACTTATTCAGTACTTTGAGGTGAGAAAATTTAATTATTCTAATGGAGTCTTATTTATTTTGACTTATATATCAACATGCATGTTTCTTTTATTCTCCTAGGCTGTACCAGGAGTTCAAAGAATAAGACCTGGATGTAACCCTGCAGCTTGGATTCTCGAGGTTACATCTTCAGTGGAAGAAAATCGCCTTGGTTTGGATTTCGCAGAAATTTATCGCCAATCAGATTTGTTCAAGTAAGCACTCATTTATTTTCTGAAAATGGAAATTTGAACAGTTTGTTTCTTTTTTCCAATACATCTATTTTTCCCACCATTTCAGGCATAATAAGAATCTGGTTGAGAATTTATCCAAACCAGACAAGGATACTAGTGAATTAAGCTTTCCGAGCAAATACTCTCTGTCATTTTTTGGTCAGTTCTTTGCATGCCTTTGGAAGCAGAACCTATCTTATTGGCGTAACCCACAGTATACTGCCGTACGCTTCTTCTACACAGTTATCATTTCATTGATGTTTGGAACAATATGCTGGAAATTTGGTTCCAAAAGGTTCCTCTCTGAACTATATACCTCACTCTACATGCTTGCTTCTAACATTCTCATGCATTTACTATTCTGAGATGGATCTTTAATCCTGTTAAATGATAAACTAGCGGAAAATGTTCAATGTGCAGACTTATCAAAGGACTGTGTAAATAATCTAGATGAATTACTTCAATACAGCTTGAAGATGTGTTGATCTGATTGCCATAGAAACTGCTGATACCAAACTTCCCTTCCTAACTTCCATCTTCCTCCTCTACAGAGAAACTCAGCAGGATATATTCAACGCCATGGGGTCCATGTATGCAGCTGTTTTATTCATTGGAATCACAAATGCAACGTCTGTGCAACCAGTCGTTTATGTAGAAAGATTCGTTTCATACAGGGAGAGGGCTGCAGGAATGTATTCTGCACTCCCATTCGCCTTTGCTCAGGTACACCTCAATTGTTCCAAGTAATTCACTATGCATTTAGTGTCCCCACATCTTCCTCTGGAAGGTCTAAACTAAAACATGTTATGCAGGTCGCAGTTGAGTTCCCATATGTTTTTGTACAGTCAATTATGTATAGCAGCATCTTCTACTCCATGGCATCTTTCGAGTGGAATCTATGGAAGTTCCTCTGGTACATATTCTTCATGTACTTCACATTGCTGTATTTCACCTTCTTCGGAATGATGACAATCTCTGTTACGCCTAATCACAACGTCGCTGCTATCGTTGCTGCCCCCTTCTACATGCTGTGGAACCTCTTCAGTGGCTTCATGCTTCCTTACATGGTAATGAAATCTCACCAATTCTTGCATTCTCCTTTCTCATGCCAAACGCCCCGTTAAGGGCATTCTAGTCTTTATGCTTACATTGTGCTCAATAACCCCTCCCTGCCTTGATTCAATTGTAACAAAATCATGTGCTCGTGTTTCGCCAACTTTTCAGAGGATCCCGATATGGTGGAGATGGTATTACTGGGCAAATCCGATCGCGTGGAGTCTGTACGGACTCCTAACATCTCAGTATGGAGACATGAACGACCTAGTTAAGCTGAGTGATGGTGTGAGTTCAATGCCTATAAAGCAGCTGCTCAAACATCAGTTTGGATTCAGACATGATTTCTTGAGTGTTGCTGGTTTGGTGATCATAAGTTTCTGTCTACTCTTCGCCGCCACCTTTGCTTTCACTATAAAATTCTTCAACTTTCAGAGAAGATGAAAGCAGAAGATGGAACTTTGTATAGTTGCATGGCATAGGTTTCTTCTTATCTTACATTCTTGATATTTTGAAATAAAATACTGCAACTGCTAAGTTATAGTGTAAAAGGGTTTTTTCACAAGGCAAAAGAAAACTTGTGAAATTCCCTAAAGAGTTGCTATTAATATTTGCTATGGATTTTTTTCTTATTTGATTCAGCTAAATTGCATCAATGGGTAGTATTAAATTGTAACCATTCATTCATGTAAAATTGGCCAATTGGGTACTAAATTTTCATTTATATTTATTATCATTATTATTAAACCTTCTATTTATATAAGTGTAATTTCACGAATGTAGTGAAGATTATTGTGTAATTATTGAACATAGATATTTTGGATGTTTTAAAACACTGTAAAACCCTAACTACCATTGGGAAATTTCAGTTGAACCTGTACACTAATGAACATCCGCCGGTGCCGGTATGTTCTCCCAGTGATCGCCGCCGGCCGTCGCCTTAGGTACCTCTCCACCGAGTCTGTCTATACTATTCCCATCCCTCCACTTCCGAAGCAAAACCCTGAGCAGATATCAACTTCGCCGCCTCAAAACCCTAACGCCGCCGATCCGGACTTCACCCGCATTTCCGAGCTCCTACTCAACCCGGCACTTCAGCCCGGCGCCGAACTCGAAGAGGCCCTTACCGCGGCGGAGATTTATCCAAGTCCGAATCTTTTACTCGGAATCTTTAAACAGTTTGATTCTACTCCAAAACCCTTGTTCACGCTCTTCAGTTGGGCTCAGAAGCGGCCGGATTACCAATTCTCCGTGGCCGTTTTCAATGCCATGGTTAATTCTCTTGGAAAGGCCCGAGAATTCGACTCAGCTTGGTGCCTTGTACTTGATCATATAAAAGGAGATCCGAGCGAAAGACCTAATTTCGATACTTTTGTTATAATGATTAGGAGATATTCAAGCGCAGGTAATATTTCTTCTGATTTTGGGACATCATCTTGAACTATGAGATTTCTGCTTTCGATTATTGTGTGCTTACAAAATATATATCCTTCCAATCTATCTGTTTCTTGAATAATGACTTGGTGTTGTTGTTTGATATTTCTATTTCGCGGTTTTGTGTGTATTTCTGATTCTTGTTTTTGATCTTGCTTCATGTTATGGAAACAGGTTTACCCTTTGCAGCTATTCGAACGTTTGAATATGCATGTAGTTTGGATTTCTTCCAAGATTCAGACCAAGGAAACAGTTTGCTTCAATCTCTATTGGACTCTTTATGCAAAGAAGGACACGTTAGGATAGCCTCAAAGTATTTAGATAATCACAGGGCAAAAGATCCAATCTGGTTGCCTCCTGTTAGGATATATAATATACTGCTGAATGGATGGCTCCGCTTGGGAAAACTTAAGCGTGCTGAGCGGCTGTGTGAGCAGATGAAGAGGGAGAATGTCAAACCGAATGTCATCACATATGGGACCCTAGTTGAAGGGTTGTGCAGAATGCGTCGTCCTGACATGGCAATGGAGTTGCTCAATGAAATGAGGACCGAAGGAGTTGAACCAAATGCAGTTGTGTATAATGCGATAATAGATGCATTAGGAGAAGCTGGCAGGTTTAAAGAGGCATTGGGGATGTTGGAAAGGTTCTCGATTTTAGAACTGGGGCCAACTATGTATACCTATAACTCGCTGGTGAAAGGTTTCTGCAAGACAGGGGATCTAGTAGGGGCTAGCAAGATCCTTAAGATGATGATGGATGATAAATTTTCACCAACTGCTACTACTTATAGTTATTTTTTCAAGTATTTTTTAAAGGTCGGGAAGACTGAAGTGGCCCTGAAGTTATATAATCATATGATTAAATGTGGATATGAACCAGATCGGCTTACATATCATCTGCTGGTGAAAATGCTGTGCAAGGAGAAGAGGCTGGATCTTACGGCACAAATCATAAAGGAGATGAAAGCTAGGGGAATTGATTTGGACTTGGCTGCTAGTACTATGCTGATCCACTTACTGTGGGAGATGCATCGATATGAAGAGGCTGTTTCTGAGTTTCAGGACATGTTTCGTAGAGGCATCGTTCCACAGCAGCTCACATACCGTAGGATTACTGATGAGTTAGAGAGGCGGGGGATGACTCGGACTGCAAATAAACTTCATGATCTGATGGCATCAGTTCCTCATTCAAAAAAGCTGCCTAATACATACAAGGGATCAAGAACTTCACATGAAAGAAAAACATCCATTATACAGAGAGCTGAATCAATGTCTGAAATCTTGAGGACATGTAAGGACCCGAGGGAGCTTGTCAAGAACAGACATGAACAGGAGAATGTTGTACTTACTGCACAGAAATTAATTGACAATATTCAGAGCAAAGCAAACTTAAAGCATTCAACTAGTTGAGATGATCAATTGCAGGTAACGACAGTAACCACCGATGATTTACTTGATTTTTAAGACAGACACATTCTGTGTAACATCAATGTGTTATTGAGTGCAATTATTCAACATTGCCTGTAGGTAGATCAAACTGGAACTGCTGTATTCATTTTGAAAGAAAACATGGATAAGTTCATCTGGTTGATTGAAATTCTTCCATTTGGAAATAGATATACTTAACAGGAATCCTTGAAATCATGAATAGCGAGTCTCAAAAACGAAAGCATAGATGGGCACGTCTTCCGAAAGAATGGCTTCCCTATGATGGTTGTCCTGTAAGAAGCTGGAAAATATACAGGTTATATTCTTTACTTTTGCATTCTGATTTTAGATATTCTTTTTTTAATACTGCATAAATTGATCTCCCATTTTTGTATGTTGGCTCCGATTTTTGAATCTGATTTTAAGTTCCACCAAAATTCAGACACATGAGAGAGAGAGAGAGAGAGAGAGAGAGAGAGAGAGAGAGAGAGAGAGAGAGAGAAGCTGAAATTGAACGAGCAGCTTTGATTCAGTGGATGCATAATGAAAAACAAGAATATGTTGAAGTCCACCGTGCAACTCGGGGGATATGATGATTTGAAGCAAAGATGTCTGTTAACTTCTTCAGGTATTTTCTTAATAAATAAAATGTAGAAGTTTCCATATTAATTGGATGGAGTTATAATCTATTTGGATGCAATCAAGTGGGAGTGATATAGATTGGGATTGAGTTGGACCACAGGAATCAGTTGGCATGACTTTTTTTGGATTTGTTGAGGATTTTATTATTTCATTATTGAGATGTGATAACAAGTTATTGTTTGGGCCCATGTTATACTCAATATCATATTTCATCATTGAATCAAGACATTTGGAGTACCAATTGTACACTATATTATTATCCTTCCACTTAAATTTGTGTTGGAGCTTCATGAAATGTCGATACTCAAAAGAGTGGTGTTGTATGCATCTTCTATTCACCTTTTGTTTTATTCTATCATGTATAGATTAGAGAACAGATAAGCTTATTATTATTATTATTATTATTATTATTATTATTATTATTATTATTATTACTATTATCCGTAAAGTTTGAACACTGATTTTGGGAGTAGCACATGTCATAATTTGATTCAAGGTGTAGATGAATGAAGTGACGTGAATTAAAAAACTGAATCAACCAATGGTGAAAGAAGTCATTGTAGCACAATAAAGGCAGAGATGAAACGTAAGAAGATTGAAAAGGATTAGTCATGCGACTTTTGTAGTTGTCAATGTGGATTGTCCATTGCTTCTTGGATTAGTTACAAGCAATTAATTGTGAAACAAGGATTGATAGCACCCTCACATATCCATATTTATTTATTTATTACCCTCAACAAGATAGGAGTATATTAATATACTCCTATCTTGTTAAGTTTAGTTTCTATGGGTTTGAAATGAAAGGAGGAGAATTGTAATAAAATAAAGATGGACACCAATGTCAAATAAAGGTCGCAATTTGTAATAAATAAATAAAAAGTAGGTGACAAGTAGGAAGAATCTTAAGGTAAATAAAAAAAGAGAGAAAAAAAGAATCACGAAGGCCAATGTGTAGGAAAAGGACAGGTGAGTAATGGGTTTGGTTGAAAGAGACTGGGAAAGAAGACAGAGACAGAGAGTGGTTGCAGTCAACATATGTACTCAAAACTCACACACACATTTTAATGTCACTAATACAAATACTCTCTCTCTCTCTCTCACACACACTTGCATTTTTACACATAGTTTAGAGAGAATGAGAGAGAGTCAGTGCTCCAAAATTCCTTCCCACTCTCCTTTCTTTTAATATCTTCAATTTTTTCTACGAATGTATGCTTGGAAGTGAGATGATGAGCCACTTCTGAATATAAAGACAAGATTTTTATTTATTTTAATATTGGTAGAATATATAATGACAATTTTGAAATATTAAGTATTCATGGAGTATGGTTCCTGTGAAGCCCCATGATTCTTAAATCCGAGAAAAAATGGGTTTGCGAGTATGATAATACAGTTGCTTAGCTATATAATGGGGTGGAAATCATAATTACAATTATTTCATGAAAAATGATGGTTGATGAGACTTTTCAGTTTTCACAACATCAATGATATTTCAGTAGAATTATTCATTTTTCCCAAAAAAGAAAATTACTTATTAAGGCTGCTAGAAAAGCAATTAATTAAAATTCACGTGATTCCCCAACACAATCATGCAGAAAAGATTCAGGGACTATTTCATTTCAGAAAGGCCCCTATATGTTTTTTTTTTCCTTTTTTACATTCTCCAACTCATTATTCAAATTTCCAACTACTCCATACTTTTTTTAAAACGAGTAATGTTTTTCAAAATACAGGTTTTTAGAAATAAGGTACCACTTTTATATGTCATCAATAATCTAATCATAAAAAATAACCCATATTTTCCTTTTCTGTTTCTTCAAATGATACTCAACTTTCCTTTACAAATGTGCATTTAATAATTTTCCATATTATATCCTCACTTTGAAACTAACAATTCATATTTACTATCTTTCTAAAAACAACGTTACTAAAAGTATAATAGAATATATTACAATTTTCTTAATTAACAATCTTGTTTAATAATTATACTACTTTTGTGTCACAATGATAGCCAATTTACTGTCTCCACTCAAATTAGGAAATTCATTTGATGTTTATGTAAATTCAAATTATGCTCTTATTTAATGTTTGTTTAAATGACACTAATAAGCATAAATTGTTGATTCCAAAAATATCGAGTATATAAGGAAAAGATAATTTAAAACACCTCTAAAAAGGAAAACTAATTATTGTTATTATTATTATTTTTACACAAAAGAAAAAAAAAAGATGGATTATTTATGTTCGTGTGAGGAAAAAAACATGGTACAACATTCACCTTTTACCTTAATACTCACACACACACACACACTAGTGGTGTTGTGTGCGGTATCTGCAAGAACAAAGATAGACCCACTCAGACTCGGCATTAATTCTTTCAACACAAAGAGCAAAAACCACTTCACAGCTTTAATATATATCCACGGTTTTCGATTTCACAGAGGAGAGAGAAAGTGAACTGAAAAGAATAAAACTTCATATTATTAAAACAAGAAAGCACATCTATAACTGTGTATGCCAGAAAAAACTTTTCCTTTTTATTGCTCTCTCTCTCTCTCTCTCTCTCTCTCTCTCTCTCTCCCCCTCGTTCTCATTCTTCCCCCCTTCCTGAAATTCGTGCTCCCCTCAAGTGCCTCTTTTTCTTGCTGAATTAGCTTTCTTGAAACCCCTCAGGCTGCTAACCCATGGTAAACCCCGCTTGAATTTTCTGCAATTCTTTTGGAATTTTCACTAAAGATTCAGCCTTGGCCTCGAGCTTCATCGCGGTGGTGATTATGGCGTCGTGAAATGTCAAAAATGTCACCTTTAATTCAGATGTAACATATATAACGACATCACCGTCTAAGTACATGGCTCATGCTCATAGCAACAGTAAAAACAACAAAGCAAGTGTTGGCGTTAATGCCGGTGGTGATGCTGATGTGAAGTCCACTACTTTTCATGACTTTCTTGGCCACAAAGGCCAAGATTCTGCTCCGGCCGCCGTCGGAAGTGGCCGTTCGCCGTCAGCCACTTCTGATCTGGGTTCTGGTAAGAAGATTACATGACGGGACTTGACCATTCTTGTAATCTTTTGTTTGTTGTTGCTATAAATTAGATGGCGATTTGGTTATTGAGTGCCTTTTAGTTTTCCCCTTTCTTTCTTGTTCCAATTCTGCAGTGCCTATTTGCTTGTAGTTTGAGAACTTTTTTTTAGTTAAGTGCGGGTTGGATGCTTAATTTGCAAGCATTTAAATTATACCACAGTATTTAATTTCAATGGGTACATAGCATTGTTATTTTATTGAAAATTTTGATTCTTTTGGCAGTGGAGTGGTTTGTGTTAGTTTTGGGTGGAGACGTGGAGCAGTTCTTTTGTCCTCTCTCTTTTCATTATCTTTTATTGAGGAAATTGCACTTAAATTGCAACCAATTCTTGATGATTCTACAATGTTGTGACCGTTGATGATTACTTGAGGACATTGCAGTTTGATTGAAACCGACTCTTGATGCTTTTACAATCTTGTGATTGTTGATGATTACTTGAGAAAATTGTGGTCTGATAGTGTTTTCATCGATTATGTTAGAAAGACACATCAGTAACCATTTGGAGGGCATACCATTTTATGGATCGAGAGGCGAAATTGCAGGACCCGAAAGTAGTAATAGGCTCACAGGGTATAAGCGTAGTAACTCCGATTCTTTTATGATGTCATCAAGGGATAAATTTCCTCAAGGGTTAGCAGATTCACAAGACAGCCCACTTTTGACTAAGGTCTGCCCCTTTTACATTCTCTTCATGCTTTTTTGCCAATATCTCAAAGAATTGCCAATTTAAACCTCTTCTTAATGCTGGCTAAATCTCATTTTTTATGTTGTTCATACTTTAATATTGGAAGTTTTGTTCTATGTATAGTTGCTGAGGTATTCAGGAGGAGAGCGGCCTAGACGGCCACAGGATGAGGAGGCGTCCTTTGGTGCGCATCAAATGAGGCCAATTTCGGCTTCTTTTATATCTCAGTCTTCTACTGGTGGTAGAACTGATACCAAGCCTTCCAATGGGATAGAGCTACAGCCGTAAACCCTGGTCCGGCTTTGCAATATCCTCCACGTAGTGGTCAAATCATGCCATTTGGCTACCAGGCCCAGTCAAATAGGTTTAAAGAAACGAATGTGGGTCCTTCGTTAATGTCACAAACAGCAGCCGATGAAGGGTCTCGGACTGGAATTAAAGGGTCCGGAGTCTTGAGCTCAATCAATGCAGCTGGAACTATATCTGGTAGACAGCCTGCAGGGGTGCTCATACGCAGTGGTAGTAAGCAGAAGCCTGAACCAGAATCTTCTACTCTTCCCAGGTTAATTCAGAACTCTGGTTCTTGTTTTATGTTTGTCTATTTAGTGTACCTGAGTAACTAATCTGAAGCTTAAGATAAGCTTTATGAGCTAAATTTTGATTAATCTTACAACAGTCAGCGCGGAACCGAATCTTCTGGTCGTCAAATGACTATATTTTATGGTGGCCAAGCACACGTTTTTGACAATGTTCATCCCAATAAGGTCCTCTTCTGCATCTTTATGGAGTATTTTACTGATTTATAGAACTAACTAATCAAGAGCAAGGAACTACAATGAGAAATAGATATAGTTACTTCCACTGTATATAGAAAAGGCTGCTTCATTGAAGGGTCATGGAGCATAATTTCATTTCCAGTAGTATTTTATACCTAATTAGAACATTTAAGTTATATCAAAAACTTGAAAATTCAATTCTGTGAATTAGGTATAAGTAAACTGTTCAACTTTGTGCTACAAACTAGATATTGAGATGTGGAGTTTAATTGTATGTGATAATGGAAGCATGATTTAGCCAGGACTTTTCACAAGTCTAAGCAACAAATACATTAATTAGTGGGGTCCAGGTCTAATGTCACCAAAAGAAACTCTCATTGTCTCTATCTCTAGCCTAATCCACCTAATAACTCTTTGTCCCTTGCTCATATAGTGAACTCTACTTTACTTTGCTTGTAAGAGTCAAGTTCTCTTTAGACTAAATTCCATCAAGAAAGTAGTCTCTAGAATGATGCAGTTGCCTTACCATGTCCTGTTCTTCGGCCTGTAATTAGCTTGCTTAGCATGTCTATTGATCCACTCGCACATGTTCATTGATACAATGAGATTGCTTCATACATGCCTTTTTTCCTTGGTAAATCTTACATTCAAATACATGGTTGGAGCATTAAAATTTTTGGGTAACAGACAACAAATGAGAAAGTGACTTGCTTTCAGTTTCCTTTATATCTCTACATTAGTTCCAGTTGGTTCAGGGCAACTCATAGATTTGTTTGTATGGTTAATTGCGGTAATGACTCATTCTTCTGCGTAGACGATACATTAGTAGTTGTGGCATGCATTCTTGAAAAAATGTGCACGAGAGTAAGTTCGTAGGCAAGAAAGGAGAAAAAGTTTTGGCGATGGATCTTTGGTGGTGACAATTATTTTCGACCAGAGAAAGGCTTATGGGATTGAAAATTCAGAATCATTCTGTTGTATAAATACATGAGTGCAATGTAATAAGAAACACACTTCACACGTTAAGTTTGTGAGATTAGTTAGGTGTGATCCTTATTGTTGATCATATATCAAAGATGGTAGATGATAATCATTTTCAGAAATCCAAGCTCAACAAGATTTGTCAATAATCGTAGGACTTTGTTACTTTTGTATCATCTAACATAAGATTTGTCAAATACACGAGTTAGGCATTTAACCTCATTTGACTTTCTTCTGATCGACATCAGGCAGACGTTATAATGGCCTTGGCTGGATCGAATGGAGGATCTTGGTCAACAACCTATACTCCCAATCCATTGACTAGGCCATCCACGGCAGAAAAATGCTTAGCTGGCAGTGGTGATGATGCTGGAATGGCTATACTGAGGGACTTGCATGGCAGACCTTCTGAAAAGACTGAATCACACCGAGGTTTTGGTTCTAATGATTGATCAAATCTTAATATTCATGCACTTTGCAAATGCGTTGTCATGAAGATGATCTGATTTGCAAGTGAGGATACAATTCTTGCGTTTTTCCCGTAACGATTTTCTTGATATTGGATGCAAGAATAGAGACAGAATTGATCGAGGGGTTCGTTCGAGCAGCCAAAATCAGTGCAGAAATTATGAGTTTGAGCTGTGAAGTGAGTGAAGGTAGTTAGAAGAATCAACTGTATTGTATTGCATGATTTTGGGTATGTAACTATTACATTTGATCACCCATTAGTTTCTTCTCATTATGCACTTGATTTAGCCCCAAAAATGGCGTAGAAACCTGTGCAATGCTTTTAATAGTTTTTTTTTTAGCAGATTAACTAAAATTCATTACAATATTTTTTCAAGTGTAGTTATATGAAAAAAGAAAAAAAAAATGTTTGAATGGAATTTTGTGCTTGGTAATGGTATTACTACATCTAAGCTTCAATATATTCTTACATGCTTCATGAATCATGCCTTTTTTTTTTTTTTTTTCCTATTTGAAGTGTTCTAATTTGTGTTTTCTTTATCTTGAAGTTTATCTGTACTTGTGAACCTTAGTTAAATTTGGGCTTGATGAATCTTGCTTGATAAAAGTCACCTTTTTTTTGTTTTTTTTCTTCAAAATTTTGGTTTTTTATTTTTTTCTGTGGTTATGTGTTACTATTTATTATAAGCATGATGGAAGTGAGGTTTCACAAGCATGTTTGAGGCCCATGGGCCGAAATAGATAATCCATTAAGCCCATTTTCAATATTAAGCCCACCCAGTATATGAAGTATTACGATTTTACGTGGGCACTGTTAACATTACGATTTTTTATGTCACGATAAAATGAAAAGGATTAAAATTACAAATAATCTTCTAGAATTACTTATTCTGTTTTGGCTTAATTTTTTTCCTTTTTCTTTTTTGTTTTCAAAATTAATATAAGTATCTAAATGTCAGGTCTCACTTCGATTTTTTTTTAACAACTGAATTTTAATCTTTTTGACTGATTTGGAGTAATTAAACTAATGTTTTCATAATTGAATAAATAATTAATTTGTGAGCAAATATAATTAAATTACCTTTATTATAGGAAAACTATAACAGGTTAGCTAATATATATATATATAACGTTTTGGGCGAACAAGGAAGTTCGCACTTTATAAAAAACATGAGCGAACTAATCAGTCTTGCAAGCTAAACTGTCGAACTGTAAGCTGAAATGTCGAACTGAATCCAGAACGAACTAATTCAAATTTGAAGCAACCGCCACGATCACGAGTATCTCGCCCACTTCCCACTTTTTCCGGAGAAATCCTAACTGTCACGTTTTTCAGGGAGTATTTATAACTCTTATCTTTCTATTTCACACACACAATATCATACACAATAATTATTAAGGAAAAAGAGCAATATCAACGTTTTTCCCAGATTACCGACTTGAGCGTCGGAGTCTCTTCACCGGGAAAAACCCCCGGTGTTTCTTTGTTTTTGCAGGCCTTTTAAATCGGAGAATTCCAATCGGCATCGGAGAATTCCAATCAACACCGAAAAACGAGAAGATAGAAGCCAGGACAAATCAAAATCCAAATTTGGATAGATAGCAAAATCGATCTGACCAACTTCAACTAATTTGGAACGTTCATTTTTTGTCTTATTCAAATAAATCTACTATTATTAATAGTCAGCTGAACTAAAGTATTGACTAAATGATCAATCACTTACTAGTCAATATTGAACCTAATGTGCGATATAGAATTCTCCAGCTTTTAAATAAGTATATATTAAATTGATCTGAAAAAAAATATTTTAATAAAAGACAAAAAGGAATAGTAAGCTTTTAATTCTGTTTTTGATATAAGATGAGTTTTTGTGATATTTCATGATTTTTCGTCTTTATTGCACCCAGCTAATGTGGAAGGAATCAAATTTTATTTTTAATTAAAAACAAAAAGGGATAGTAAGCTTTTATAATTATGTTTCTAATCAAAAAATTAAAATATCCAAATCTTTTCGTCTTTTATCGAATCTAGCAAATGTTGATAGAATATAATAAAATTAGTCATCCAAGATAACTTTTAACATATATACAACCTTTTATCTTATTGTTTTTGTCTTTGTCTTATGTGAACACAAAAAGTATAACCTTTGTAGGCCAAGCATTATCATGTGACATGAGATATCAAAATTCAGATTATTATGGGATAAATAGCAAAACTATTAATGTTTTATTTGATATATCATTTAAAATAGATTTATGTATATAATAAAAATATATGATTTATATCCATTGATCCATTAATATAGATGCTTAATGCTTTGGTACCTTATGATTTATACGTACTCATACAATATTTATTATTAAATTTGTATATATATATATATATTTTTTGTTTGAAATCATATAGAACTTATTTGTGTGGATACTGTATGATGAAAACAGTAATTTTAGAAATAACTGCGATAAAAAAAAACTCAAAAATAACTTTTTTCAGTAATCTAAATATCTAACTACGTCCAACTAATATGTGAGTACATGTGTTTGTGGTATTAAAATTTACGTTTTATTTTGTAGTTATGATTTTACCTATAGACATAGCCAAGTGGTAAGGGATGTAATGATGTGGAGAGTAATTCCCGACAATACAGATTCAAACGATGGGGGACATGCGACCCACAATTGTTTGCTATTTGGACACATCTTTTAAATTACAACTTATTTGATTAAGGAGTTTACAATCGGATGTGAAGTTTTTCATCGCATAATCAACATCTCCTAATTTACAACTTATTTGACTAAGGAATCTATGATCGGGTGTGAAATTTTCATCTGTCCCTAAACAAAGAATTTACGATCGGATTAAGGAATCTAAGATCGTATGTGAAGTTTTCATCTATTCATAATTAAGGATGAAAATATCCTGATATATCCCCGATATTTCCGTTTTTTCACGTGACCGAAACAAAAATGGGCTGTAACGATATATCACATATATTTTCATTTTTTGGTAAAAAAATAAATGAAATATTAATAAAAATTGGCTAAATATCGATATCAATTTCGATATCACTGGTTTCAGGTAAAAATTATAGAAAAATTCGTGAATATCAAGGAAATATCGGTAGATATTGAAAAATATAGGAAAATATCGGGAATATATCGGTAAATATTAGAAAATATTAGAAAATATCGATATATATTGGTAAATATCGGGAAAATAAATATACCGATATTTCCACCAAAATCAATATATCCATCGATATTTCCATAAAATTAAGATATTAATATATCCACCAAAATCGATATTTTCATCGTTATTCATGAACAACGGAGTTTATGATCGAATGTAAAGTTTTTGGTCTCATCCTAATCGAAAAATTAAAGTTGGATTGTGAATATTCTTAGAAAGGTGTGCCAGTGAGAGGACAAGCACAAAAAATTCCAAAAACCAGTTGAGGACAACACCCACTCCAAACAGCCGCCCAATGCCACGTGTGATCCAAATCACTATTGGAAAAATCAAATATTTTATTATCTTCAAACTCGATTCACAAATTACTTTGTCACCACTCAAACCATTACAACACATATACTTAAATCTTTTTTTCTTTCATACCCATCACATGCCCTCTTTTTTTTTTTTTTTTAAATAACATATTATTCGTACATGACGTTCGTACACACGTCACCTCTCAACATAATTTTATTCTATAAAATCTTGAAGTAAATATAAGGTTATCGAAATTCATATTAAAAAAAAAAAAACCCAACTAAAATATTAAAACTCAACTTGCAAAATCCACTCATACTTTAATCCAAACATACCCTGATATTTTGTGTGGATTGAGATAAGCCTATCAAGAATCGTCTCAATCCAGGTTGAGCTGGACTCCTGTGAGACCGTCTCATGTGCGAAGGCACTCGCGCAAGGTCATGCGCTGGAACACGGTCGTGTCCCAGGACACGGGACCGTGTCCCGACCGTGCACGGGAACACATACTTATAGCACAAAAAGATATACTTATAGACAAAAATCACATACTTATCTCGACCGTGTCCCAGGACACGACCGTGCGCCACAGATTGCTCTTATTGGACACGACCGTGCGCCACAGATTGCTCTTAGTTTTCACGCGAGGCACGGTTTGTCCCAGGGCACGGTCGTGGGCGAGAAAAAAAAATCACATACTTATAGTGAAAAATCACATACTTATTATTGAAAAAGACATATTTATACACTGCAGTCGCGCATGGTCGTGTCCTGGGGCACAGTCGACCGTGCGTGAGTGCCGTCGCATATGAGACGGTTGCATATGAGTATTTGTGATCCAGGTTTATTATGATATTACAAATATCCTATAATTTTATCCTAGTTTATCTACTTATTAATACAATTTTCAATGTGATCATGAAATCTTAATCATAATTTTACAACATAACACATCAAAACAAGTACAAAGTTATCAAAATCAACCAATTTCAAAATCCAATTAAATCTCAAATCTAAATTCATCAAAATTTCAATCTCAATTTCAAATGTAGACTCGAGTCATCAAATCCATCTAAATCTCACCCCAATCGAGAGTTATAAAATCCAATTAAATCTCAAAATCCAAACTCATTAAATTCATATAAATCTTAATTCCAAATTAATTAAATTCATATAAATCTTAATTCCAAATTCATTAAATCCATCTAAATCTTAAATCCACTTAAATCCCAATTCCAGAGTGACTAAATTCATTAAATCTCATTCCAAATAGGCACTATAAAATCCAATAAAATTTCAAATCAACTTACTAAATCCATCTAATTAAATCTCAGAACCAATTGAACTCATAAATCTCATTCCAAATAGGCACTATAAAATCCAATTAACTTTCAAGTCCACTTACTAAATCCATCTAAATAAATCTGAAATCCAATTAAACCTATATAAATCACATTCCAAACAAGCATTATAGTTGACACAATATAAAGGTATAGTCCAACCTAGCCTAACCACCACAAAATGGCAACATCACTTTCAGAAGCCTACAGAGACACCAATCTCCAACTCAAACACATTATCCCCCTCGATTTCGATTCGATCCAAGATGTACCCGAGTCCCACGTGTGGACTCGGTCCGATGATTTATTGCCATGTCCGATGATAAGTGATGTTTGTGATCCGTTCGTTAACGTTCCAACAATAGACCTGAGAGCAGGGAACGTGGTGGAGCAGGTGGGAAATGCATGTCGAAGATGGGGTGTGTTCCAAGTGACCAACCACGAGGTTCCAAGGAGGCTTGTTGATGACGTGGAGGGGCATGCACGGCGGCTGTTCGGGCTACCGGCGGAACGGAAGGTGGCGGCGCTGCGGTCGGCTAGCGGCGTCACTGGGTATGGGGTGGCGCGGATATCGCCCTTCTTCCCAAAGCTAATGTGGCATGAAGGGTTCACCATCATGGGCTCCGCGGTTGACCATGCTAAGCTACTTTGGCCCCATCACCATCAACTCTTTTGGTAACCCCCATGCACTGTTACTATTTTTATCATATATGCTTCCTTAAAAAAAAAGACTTAACTAGGTTATATGTTTGATCATCTATTTTATTGAACATTTGTGTGATAAGAATAATTGAATACGAGATGAAATACTGGGTGTGTCGAGGATCAAAATGATTGGTTTTTCTCATTTTTATACACACACGAAACATATATATATATACTCAGAGTCATTTTAAAATAATTAGATTGTTTCATAGAAATTTTAAAAACAACATTTTGTATGTATTACAAAGTAAGAGTCAAATATACAAATAGGGCATATAAATATTTGGAAGGGGGAAAAATCAATAATTATTCTTAGTAATAAAAAAATAGTTAAATTAAAGCTTTTTTTTTTTTTAAGTGGTAATTAAATTGAAACCGAGAATACAAAATTTTCTTGATAAAATAGATTCAGTTTCAATAAAATTTAGTTAAAACATTTCAATGCCAAATCTGAAACTCTTAACAGAATTAGAGGGTATTTGATTCAAATGCATATTAATCATTGGCAATTTTTAATTAGCATCTCGAGATACGAACATCATAGGATTATTAATGTTTCCCTTTTTGTTGGAGTACTTACCTGTCCTCGTGTTTATATAATACCTGATTCGATATAGTTTGACCTATGTCAGAAAGTTTAATGTTTTTCTTGATTTTTATTTTTTCTTTTCAAATCTATATTTTATTATTATTGAGTTTCCTTTGAATTAAGATAATTAATTAATTTTTGTATAACAAAAGCATATCATCATGTGCTTGCCATTTCAGATCCAGCCGTATCCTCCATCACATGTACTCATGTAAATTTTGCCAATGAGAAACAAACAAATCTAACATGACTATAATTATAAGAAATTGGGAAGAATATTAATAATAACTCAATTTTGATTTCAAAGTACGAAATACACATCATATATATCATATATGCATACAATAAAATAATAAGTAGATGCATGAAAATAAAAAATCGATTAATGTACTTTGTTTTTGCAGCGATGCGATGGAGGAATATCAAAAAGAAATGAAATCATTGGCCCACAAAATCTTGGTGATCATCCTCAAAGCATTGGGAGTAGATGAAGAAGCAATCTCTTCAGCTTTACTTCACCAATCTGCAGGTGCATTGCAGCTCAATTCGTACCCGAGCTGTCCAAACCCTAGCCGGGCCATCGGCTTAGCCCCTCACACCGACTCGTTGCTACTGACCATCCTCCATCAAAATGACACAAATGGCCTCCAAATCTTGGACGAAAACATGGGTTGGTTAACAGTCCCTCCAATACCAGGTGCCCTAGTGGTCAACATTGGTGATCTCATGCACATTTTATCCAATGCGTGCTTCCCCACCGTATACCATCGTGTCGTCCCCGATGAGGCCAATCATAGATACTCTCTAGCATACTTCTATGGCCCTCCACCTCATTCTCTGGTTGCACCGCTGTCCAAGCATTCGTTTCCTCGTTTTCGGCCCGTGACAGTGACGGAGTATATAGGTCTCAAGAACAAGCATCTTGACAAGGCACTTGGGTTCCTTAGCTTGGATCCAATTAATGTTTGAACAATCAAATTTATTGGATTTAATTTGGTCTCATTTTCAATCATGTTATGAGAGAATCTTGGAAATATGTTGCAATAAATGGCTTTTCGATCTCTATGCTTTGAAACCAGGGTGTGTAGATGGTCAAGATTTGTATCCAACTAATTCGACCTCTTTTTGTACCAAGATTTTGTGAAATCAATTTCATTTTTTTGACCTGGAAGATATATATGTATTTGATGCATATATGGATTTATTTGTCAAGTACGTGCACGTCTTGAATTATTATAAATTTGGTCTAAATGTGAATTGCATATAAATTTTTCTTGATTATGATATGTAGTATAATTAATCTCTAGAAAATTTTATTACGTAATAGAATATGAGGGTTTTGGTCAAAAAATTAGAATCTATTTATTTCTTGATTAAAAGGAAATATCAATGGGCAAAAGTGGATATGTATACATATGCCCTATAACAGTAAAGGGTTAATTGTCAGAAAAATCACATCATTTACCTAAATTGTCATTTAAACCAAATTTTTCACTATTTGTCAAAATAACATAACCTTATATAATATATAAGTATGTTTTTCGACTAAAGTAGTAAAGAAAAAATTCATTATCTATCAATATACAACTTTTCATCCAAATTTTTTAGTATTTTTTTATCTCTCCCCCCTCCCCTGCACAACCTCCAAATTTATGAATAAAAAATACAACTTTTCGCAATTTGATTTTGGTCGAAAAACATACTGAATTTATAAAGTTATGTTATTTTGACCAATAGTGAAACGTTTGGTTAAAATGCCAATCTAGGTAAAAGTTGTGATTTTCTGGCAATTAACCCAATAGTAAGATGTTTAGTCTAATTTGAGTTTAGATGTTATTTATTAATGTAAGAAGAGTAATTTCAGTGAGATTGACGTTAATTTTCTTCTACTTTTGATTCACTCGAAGGCCTTGTCTAGCTGAATGAGAGAGTTGTATAAACTAGTTATTGTTGTTATTATTATTATTATTATTACCATTTTTAGTTTTTAATCAATAAAAGCACACACAAAAAACAGAAATAGTGAGCCTTGTTAATAGGTTCGTAAAGAGACAAGATTTGGGGGATTTAATTAGTTGCGATTGCGATTACGTACCAAAATTGAATTAATTACTAACGTCTTGTCGTCACTAATAAATCCAAATTTTCATCTATTTTAATTCTAGCTTAATTTGTCTTCACTCTCCCAATTATTGCCAAACAATTGAAATAAACTATTGCGACGAGATTGAACCCTTTTGTACCACTAGTCAGCATTAAATCAAGTGGGCCATTCACAATTTAAATATATAATGTAAAAGTAACATTTTTGGCTGCGATAAATATTAATATAAATTGATCAAAAGATTAAGATATCATTGACATTTGTTGATTCTCTTATTCATGTGGATTAGCATGGCTACTCGTTAGGATTATTTGGCAGCATTAGGATCGTTACACACACCACGATTTAAAGAATTGTAAATCATTCTGCACAAATTAGAAACAAACAAACATGATAACAATAATCAACATGGGATATTATCATCGGCTCACATGCTGAAGTCATATCAACAAATAAATTCAAGATTACGACAAAAATAAACTAAACTAATTTGAATTATATCTTGGTTTTTGATTAAGTATATTTTGATCAAAATGTGCAAATACTCTGGCAATGTGCAAAGTGAGCTGTTCGTTCAAGTACAACGTTGTCCATGTTCGTGTATCTGAGATTGAAGCCTCTCGTTTCTTGCACATTCTTCCTGGAATTATGAGGATGTAGCATAAACATGAAAACTGATCAAAACTATGTTTATAACAACAATAACATCAAGACTACTGCTGCTATTCAAGCAAGGGATAAAATTTGGTAAAGTACAACAAAACGACTAACTTAGGTATATTAGTGTTGGACGATCATGAGTGTCAAATTGCCATCTTTTTGGATCAGAAGACTAATACAAAACTGTGTAATGCAGTACCTGGAAACGTTTCAAGAGAGAGGAGCTACGTCTTTGCTCCGAAATAGCAGCTGTGTATTTGTCCTTGGAAGTATCGCAGAACTTTTGTTCTGGTTCAAGAGCCAGTTGCACTTTCTCGAGTTTCTGTAACATTAGAGCATGAGTAAATTGTCCATATAAATGCTTCTAAAATGTTAAGTGACAGGTATAGACGAACATCAGTGCA
This sequence comes from Scutellaria baicalensis, assembly GCA_005771605.1. Taxonomy (NCBI): domain Eukaryota; kingdom Viridiplantae; phylum Streptophyta; class Magnoliopsida; order Lamiales; family Lamiaceae; genus Scutellaria; species Scutellaria baicalensis. Next base: position 22,690,836 of record CM016726.1, read on the forward strand.
AAAGGGCACAGTGATATGGTGACAGTAAAAATAGAGTAAAAAAGAAATGTAATCATTTCAATTTATTCAATCATACATACATAGAAAATTCTTGTTACTTATGTGGAAAGGTTAATTAGTTGAAATTAAACTCACATGTATAGGTGAACTTTCATTTTATAAAAGTTGTAGTGATAAGAGCAATATATGCTAGTGACTTGAAAGATTAATTTTCATGGCTCTAGAAGCATAGAAGGAAATTCAAAATTCATTAGTTTGGGCAGAAAAATGAGTTGAAATTTTCACTTTCACTTGAACTTCCTTTATTTTTTATAATTATTTTCGATTCATATCATTTCACCAGAAAACTTTTCAAATTTCCAGCCCTGTTTTCAGTTACACCCTATTTCATCGCGTACACCCCATTTTCAGATCTTAAATTTACACAAGTCAACAAGTGAACCAAAACTGATTTCCCATAAACAAAATGTCAAATCAACCTGAAAACTCAACGGGGAAAAACTTTGCAATCCATCCAAATTCATTTGCTCAAATTCCGTAATGTTGAATGTAAAAGTAGAAGATAAAAATGAGTACCTGTTGAGTTCCATTTAAGATTCCCTCCAAGGAGTGGATGAGTTTTTTTCTCCCATCAGCACTAGTAATAGCATTTTGAAACTGCAAGCAATGATGCAGCAGATTGCACAAAAATTTCATAAATGTCAGTAACATCCCCAATCGTTCAGGTTCACGCTTTGAGTGAAGGAAAACTATTGGTAACACAGTCTTAGTAACAAACTTGAAGGCATATGTTTACGTTCAATTTCCATGCATCTAAAAGGCAGAGTTGGATTTTGAATATTCTGAAATCTCCAATTCAACCAGTAATTTAACATGCTAAAACTTGATAGCAAAATTGTTCATTATCAACACATCATCAAATCACTAGAGCTAACTTGGCTACTGGCAGAGAGATGAATTCATTTGCATTGTGATAGATGCAACAAGAGAAGCCGAAGTCAATCACAGTTCACCTAATCTGCAAAACTATTATAACAGAAGCACAATGCCATATGGTGATGCACAACAAAGAGCAAACTAATTCAGCATTTACCTGCAAATTAATTGAGTTCAACAAGGATGTTTCTTTAAGCATCAATTCTTTAATCTCCAATAAAGCATTATATGTATCATAGTGCTTGCGTGTTTGTCGAAGCTTTTTCTACAAAATAGCAGGTCTGGATGCAGTTCAGCCTTATATATAAGCTAATAACATAGACGATACAAATAGTGCATTATGTCATTTGAAACATTTACCTGAATTTGAGTATTAAGTTCAGAAAATCGAAGTTCATACCTGCATCATTAGTCATAAGTTCAAAGATAGTACTTAGAAACAAAGCAAGAAAAGATTATCTGGATTTGATTACAGAAGCAAAGCACAAAGATGTTCAGGAGGGTACTGAATTAGTTCAGCCTGTGATGGTATGTCATCAATCTGCCGCTTCAGTGACACAATTGATCTCAACTTTGTTGCAAGTTCCTATATCACAAGGAAGGACAAATAACATCATCTGTACCATCTCTTCACAAATCAAAGATCTAGAGCATTACTCAAAGAGCACTTTTATGGAGATGCTCACCCCTAAGAAAACTTTAAGATGGGGATAAAGATGGTTACAATTTTTCAAGTATCTTGTATTGATTCTAGTCATCTTAACTAATATTAATGACTGAATGAAATGTTTGATAATTTTAAATTTTCTAGATATCTTAACTAATAGTTAAGCAAATTGTACTTGAATTTGATTCTTGCAAATTAAAAAGTGAGAGCCACAAAAAGTCATATAATTTGTAATAAGAAATCTGCATTAACTCTTAATTTTAGGAAATATTAATTCACTACTTCTCATTTATTTGGATTTACCTAGACAAATTTGTGAAGCTGCCATAATATAACTAAAGTAGAAATATGATGAACAGAAAGAAGAAAAAAATCAGCTGAAATTTGTAAAGAATATAAACAAATTCACAAATTACATATTTATTTAATAGTCCAACCTTCTTTGCTGACTCAAGTCTCTCATTAGAGTTTTGTAAAGAATGATTGAACGTATCAGAATCTTCATAACCAGGACCACTTTGCAACATTTTATCAAGTTCATCAATCTCCTGCTGCAATCTTGAACAATCTGAACTGCATCGAGACTGGAACTCAAATTCTTGCTTCTCAAGCACCTAAAAAACCCAAAGCAAATGTCATCCACAGAAAACAATCTTCCAGGACGACAACTGCAGCAAAGCAAGGATTTGAAACTTCTGGAAGAACATGATGATTATATTGCTTCATCTGTATCATGATGATTATATATATGAGTCGAAAAAATTCACAGATCACTGATCAGATAACACCACATACATACAAGTACATCATTGTTAATAAAATAGATTAATGAAAAAAAAAAGAAGATAGCAAATCAGGCAGACATGAAATCCCTGAATGTACAAATGCACTGACCTTCAAAGACTCCAAGAGTGAAAGCACTCTCAACCCATCTGAATTGGAGCATTCTTTCTCAATTCTTTCGCGTAGAATCCGCACTTCATCCAAAACATCAGCTTCCCACTGGAGAATTAGAACAACACAATATCAACTCACCTAATTCAACTACAACTCCTCAAATGATGTCATTTCCATCAAGATAACAGCAAGTACAAACAAGGAACGATGACATTTAACTCCAATTTGCGAAACTTATGGAGCACCAAACGCCTATTTCTTACTAAAGCAAACTTCCGTCAGAATTGCAGAAAATGTTCAGAAATAGGAATCCATTATAAAAGTGAGATTTTGTTCCACTATCTTAAACCAGTTTTTTCCACTATTGCCTTTTTCTCAAATTTCTGCGGAAATTTGGTGAATTCTGCAGTAATCACAAAAACTCAATTTGGATTCATCAATGAAACAGGATGATCTGGTATAAATCCGTCAAAATTACCTCATTTTCGGCCATTGTTTTGCAGCTAATCGAATAATAGCGGTCAGCTTCTACCAAAACTGAAATCACAGAGCAGTAGAGAATGCTGAAATTTGAGATTTTACCAATTTATTTGAAAATTAGAAAAATTAAAATATAAAGTTCTGTTTGGCAGAGCAGAAGAAGTCGGATAAATTGGCTGAGAAAGTGGTATAGTTAGACTTTATAGTTTTATAATTGCTTCATAATGATGACACTTTAAAATTGTCTACAAATGATAAGTTAAGACTTATAGTTTTCGAAATTAAATTTGATTTATAATTGAAATAAATTATTTATTTCTTTTAACTTCAATTAATTGAGTATTCATAATATTGGTATGGTTATATTGGAAAAACTTGTTTTACACAATTACACAATTTAGTTGTTTTTAACATTTTTTGCTAATATTTGTATGGGCGGTTTTAGTTTGGAAAGAACTAAAAGCACCACACATATATCTAAGATCACCACACACTTTTTTTGTTATAAATTATTTTATTGTTAAAAGACTAAAATATCCCTCATTATATATGAAAAGCTAAGAGCATCACACAATAATTTAAATTTGATACCAAGAATACTAAGGGCACCCACACACTCCCTCTTCTTCTCCAACAACACTTACGAAAAAATTTGTAACAAAAGTCTTGTAGATTTTCGTCACTTGTTTGGTTGATTTTTGTAGAAATTTGTTCACATATCTCTAGGGTTTGTTATGGGTTGGTGAATCAAGAGAGTAATTCTCGGAATTTGTGTGCAAAAATTGCTGTATTTGGGCGAATTTCTTGAAAAATCGAACAAGTTTTTTTTGGAAAATTCGTGCACGCTTCAGCCCTGATCAACCTAAAGCGCAGCGAGACAAGCGGCCGAGGCTGCCGAACGCACAACATGGCGCGCGACCAAGGCAGCCGAACGCGCAGGGGGGTGCGCGACCGAGCTGTCGAACTCTCTGTGGGGGCTGCCTTGGCTTGCAGAGGGAAGAGGGCGGGGGGGCGAGTGGTGCTTGCAGAGGGGAGAATTAATTTTTAATTTTTGCAGAGGGGAGAATTAATTTTTAATTTTTGCAGAGGGGAGGGGGTGGGGGGCGACGGGCTGAGGCCGAGGGTGGGGGGTGGGGTGGCGGCGGGGGAATGCTGGAGTTGAGCGGTGGCGGACTGGAGTTGCAGTTGATGCGGTGGGCTGGGGTTGGATTTGGGGGGAAGGGGTGGGGGGTGGCGGGTGGGAGTGTTGGAGAAGGAGTGTTGTTTCTGCGTTTTTTTTTTTCTTAATAATTTTTATTTTAATGAAGGATATTTTAGTCTTTTCATATCTTTTTAAATTGTATAAAAATTGTGTATGGTGCTCTTAGAAGATTGTGTGATGCTTTTAATTCCTCTAATAGTCTTACTTCAAGGGTTCAATTTTAGGGTTACATCCAAACGCGCCCTTATTTTCACTAAACACCAGAAGCCCCATGGCAGGGACATCCACTCTCTCTCTCTCTCTCTCTCTCTCTACACAGTTTGGTTCCCGCAGAAAACCATCATCGAACAATGGCATCCATGCTGGTAAATCCGCGGTCGTACATGTGTCCCTATGTTCATAGTTTGTGTTTGCTACGTCAGTAGAGAAACCAATGTCGCTTTGTGTTACTTCATCATGGATTGCTCTTCATCGTTGGTTTTCCGATACTTCTGTGTAGTTCAAATTCGTTTTAGGGTTTGGAATAGTGTTTTGGTTTTTTTTGCTATAAAAAGTTCAGTGAAAATGCGATCGCAGGAGTGTTTACAGCGATAGTGATGGAAAGATTCAGTTTTCCGGTGGACCGGTGGTTAACAATGATAAAACTTGGACACTTGGAGTGCTGGTGAAAAATAAGTAAATTTTTCTATGGGACGGAGTTGAGCACGTTCCCTTTTTCATGTTGATCTATATATTCAGCATCGGGGGTGTTATTCTTGTTATCCTGATTATTGTTTTCCTCTGTAATTTCTTATTGTGATAAATACTAGTAGAGCTTTAGGATTTTAAAAATCAATTCAGTTTTATATTTATTCGAACATGAACTAATCGGAACAATATTTTTTATGTAACAATCTCAGTAATCTGTAGGCAATGAATAATTTGCAAAACATTGTAAGATCACTAGTTTGTTTGTTTAGTTTTGTCTTCTTTTCAGATTTATATTTGTGCATGCCATCTCGTTGTTCATGAAACTACATTTTGATGAATATTCTGCTAATAGAGACTCTAGGTTCTTGGATTGGCTCATGTTATCAGGAGCGTGTCTTTCTATGAAGGATATAGTAATTAGTAACCACCTTCCTGCCAGTTTTTTCATCGTTTTTCCTAAACTTTATTACTAGAAATGCCACTGTTTTAACCATTGCATGTCACCTATTCATCCACTGGTGCCCTCATAATGCAACTAACTGTATCTGGTCTGTTTGTGATTTAACTATAGCAACCCCAAATCATATTGCTCAAGGAAGGGACTGATACATCCCAAGGGAAACCACAGTTAATAAGCAATGTAAATGCCTGCATGGGTGTGGCTGATGTTGTGCGAACCACCCTTGGCCCAAGGGGCATGGACAAGTTGATCCATGATGATAAGGGGAAAACTACCATATCTAATGATGGTGCCACTATAATGAAGCTTCTTGACATTGTTCATCCTGCCGCCAAGATCCTTGTAGATATTGCCAAGTCCCAAGACTCTGAGGTATTATTAAATAGATTGTTCTTGTGTCATTAGTTTCTCGGATCTTCTCTGTTATGTGAACAACTACTTTCACTACCTTTCTTTAAGAAAGTAATTTAACATAAGTAAAGATCTTAGTTTTGAAACTGAGGTATTCAATGTGTAATTACATATTATGACTGCTTAATGAATTCGTTGGATTTGGTTTTTCTAGTTATTTTCCATTATATCAAAATGCGGCTGACTTGGATAGGAGGATGCATGTGATGATTTAATTAATATGTGACAAAACCACTCTCAAGTTATTGTTTGTTGTAGGCTAGGAGTCTGGAATTTGTCGGATTCTCAAAGATTTAATGTTTATACATGTGTCTTGAGTTGTTTCTTTTTGTTGAATTACTTGAGGTTTATGGTTGATAGTTTGGATGTCGTGGGAAAGTCAAGGGAGTGATCCAAGGGTTTGACCTTTTGACTTTAAGGATTTTACTCTTTTCCAAACTATCAACATGAAGTTAAACTTGCTTTTTCTTATCCCATCTATAGGACTATAACTAAGCAACATAATAAAGTTTGTCTTGCATTTACATCAAACAATTATTTCAATAAACTGTATTCAGTATACATAATTGTTCTGAGGAGTTCCTTGTGACTTAATCTCTAGATATTTTGTTCTCCAGGTTGGTGATGGAACGACCACCGTGGTTCTTCTGGCAGGAGAATTTCTGAAGGAAGCAAAACCTTATGTTGAAGATGGAGTTCATCCTCAAAACCTTATTCGAAGTTACAGAACAGCTTCTAATTTGGTGAAATGGCAGCTTAATTTCCTTTGTATGATTTTGACATAGAACTATGCCTTATGTATGTATCACTCTTGTTGTTAAATAGGCCATTGAGAAGATTAAAGAATTGGCTGTCAGCATAGAGGGAAAAGGCTTGGAGGAAAAGAAGAGTTTACTGGGGAAATGTGCTGCTACGACCCTATCTTCAAAGCTTATTGGTGGTGAAAAGGATTTCTTTGCAACCATGGTGGTAGATGCTGTCCTTGCCATTGGAAATGATGATAGGTTAAATATGATTGGGATCAAAAAGGTATATGAATTATGTACCTTATATTGAATTTTCACTTATCTTGTGTCCTTGTTGAGAGATCCTCATTAATGATTTTAAAAACAATTGTAACTTTGGCTCTATACTTTCTAATTCATTAGCAAATTTTTGTCTGTTTTTAATATGTTTTTGCTGCTTGAGATATTATCAACAGTGTTATGGTTCTTATGGAACAGCTAAATGTTTTTTAAAAGCATGCTTGGCATGACCATTCTTCTGGTGTTTTTGTTGTAGGTTCCTGGAGGCACCATGAGGGATTCTTTTCTTGTGAGTGGTGTGGCCTTTAAAAAGACCTTCTCTTATGCTGGGTTTGAGCAACAACCAAAGAAATTTGTAAATCCTAAGATTCTTTTGCTAAACATAGAATTGGAGCTAAAATCAGAGAAAGAAAATGCAGAGATAAGGTTAAAATATTTTCCCTAGTTTGATTTGTTCTCCCCCTGGCAAGTTTACTGTCCATTAAGTTCAATGAATGCTCACATTACCTCCAAATTTTATAATTTACAGGCTGTCAGATCCATTGCAGTATCAATCAATTGTAGATGCAGAGTGGAATATCATTTATGACAAGTTGGATAAATGTGTGAAAAGTGGAGCTAAAGTTGTGTTATCACGTCTTGCTATTGGGGATCTAGCCACTCAGGTAATGGTTTTTTAACTCTTTTTTCTCATTAGTATCATGTAATAGTATAAGTTGTTGAGTTAACTAGTACCACTTGAAGTTTTTACCAAGGGGAGTAGCCATTTTATATATGTATGGAATTGATTGCAAATTAACTGGGTAAGCAGTTTTTGACTCCTAAGATATCTTTAACATGAATATTAAGGGAAATTAAACAATCACCACTGCTTTTATGGAAGACATTCACATGACTAGCTTTGTTAAAGTTTTTGTATCTGTGCAGTATTTTGCAGATCGTGATATATTCTGCGCTGGCCGTGTTGCTGAAGAAGATTTGCAGCGGGTTGCTGCTGCTACTGGTGGAACTGTGCAGACAACTGTGAACAACATAATTGATGAGGTTGCTTCTTCCATATTGTTACCCAAGTCAAAATTGATTAAATGGAAATTCTTTTTATCATTCTACTGTATGATTTTTATATTTCTGAGTTAACACTGAAATTCTCTATTTGAAAGGTTCTGGGCTCATGCGACCTATTTGAGGAGAGACAAGTTGGAAATGAGCGATTCAATATATTTAGTGGATGTCCCTCTGGTCGGACTGCCACTATGGTTCTTCGTGGTGGAGCAGATCAGGTTTGTTCAAACTTTGTCTTGCTACCATGCATTAGTTGGACTTTAGCTTTTAACTTTTGTCTTTGATGATTAAAGTTTATTGAGGAGGCTGAGCGAAGTTTACACGATGCTATTATGATTGTTAGAAGGGCTTTGAGAAACTCGACTGTAGTTGCTGGTGGTGGTGCTATTGATGTAAGAAATCTCTTGGAAAAGTATGCTTTCAGAAGATGTCTAATATAGTCAGTTTGAAATATTCAACTTATTGATATTTCTGCAGATGGAGTTAAGCCGATACTTGAGACAGCATGCACGTACCATTGCTGGGAAGTCCCAACTCTTCATAAACTCTTACGCCAAAGCCCTTGAGGTAGATATTATGTTAAAAACAAATGTGCTCCTCTTTTAGAATTACTTACCATGTTTCTTGTACCTAGATGGGAATAAAAATCTAGAAGTCTCCAAGATGCAAAAAATTGCGCAAGAGATTGCAGCTTTATTCAACTAGAAAGATAATTTAAAGCAGCATATTGGAACTCTTTAGTAACATCCTGTACAAACAAAATACTTATATATGTTAAGTCATACACCATGCTAGGTTTCTCCCTATTTTATTGTTTTCTGCTCTTCTAATATGTATTTCTGGCCTTCTCTGATTGATGAATCCCAGTTATGATGGCAAGTAGGGATTATTATCTCATAGTTGGGATTCTTTTTTCTCGTTGTTGTGACATTTGTGTATAGTCTCTCGTCTTATCGTCATAGTCATATGCTACAATTGGGCTTTCCTCTGCTCCTCTGACTGTTGATATTTGTCAGCTATGCTATCCCATTCATAATTGGCTTGCTTGTTGCAGGTAATCCCCCGGCAACTGTGTGACAATACTGGTTTTGATGCAACTGATGTGTTAAACAAACTGAGACAAAAACATGCTCTTCCATCTGGTAAGCGTCTTGTACTTGAACACGTTGTCGCACGACTACCATTGCTTTACAGCTTTGCTAGGGGAATGAAATGTTTATAGGGAAGCTGCAAGTTAAAAAATTGGTTGTTATCCTTGATGTTTTCATGAGAATTTTGCGCAATAATGCCCTTACTTTGTGATTATAAACAGGTGAGGGTGCACCTTATGGTGTAGACATCAACACTGGTGGCATCACTGATTCATTTGCTAACTTTGTGTGGGAGCCAGCAGTTGTGAAGGTATATTAAAATCCAGATGTTTACTTGATATTTAGAGTAGTACATAATTTTTTTCCATTCCACAGATAAATGCCATAAATGCAGCTACAGAAGCAGCTTGCCTTGTCTTGAGTGTGGATGAGACTGTGAAGAATCCCAAGGTTATTGGACTTTCTATTGATTTCCTTTTTGATATACTTAATTTCGAGAAGTATATTATGCTTAGAGGAATTCTGTAAAATAGAAATTCATTTAGAAGTATACAAGTGCGTGATGGACCAATAATTTGCTCCTTGTGAAAAAAATGAAAAATCTGATGTTCCGTTTCTGTGTGAATGCAGTCTGAGAGCGCACAAGGAGAAGCTGCTGCAAGTGCTATGGGTGGTGGTAGAGGTCAGGGTGGAGCAGCTTTTCGTGGGCGTGGGCGTGGAATGAGGAGGCGATAGATCTTCTGAATCCCTATCATTCTCTTATTATTTCAATTTTTATTTTTGTGTTTATTTCTTTTTCACTCCTAGGTTTATCTAAAGTCCTCATTTCGTGTTGATAATGTGTAGTGTAACAGATTTTAAGGTTGATTGATATTCACGAATTACTATCTTCCTCTGACCTTGGCAATGTTTGGTCTTAATATATTTTCTCTATGATGTATTAAACTTTTGTTACGTTCTGAGATCGATCTGTATTTGCTGTTTATGTTTGATGTGACTTTCTATAACGCAAAATGCAGTTAAGATGGTCTGATTAACCAATGAACAGCTCCATCCAATAAATCAATGATTGAATCAGTATTCATCATCTCCAAATATATTTGATTCTTGAAATTGTTTCATTCTTAAACTAATATTGTCCGCACGTATAAACTCAAGATAGTCTAACAGTAATAATTAAGTACATTGTTGAATTTGTAAATTTAATGTTATCTAATAGTTATAACTCTATTATGTATATTATGCATATGTTGATATTGTGTGGTGGTGGTGGCGTGGCGGTTGTTTAGTCAAAAAAAATTTAAGAAAAAAAAACACAAGTGGTATAAAATTGATGTTTGGAGAACACTTCAAGAGAGAGGTGGGTCCTGAATATAATAGTGATCACAACTTGGAGAGAAAGCAAAAAATTTCTTTATAAGACACACACACACACCATTCTTTATTCTCTTCATAGTTTATCAATACCATTCACTCATGCTTTTCTTGCATTTTTCCAACATTTTCTTTCTCTCTCTCTCTCTTCTTTGTGTTTAAAGGGGACAATGAAGACAAGAACAATTGGTTCGCTCGTCGTTCATAATTGGCTTGATTGCCTTGACGACAACTTTGTATCTGAGTCCCTAGGAGGAGAGTATGAGCTCATATCTGTGACTGTTTTTTTCTTTCTTTCTTTTTTTTTCTTTTTTGAGCTCATTCACCACACCTTTACTTTCTTCATATGGATATATAGATAAATAGGATACATGCATTTAAATGAAGTTTCATTTGGAAAGAGGAATTTTTTAAAAAAAACAAAGATGGTTATGAGATTCAAAATGAAGCGATGATGATGACACTTCTTCAAATGTGGAGGAAGAAACGATGTCAAAAGCTAGCAAAAAAAAAAGGGCAAAATATTTTGTGCAATTGGTGTATGGATCTAGAATCCATGCACCCGGGTCGACCCGCCCCATGCCTCTGACGTGCATTTTCATGGCCCCACGCGCCTGGTGGGTGCGCTCAAACCCACTAACATAACATGAAGGTAACTCTAATATAACGTGAGGGTCACTCTAACATAACATGAATGTATTGTTAACATTGTTTTTTACTTTCATGTTATGTTAGTGTTACCTTTATGTTAACGTGAAGGTAACGACCAAAACACGCGAAAAAAGTAAAGAGGCGCGGACTGGATGGGCCAGCCCAACCCGCGCGCGGCCCAGTTGTACAAATCTCAGATACGTGCAACTGGTGCACAGGAGAGTAACTCAAAACAAAGCCGTAAATTTATCAATACTTTTTAATAATTACAAAAAATCATGACATATATCCATAATTACAAGTTTGAACTCATTTATATTTTCAGGTGATCAGGATCCAAATATTCAACGAATATGTCACACCGACAAAAAAAGATTTAAAGATCAAATTACACAATAAAATCACTACTCTTTGAATATTACAATTTGATTCCAACTTGTAATATAATTGACCCAAAAAAAAAAACCACAACTTTCATTTATTAGCAATTCAAATTGTTCTCAAGTTCTCTTGTCAAAAAATGCAAGCAAATTTTCTTTTGGGATTATGTAATTACATGTTTACAAATATAACATATATGTATTAGTCTAATTTTAAAAACTCAAATGCTAAACAACAAGAACAAGAATACGTTTTTTTTTCCTTTTTTTTTTTTAATTAAGTTGTAATTGAGAGGTGATTACCTTTATTTATACTGAAAATAAAAGAAATAAGTTAAAATTAAGATATAACTAATAAATTATTTTTTTAAGATTAATGTAATGTCTCATGTAAAAATCTGTTTGGACACAAATTATTTATCAAATAATAAATTCGAATTGCTACAACAAATGAAAGGTGTTTTTTTTTCTAATTATATAAAAAGGATTAAATTGTAATTTTGAAAAGTCTGTGATCTTATTTTATGATTTAATTTTTAAATCTTTTTTTGTTGGCCATAGCGTGTCATTGTCATCCAACATGATATGTGATGCGACATTTTTTCTATTACTAGTTATCACAAAACATAAATGTAACCTAAATTACATCAGTAAATAAAGATCATGATTTTTTTTATAATTATTGAAAAGTGAGAATATTACAATTTTTAAAAAGGTAGTGATTTTTTTCTCTCTTTCAAAAAAGAAAAAAAAAACGACGAAAAATTGAAGTTTAATCATAATAAAGAAAAGAAGTGTCATACTAAACAAGGTTGAATAATATAATGATTAAAATAAAAGGCTGTGCAACACATGAATTTCTCTGCTATTTTAAAAGGTCCAATTTAATACTCTACAACAGTGACTACAAAAAGATGTTTAAATAATTAAATTAGAGGGATGGCACAACCCACGATTTCGACTATTTTCCACATACAGATTTTTCACTTTAATTTATGATTAATAGAATTAATACAGACAAGAAAAGCATTTTCTTATTGAGAAAAGTGCTACGTTTCATCAACAAAAACATCCCTGTAGCTTCAACAAAATATTATTTTATTATCAACTTTTGCCCCAAAAAAAAAAAAAAGAATTCAACTCATCTAGAAAAGTATATTAAAAAGACAAATGATTAGAAGCTTGACCTCATAAACTAGGTAATAAAAGCATAAACCTGGATTCAAGAAAAGCATTGTAGAAATCCTAAGAGCAGAAAAAAGTTAATTTAGTGTAATAAGTTAGTGAAAGTGAGAATGAAGAGCAAACAACAGAAATTCAGCCATTCTGAGTGAACTGTTCACTGCTAACAGAAGAGAGTTTATGAAAAGTAACATTAACACAATACCATACCAGTTAGAATAAGTTCCTAATTCTTCAAGTCCATGACAGCTTGGTAGAGAAATTACATGGCAGCAAAATCAGAGCCCAAATTAACACCTGTTTAATTATTTCCACAGCTTTACGATTTTATCATGACTAGCGGAAGCCACCACACCAGCCACTGTTGATACAGCCAACGATGCAATCAACCCTTCGTGTGCAGAAAGGGTCATCGTCTTGTTCTCAGACATGTTCCAAAGCTCCAGTGACTGAAAATATCCAGTTTTGATTTTAATTTGGGAACCATGAAATATGAAAACCTTGCAAGCATTGTTTAAGATAGTTGGAAGAGAGGAAGACTTGCCTGGTAACAACCAATGACGAGCAATGAAGCATATGCAGGGTGGAAAACACAAGAATGGAATTTGTTACCATTGCAACTGAGTTCGTGCAAACAATCCCCTTCGCTTCCCGATCTCAGTGTCCACACCCTCACTGAATCTTCACTAACAGATGCTAGAAGCTCTCCGGATGGGTCCCAGCAAACAGAGTGGATAGGTTTCGTATGGCCCTGTACAAAAATCAATATGGGCGACACGAATTTTAGTGAAACGGATGTTGTTGATTAGAGAAAACATTCGTATAAGATTATCGATAGCATATGTAATTTCATTTGTTCTGTTTCAAGGTTTTGACTTACTGAACCTTTGCTGGGATGAAAGATGGTATATGATTGATATCATAGGGAAACCATTAACATAAAAAGAGTGGAAGAAAATGGACCTTCAATGAATGCCTACAGGCTTGTGTCTCTGCATCCAGTATAGAAACAACATTCTCGGCAGCTGCTGCAAGATATCTTCCAAGACGGGGTTGGAATCTCACTTGGGCCGTTCCACCCTAATCCAATCAGTGATGGGAAAGCAAGAAAATTAATTGCCGTTTTACAACCACACAATAGCATAATAATGAGAAAGAAGGCAGAATCGAATGTTGCTTATGTTTGTTCAATTTAATACCTTGAAAACTCTGGTGCAGCTTCCGTTATTGATACTCCAGTATCTTATCTCACCATCACCATCACAGGAGCAGATGAGATCATCTTTGTTTGGATGAAAATCCAACGACATTACACCAGCAGAATGTCCAGTAAAGGTCCGAAGAGAATAAGAGGGCTGCATTAGAAGAATAAAATGGTTAAGTTGCTAACAGCCATATCTCCTAAGAGTTATATACATTATATAGGACAACTTCCTGGAAGTTGTTAAGTGAAAACAGAGTTTCCAGACAATTTCGGGACAATTGGATAAAATCCTCTGTGCAATGTCCATAAACATTTTAAAACCATTTCATAATTACAGTTAAAAGTAGAATGAGAGGTCATGTTACAAGAATAAACCATATCGTAATCAAAAAGAAAGATATTATCACCATAACAGTCGGACAAAAAAGAGAAGGATATTATTGTCATAGCATAGAAGAATCTTGATATCAAAGCTGATAGGACTGTAATGACCAAATTTGTGAAAGAAGACGTTCAAGCAATGAAATGGAAAGTCTCAAAATGAAAATAGGTACATGCTATAATATAAAAATGTGCAACTAACATTTTCCACATCCCAGACTCTGACAGTTTTATCAAATGATGATGTGGCAAGCCGGGCCATGCTAGGGCTGAAACGAACATCAGTGATAAGTGATGTGTGTTCTTCAAGTGTAGTTTTTTGCTTCAAAGTGTCTGTGTACCACAAAACAGCCTGCATCATTTGAACACAATTTCATTATTTGTGTCACCCAAGAAAAAACCGACAATGGAAACATAATGAATTTGGCTGCATATAGAAACTATAAGATACACAAATACATAAATGCAATAGTCTTCCTCAATAATTATACTTACCTTCTTGTCATGACCGCCACTGGCAAGCAACTTGCCATCTGATGAGAAGTGGCAACAAACAACTTTACTTGAACTAGCGCGAACAGAATTCACTTCCGTAAATGTACACCCTGAGCAGAAAAAAAAAATCATAATCAGCACATACTGATATTCATATTATACAGCAAATTAGAATTAAATTCTTTTCCAAATCTCATTCACCGCATTCACCGAAGAAATTGTTTAACAAGTTTACAAATTGTTCAAAAACATAAATTGCAGAAGTATGGAGCACTGGCTATAGCAAATTGAAAATGAAAACCTTTGAACTTACCTTTGCTGACATCCATACAACGACCAACTGCATCTCTGGGGTCTGCATCATCATGTGACAAAAAGGACTCTACATTGTCTTCAACATCATCCACAAAACGATCCATATCAGCTTGCACAAGATCTTTATCATCCCACTGGCAAACAGTTGCAAATAAGAAGTTAGTAGATTGAACAACAAAACCAATTATAAGACCCAAGATACGATAACTGGTCTTACCAATTGGTTTGATGGTGATGTAAGAGTACCAGTGTTATCAGATGCAAACATCATCATAGGCTTAGAAGAACTGCCACTGTGTGGCAAAGCAGGCATTGACATCACATCTCCAGGTGTATGTGTTGAGGGTGTTGATGGAGCTGAACTTGGAGATGGGCCAGCTGTGTTTGCAGTTCCGGAGCTATTGGCAGGTCCAGATGATGATACAGGTTGCTTTCTCTTTCTCCCAGTCTGATTTTTTGAAGCCTTAAAATGCATGAAAGACCATGTTATGGATCCACTCCAACTTTTAAATTTCAGATGAATAAACTTTATCAATGCTCATAACATGCAAAATGTAAAGGCCCTATCTTCAGGTTTCCGTTCAATAGTTCTTATATATAAACCCTGAAGCAAAATTCTTTTTTACAAAATTCTAATAAGAAGGAAAAGGATAGACCTGCTCATTTCCTCGAAAGGAATTTGACATGCTTCCATCACCAGGTACATTACCAGCACCCATAATTTTATCTTGCTGGAGATTGTGATTTGAACTCTGAGGTTGCTGACCAGAGAGAGCATGTTGTGGAAGCTGCTGCTGTTGCGTTTGGTTATTGTTCTGCTGCTGATGTTGATGCTGCTGCTGCTGCATCTGTGCAAATTTCAACTAAACAACAAATGATACCAAATGACATCATGAAGAAATCGAAAAACAATCAATTGCAAGACTCATCTCCTTTAGTTAAACAAGACATCATTAAAACTTCATCACACAGTAAACAACCAGATGGGGAAAAGTAAATGGGGAACCTAAACCATTAATTAAGGAATAAAAGGCACCTTCATCAACATTTCTGGATCTGCACGAGGTAAAACGCAACCACCTTGCAAGGGGGATCCAATATTAGGGACTACATCACCAACTGAATTAGAGAGCCCATCTTTACCCATAGACAAACTTCGGTTATTGATAAGCATCCTCAGCCTTCTGCTCTCTACATCATTGGCAGATGGGGAAGTCAAACTCTGCTGAGCAAGCATAAGCTGCTGCTGGTGCTGAGGTGTTAGCATCTGTAGTTGATGAAAGGGCTGAGGACCCTGCATAAAAGACTTTGGCTGCTGAAGAATCCCAGTACGAAGCTGATCAAAACCCTATCAACAAAGGCATAAAATTAAAATGCATGGACTAAAAGGATAAACAAGGAATGCTTATTGAAAAACATTAAGCATAAATATTTGTCTTTGTTTGGGAAGAATTGCAGAGAATTATGTCTTCACAAATATATATATATATATATATATATTAACATAACCTAAGGAATGCCACTTTGTTGGCAGATGAAACGAATTGGCCAATGTTAATTGCTCCTACGGAATTTAAAAGCATATACATGAAGAATACATTCACCAAGAACTTCAAGAAATGACTCATCGTCTAAGAACATAGAATTATTTAAGCATGCAACTTATTAAAGGATGTCCTATAAGCACTGAAAAGCTACAGACATTGTATAGCTACCTCAAAGTAGAACACCTGCAAGACAATCAAGGTAAAGCAACATCCCTTGGCTTTATGGAAACCCCAAACAAAATATCACCTCTGATGAAAAACTAACTAATAAGGTAGGCTGTCATCATTATCAGTTAATCGAAACAATAAAGAAAGTGGGAAACCCATTCAGGTTCAACATAAGAACCCTATTCGGTGGGGCTCAAAGCCTTCCTGGTGACAACTCTCCTATTACTGTTTGTCCATATATGCATGTCTATTCAGAATCAGGCATGGGCATAAGTGAGTACTTACCACATAAGAAAGCCACGTTCCAATTTTACATCAAAGTTAACAGTATTATTCACATACTATCCACAAAACAAGAGTCAATAGCTTCAAAGACGTGTCAAACCATGATACTTACTGTTAGAGGCCATCCTTTCAGCGTCAAATTGTTGCCAGCTTGATTTGACCCTAAAAGACACAAAATGACATTAACTACAACATATTGACAAGGAACCTCAATGAAAGAGACAAATGGCACTACCGTGTTCTAACCCTTTTCTTTTACAAGATTTCAGTTTTTAGCAAGTCTTCAGTAAGATCCAGTTATAGAAATTCCACAATTCTCTTCATTAAAATGATAAGTGTATCTATGTATCTAATAAGAACAAATATAGCTTGAAGAGGAAGGATGGGTAGGAGTGTACCAGGGATTCCGATCAGTGATCCTTCAGCGCCTGCAGCTCTTGGATTCAAGATAGGATTCATTTCAGACTTGATGTCCTGGCACATGCATTCATGTGAATAACACGAGTATAAACAAACTAACTAAATTTTATCTAAAGAGAGAAACAAAGAATATACTGACTGGAGTAGCCCCTGGAAATTGCTGGCTTCGTGCTTGAACTTGAGGAGATACCCCACCAGCACCACCATGAAGCATTTGCCTGAAAATATATTTCGAATGCCGGTCAATGCCTGTATCACACTAAAACAGATAGACCCATTATCTCCACATATACATTTCATTCTGATAGATTATATTTCAACAGTAAATTTATTAATTTATTTCAAAAAAAAAATATTAGGAATATAATCCTGGAAGTGTGACAACTTCAAAAGACCGACGATTTCTTTCAACAGAGCATGCAACTGCATGTATCCTTGCACACATCACTCGCATAAAAGAAGATGAGCACAATATTGATAAATATCAATTCATACGCAGATGGCTGGCCAGCTGCTGCAGCTGATTTCAAGATTGAAGCATGATTTGGATCCAAAAGCTGGCCTACATTATCTCCAAATCTTTGCTGAAAGTAAAAGTTGTACTGTTAGGAACTGAATTAGGAGAATTCTTCTATAATAGCCTAACACACATCAAGTACCTTTAAAGCAGCATCATCCAAGGAATCCCTCTGAACAGGGAGCTTTAGTTTCTCTTCATACATCTTAGTCGCCATAGCATTGGCGGTACCAGGATTCTGCCTCATAAGAGGATCATTTCCACCAATCCCATTAGCAGAGCCATTCAGGAGGTGGCCACCCTCACGACGTTGCTGCTGCTGCTGCTGCTGCTGCTGTTGTTGCTGCTGCTGCTGCTGGTGCTGTTGTTGTTGTTGCTGCTGTTGCTGCTGCTGCTGCTGCTGCTGTTGCTGCTGTTGTTGTTGCTGCTGTTGATGCTGTTGTTGTTGTTGGTGTTGTTGCTGTTGCTGTTGTTGCTGCCGCTGCATTATAAGTTGTTGCATCTGCAGTTGTTGCTGTTGCTGCTGTTGCTGTTGTGACTGTGGTGTCTGCTGCTGTTGTTGCTGCTCTCTTGCCTTCATCATCTGAGTCTGCTTTACTCAAGAAGAGAGGCTCAATTCATTAGTCACACCACATTAAGATTGCTCAGATATATGTACATATATGCACCTACTTGATGAGAAATTAGTTTCTGGAACAATAAATAGTGCTTAAAGAAACAAGAAAGATGGAAACTTATAGGACGTCGAATTAGGGTTGCAGCAAACCTCAATATAAGAGGCAGCAACTTCTGAGTGCTTCTCGTTTGTCCTAGCAATAAATATATCCCAAAACACTGACCACCATTCAAAGAGAAAACCACCAGGAGCATCGATCGCTGAAGCACGAACAAAAATTGAGATTAGAACTTTAATGTAAATAGAATCGTAAATATCATCTTTATGATTACATTCTATATATACGCACCAACTGGGTCAGATGATACTTTCCCTTCAGCTTGGAAAGCCTGAGCAGTGGCCTTCAAATCTCTCTTCACTAAATAATCGTGAATGTAGACATCCAACCTAAAATCGAGCAAGTGAAATGGATTAGGAAAGAGAACTCAAAAATACCATCACCAAGATAGATAGATTGAAGTAAAAGGATTCCAATCAGCAAATTGGAAGAATAATGTTCTCAATCAAAAGAAGAAGAAAAGAAAAATAACAGCACGGCACCATAAACGGAAAAGATTAATCTTGAAATTATCTTGCCCGTAATATTCATAAATCAGAGACAGCAAATTCACATAGTCGCACACAAACCCCCCAACAAACCCTATAATCGAATAAACACCAATATGCAGGCGAACAATTTACAAGAATTCAAGAACCCAGAAACAAAAAGTCTAATAAAGAACCCTAAAAAAGTAATGACCAAGAAACAGAAAACCATACAATTAAAAGAGAGAACTTGAGAAAAACTTACATTTTGTCAGCTTCCCAGTTGGTTTGAGACATTTTTTCAGTCAAGAAGAACCGAATAAAAATGTCAGATCCTCAAGAAACAATATTTCCTCCTATTTCATCGCCTTTAACTTCTGTAACACATTTATTGCATCAAAACCCACAATCACAAAACAAAAGATTTAATAAATCATCTATTACTCACACCTTTTACTGCAATACACAAATATATATAGTAACACAAAAATCTCATGCTCCACAAGACTCAAATACCAAGAAATCTTGAAACCCAGAAATACAAAGACTCGAACTTGCGATATAAAATACAGAACATATTACACATATATTACTAAATTACACGTTTGTGCATATTACTCACATCCTGTAGATATTATGTGTTAAAAAGAAGAGATAAACACAGATTACCTAAACCCCATATACACGATAAGGAAAAAGAACCCTTACTATTTTTTTCTTTTCCTTATTATTTTTTTTTTCCTGTGGGCGCCCTTTTTTCTTCTTGTTTTCTTTATTAATTTTCTTGTTTTTCCTTTTTTTGAGGGAAGAAAGTAGCAGTAGC
The DNA here is from genome assembly GCA_005771605.1 of Scutellaria baicalensis. Classification (NCBI taxonomy): domain Eukaryota; kingdom Viridiplantae; phylum Streptophyta; class Magnoliopsida; order Lamiales; family Lamiaceae; genus Scutellaria; species Scutellaria baicalensis. The sequence goes on from CM016726.1 coordinate 22,710,699, forward strand.
TGTTGGTTTTGCAGAGAACTAAAGAAATTCTCTTTATTTCTCTGATTAGCTTTGCTGGTGGATTGAAGGGGCTGTTGCATATATCATAATGGCTATCGAACTGAAATTACTCTCAGGTCCCTCTCATTTTGCCAATTTACTGTTTAGGCCATTGCTCCATGGAGGCGAGGCTGAAATACCTAAAACAGGCTTGTGCAGCTTTGAGGCTATGGGAAGAAACGGGGGTGAAATGGTCAATTTACTGTGTATTTTGCTTTTAGGACTGCCTTTACACCGTGGGACTTATAGTTTAGTGTATTTATTGTAGAGTCCTTCAACTTACGAATTTTTGCATCTTCCGACAGTTTTCAGATTATCTTTCTTAATTTCTTCCTTAGCTTTTAAGTCGATGAGACTCTGGACTTGGTACGAGATTTGAGATGACGGTTTTACCCTTTGCTTGTTTGAAGTCAATTTTACTTGGGATGACTACGTATGTGTTTTATGGTTATTGTGTAATAATTTGCTAATTTAGGTTTTGGACCAATGTTATAGTCTTATTAGGGTAAATAAATAAAATGAATACTAATGTCATAAAATCCCCTCGTTGACTCCTTTTTCTTTTATAGATCATCCAAGTAATCAAGTCAGAAGTCATACTTTTTCCTTTATAGATCATCCAAGTAATCAAGTCAGAAGTCATACTACGATGCAAACTGAATAATATTGAAAATCATCAACAACAATTAAATATTTATTTTATTTTTGTGTGAGGAAATTTCATACGTTTTTTAGTATGGGCTTGATATTTAAATGTATATTGTATGAATTTTAGAATTTATTAAATGTGTTTTGTTAATATTTAAATTTATCAAGAGGACATGTTTAAAGTCACTCACTCTATCATTTTACTTTCAGTTCACCATTCTCATTGTTTAATAATATATTAATATTATGCTATACATGTGGGTACAATTAAATGACGTTGTAACGAGTAATAAATATAACACGACAAACGATAATATATCTAAAGTTCGTTAGTGTTTATTCAAGATCGTTTCAATCTGATTGTTACGTCATCTAACTTTTCATAATACGTACAAATTAATAGCGTGAAATGAATTGAAGCAATTAATGATTGTTCTTTTTATTCGTCGTTATAAATTGAATCTCAAACACATTAAATTTTTCAATAAAAAGAATTGGTAAAAATGTCGTGTTATCACAATATAAGTGCACATGCATCACATAATAAAATTTTTGAAATTTATATCCACTGAACCTTCAAACTCAGTGTTTATCATTAAATTTCAACTTAGATCAATATTTATCTAAACCTTACTTGGTGGCTATAATTTCACCAGATATATTTTTTGAGACATAATTTAATACCATATATATTTATCCATACTTATAAATCCGAACCTCTTCATATGTAACATACTGTAGTTGTAGCGACACGGTCAATATTATACGAGTTTGCAAGGCTATGAGAGTCAAAATGGTTGACCTTGATTGTCTATTCCCACCTTTTTTACTTTATTTTTAGAAAATACTTTTGTTGATTTTATTATATTTTCATTTAAAATCTAAAAAGAGCGTCGTAAGCTTTTAATAATGTTACAAAGGCAACAAAACTATGTCAAGTGATGATGACGTTAATATTAAGAAGGTCCCAAATAAATGAAACAAAATATTACTATACAGTATTCACATCATGCAACTTGGATCAACTCAACTTTAAGTAAAGGCATATTAAAAGTCTTTCATTTCCATATCAAGTGGCTTATGAAGACAAAATACCCCAATTTATCACCTTCACTATATTTTATGTAAGAAATGACCTAAACTAAATTCATATTCACATTTTAACCTAATTATTATATATATAAAAGTGTGGTTTCCACTCTCAAGTGTTTGACAAGTAGCACTTTACAATGTTGTCAAGTGTCACCTTCAAGTGTTTGACAAGTGACATTTTACAATGTTGCCAAGTGTCCTTCCTTAAAATTTATTTTATTTATAAAATATCAAAATATTAATATCAATTAAATACACACCCCACTACCCTATAATAATAAAGTGCTTGGAAAAATTTAATAAGTAAGTTACAAATGTTTATTAATATTGTATTTTTTTATATGAAATCTTTTGTGTCAAACTTGAATAATTGTTTTTGTCCAACATTTCAATTTCAAAAAAATAAAACAAAATTTGAAGAGTAATTCTCCTACTGCTTTGTAAGGAATTAAAATAAATAAATAAAAGATATTTGAAGGTGCTAATAATATTTTACAAAAGAACATTCATGTAGTTCAAACTCAAGAAAATAAAAACCTTCAGAGAAAAAATTATTTAGAGGATTCAAGAAAAAAAATAACATATAAATATTAGAATTCGGTAATGTCAGGCATGAAATAAGATAATTTACTTTAAAATTGTAATTTAAACTATGAAACATATTACTAATGACATTACCAAAAATAGGGGTTAAAAAAACCTTAAGATATGTGAGATTGAAATATATTTGGCATTAGATAATGAAAATGCATGCAATTTGATAATTTTATGTTTGTTTAGAAATTTTAAAGGGTATTATAAAAAAATAATTGCTTGGAAAAAAAATATGTAAGTTACAAGTGCTTGCTAATATTGTATTATCTTTTTTGCATGAAATTTTTGGTTTCAAACTTGAATTATTATTTTTGACCACCATTTCAAATTGGCAAAAAAAAAAAAAAGCAACAATGTGCAAACATTAGTTCGGTAATGTCATGTACTTTGAAATTGTGTTTAAACTCTAAAACAATATTATTAATGACATTAGTGAAAAATAGGTGCTTAAATTTTTTTTAGGGTATGTTTAGGTTAAAACATATGTAAATTTGGCAAGTATAAAAGTGAGTTATAAAAAGGATGAAATTTGATAATTTTATGTTTGTTTAGAGATTTTAAAAAGTAGTATTACAATTATTATGTCATCATATAGGGAATTATAAGAAAAATAGATGATGTACTGCTATTTTATCTTAAAAAAAAAAGCTAATATTTTCAGTTCAAATTGTAAAAAGTGGATGAAGTAGACAAAAAAAAAAAGTTATAAGATTCTGCAAACAAATAACATGATTTGAATATTGGTAATCCAAAATCCAAATGTGCACATCCAGTCCAACGACCCCCTTAAACAATCGAAAAATTGTATTAAAATATTAAAATATGTAACAATTTGTTAAGGCTAATAAAAGATCACAAAAAGAACACAATTACAAAATAAACCAATACATAAAGCTAATAATGAGTGCACTTAGGACAAACATTGAACAAAACAGATGTTTTCAAGCGATAAAAATGATATATATTATATACTTTTTACATAAATATATGAAAATACCTAATGCAATAATTAAAACACCCATTAAGAACTATATATTAACAATTTTGTGTTAAAAAATAAATGAAAAAAATTATTAAAGAAAACAATAAAGCTCCGTTTGGATAGAATTATTTCAAATCCAGAATTTGAAATGAGTGGATTTCAAATCCTTTCAATTTTGGTGGATTTGAAATCCACCAAAATGACTCTAAAATTAGTTCAAAATGAAAACTATGAATTTTAAATTCACATTCAACCAAACACTATCAGTGGATTTGTTACCAAGGATTTCAAATCTCTTCTCAAATCCACATATTCAAATGGACCCTAAGAAATATTATTTTAAGAATAAAGAAAAAATATCACACTTATGTAAAAATTTATTATCATATAACAATAAACACTAATTATAAAATAAAAAATGAGATAAATATTAAATAAAACTCGTGCAACGCATGGGTTCAAACCTAGTAACTATAATATTTACCCAAAATAACCATTGATTTGACATAAAGTAAATAAAAGTTGAATGACAAATTTTTTATCAATCTTGTCAGGGAATTGTTGCAGAGATAGAGATTCTTTTTAACTTTTGACTATTTTGGGTATTCTCGTGTAGCATATTTAAGTGCTCACAGATGAATTATTCGTGACATTTAAAAATCATTAAAATCCACATCCAACTTTTTCCTTTTTTTTTTCTGGCATAATTTATAATATAGTTTTTGCATGTATTAAATTTAACACGAAAACACCAAAAATTAAGGGTTCAATTGTACACAAAAATGTTGACATATGGTTACACGAAAATGTGTTGAAGGGCTACACGAAAATGATTAAGGTTACACAAAAATGTTGTGTAGGGTTACGCACGAAAATGTGAAGTTTTAAATATTTAATTTTTCGAATTATGTGAAGAAGCATTAAATTTTTGGTACTTATTCGAATTTTTGGTGTGCTTAAAATATGTGAACAAGAATATTAAATTGTTGTTGCTTATTCGAAAATCATGGTGTGCTACTCAAAAATATGTGTGCTATTCGAAAATATGTGAACAATAATATTAAAGTGTTGGTGCTTATTCGAAAATATGGTGTGCTTATTCGAAAATATGTGAACTTATGTGTTTATTCGAATTTTTTATATATTGTTCGAATAATTCGAATAAGCATTAAATAATTAGAATAATTCGAATAAGCATTAAATATTGGGGTTATTCGAACAATAAGTGTATTGTTGGATTAACCCTATTTTTTTAGGGTTATTTGAAATTATCACTCTTATTTTCGAATATCCCTAAAAAAATAGGGTTATTCGAAAATAAGGTGATAATTTTCGAATAACCCTATTTTTTTAGGGATATTCGAAAATTAGGGTTATTCGAAAATAAGGTGATAATTTTCGAATAACCCTATTTTTTTTAGGGTTATTCGAAAATTATCACTCTTATTTTTGAATAACCCTAAAAAAATAGGGTTATTCAAAAATTAAGGTGATAATTTTCGAATAACCCTATTTTTTTAGGGGTATTCGAAAATTATTACTCTTATTTTCGAATAACCCTAAAAAAATAGGGTTATTCGAAAATAAGGGTGATAATTTTCGAATAAATATAATTTTTGAATAAAAGTAATTTTCGTGTAACCCTACAATCTACATTTTTGTGTACAATTAACCACCTAATTTTGACCTTAAACAACATACTCTTCGTATACAAATTCAAACCAACTTATATAAATTATGGTTTGGAAGAGAGATGAAATTGATTTTCAAGCCAAATATTTGAAATGAGAGATACACGAAAATCATGCCCATTTGTTGCTACATTTTAGTCAAAAAGTTGGACAAGATTCCTGCCATTTTACTGACAAGATTCGCTGTAATTTTCAACTTTACTTTATGTCAATCAATGACTATTTTTGGGATTTCAACTTAATAGTGGCTATTTTTATCACATATTATAGTAATTGGGCTATTTTGGGCGACTCACCCGGCTTATGAATATATACGAGAAAATATTCACGTGAGATTGTCTTACTAATTATGGGACTAATTATTTTTTACACATGATGAATCTAATTAGTTTGTGAATAGTAAATTGTTGATTGTTAATTAATCCTCTTATATAATATCATATGTATAATACGGTCTTATAAAAAACTTACTCAAAATCCATTAATTATAGTCATTTTCTTTTACTGTATATATGCATGTGGTATGCTCTATTAGGTTGATGGTTTTCAATTATTTTAAGAAAAGTGTTTACTAAAAGGGCAAAAACTTATATACCCTGGATACTGATCTTAGATTCGCGTCTCCAATATGTGGTCTTACATATGTATTATTCAGGTATCACGAGTATACTCTTAAGGTATTACTTTCCCATGTTAAAGTATAACATTAGATATATACTCTTCATGTATCACATGCATACTCTCAAAATATTACTTTATATTCAGTTATAAATATTATATATATATATATATTTTAGGTGTCACGTGTATACTTTTAAGTATTATTTATTTATTTACTAAAGATATCGATTTTTGTTTGATATGTAAGTAATACATCAAGAGTATACACGTGATGCATGAAGAGTAAATATCTAACACAATGCGGTGGTCAAATTGGAGACATTGTACCACAGGACACTTAAGTGTCACTCCACTAAAAGATAGGTCACTGATAAGGATATGGATATGAAAATAATTTCGCCTTGAAACCAAATTCATAAATAAATCTGAGTTCATTCAATACTTCATTTTAACAAAGTATATAGTTTATAAGGACATTTAAATACAGTTAAAGCAGTGTGCATGTTGCTGAGTACATCTAATAAATATTCAAGAGAAATTATAATATATACTTTGGCTAATTTACTTTAATACTGAAACTATAATTTTATTGTAGATATAATAGTACATGATTAAAAAGAAAAGTTAGGAAAAAAGTAATAAACTCAGTATAATGTAGATTTTTTTTCTTCAATATAATATAGCTAAAAAGTGTGATGATAAGTTAAAAATAGTAGACTCCTCGAATTTTCTTGGTGGGTTCTCAAGTTTATTTTATTGTTTGGGTCAACCCCATTGTAAGAGGTCCGTTCAATTGCTATCTTTAATTAAAAACACGTGTAAGTAAAAAAAAAAAAAAAAAAAACGTGTTCGATTCTGTTATGGGTAATAACGGTAACATCGTCTTACCTTTTTTAACTATATTTTGTTACCATAATAATAATAATAATAATTAAAATCAACAAAAAGAATTATTTAGAAAACAGAATATTAAAAAGGCATAATTTAGAAGAATAGGACTCCAGATTACAGAATGGATTCAGTAGAGCCCAATAAAATTGGGCTTTTGGTAGGCCTTCATATATTAAATAGGCCTAAATACCCATCAGAATAAAAAAGTTGGGCCTGAATGGGATTATTGATTTTGATTTATTAGAACTTCTTGCTTTCTTCACCTGATTTGTATTATAATAACACAGTGCACCAATCAATTCGTTGGACCAATATAACAAAAAAAGTTTTCCCTTAAAAAAAAAAAAACCATGTATATGTAAATGTGTCCATATGTATATAGCATTTGTTCAATGAAAAAGCAGGGTGAAAGAGACATAAATTTTAAAAAGCACATAGTTTGAGCTTCAGCTTTTATTTAATTTTTGTGAATCCCTACCATTTTTGGAAACTACATATCGACATTGATTAGAGAAATTCTGAATTGTTCTCCACTTTCTCTATCAGTAATTACATACTACCTCCGCCCCAAAATAAGGGCCCGTTTGGTTCGAAGGTTGGGTTTGGATAGGATTGTAATAATTTCGAGCTTTTTACTGTTCATGCAATATAATTGGATGTTTGGTGTGGAGGTTTTTTGGATGGGTTTAGTTGTGTTATGTGTTTGGTATGTGTGTTTAAAAAGTGTAATGTTTATAAATTTGTGTTTGGTATATAGGTTGAGTTTGATATATTAGGTTAAATGACCAAAATACCCCTTAATTAAAAAAATTGAAAAGGGAAATAGTACCCTTTTTTTTTCTTCATTCTCTTGAACACAATTTTGCAGAGAAAATAAAATAGAACTTCCAAAGGCAAATCAGAGAGCTTGGAGTGTCTATTCTCGTCTCTTAACCACGGCTAATGTCACAATTTCTTGATCGAGCTTGTTCCCCCGTTCCTGTGGAAGTCCGTTGCGGAGGTTCTCAGCTCGATTTTGAGTATTTCCCTAGGTTCATTTGTACTTCGTCGAAGCATTTTGTAAGAGTAAGACTACTTCCCCAAATGATTAGAATGTAGTAGAAATCTTGCAGTGATGAAAATTTCGAAGTTAATCGAGTGGATTTTGTTTGTTCATATCTTATTATTTTGGTAGAATCTAATTTATTGCAAAGGATTCACCCAGATCTGAGATTTCAATCGAAACAACCTCGTCGAGCACTTTGTTATCCGACTCCATCACACATCCCTGATATTTTGTGGAGGAATCTTGCAAAATGACTAGTAGGTATTATTCACAAGCTGCATTTACAAATAAAGATGAATGAATGAGTTGCTTAGTTGCCTAATTATGTTGTATCTAAGGTGGAAGAATAAAAGAAATCAGATGGTTTAAGAAGTGTGTAATGATATGGAGATGCTTAATTAGTAAAAAAACAGAGTAAGAACCGCTCCGTTATCAAACGTGTGTCTTAATTCTTTTCTGCCTAATTCAATCGATTCAGTTAAGAATGAAATAAACTGATATTGTTGTTATTTTTCTGCTTGCTTACTGCGTCTTGTTGTAAACATGTCACTTAGCTCCACTTCGATTCCTTACGGAGGTTCGAGAGGAAGTTGTGAACCCCCGAATCTTGGTGTGTGTTGTCGACATTCAATACCATTGCAAATCCAAACTTCACGGACAAAAAAGAATCCATTGCGACGTTTCATGTCGTGTCCTTTTCGTGGGGTATGATTTAATAATGTCGAATGTCCAAGCTCCTTGCATGCATGAAATTAACGTATGTGTTTGGTGACATCCTTTCTTTAACGTATGTGTGTGTTGATGTTTGTATATTTTGTTCCACCTACAAGGATGAAAGTTGTGGGATGTTCCTTTGGTTGGACCCACCGCTTGATGGACGTGCAAGGGAAGTAGCGATAGATTGTCTATCGAAGATTGAGTACCTAAATGAGGAACTAGCTGTTTTGAAAGCACGTGAACAAAATAAATACACTCGTTCAACACTCATGTTAGGTGCGTGTACGTTAATTGTCGTTCTCTTACTTTGGGCAACGAGATCCCTTGGTAGTTGTCCACGATCCAATGCAATTTGTAGTGTGTAGAGACAAAATGTTGGATGTGTGTGTATGCTAAACATAGCACCCTCTTATTTTGTATATTATAGGGTATGCTAAACAAATCACCCTATCGTTTTGTTTTGATTTAATGTTGATCCTCATGCGTGTTCGTTATTTTTCCTAAGCCATATGTGACCTCTTGCCTTCAAGTATAGTATGTATACGTATAATCTTGCAATTAATATTGGAGCAATTTGTATATGCATGTTGCTAAACTGTTTATTCTTTTCAAGCATTATGCATTATATGTGCAAATACTTTGAGTCCTACTTTCTATTTCAATCATAAACATGTGTAGGAGATTAATTGAAATGACTAGCAAATTCAAGTTAACGTTTGTTGTTCTGTTCCATACTTTGGCTGCTTTGTTCATTCTTGCACCACAAAATGAGCCTACACATGGGATTTAACATTGCACATATTGACAAACACTTGTGCTGAACAAAACGATCCTATGAGTACCTAGTAGATAGTACTATGAAAATACCACTGTTGAGTCTTTAGTCGAAACATACGATGTCTAGGGAAAGTTTCATAATTTACTTCATGCGAATTTTGTGAGCTTCTCATAAGGGATTGGATCTAGCCTTTTGTTTTTTGGGAAATGAGCATCCATTGTGTCGGCGCACTCGGGATCGAATGGTCCATCCCGAACAACAATAGGAGTGGTTAGTGATGAGCCCGTCTCCTCAAACAGAACTTCATGCTTCATAAGACTACAGATTCGTCAGTTTTTTGAAAACAAAAGGTAAGTCATTATCATGTATGTTCACTCTATGTATGGTACATGGTATATGACTAAAACGGTAGCAAGTCATTCAAGGGAAGTCACGCTTTGGAACACAAACATTATGAAAGTGAGGTAAAAATAACTTCATAATAATCACCCTATTGTTCAAATCATCAACAAGTATAGATGTTTCTCATCATATAAATTTAAGTTCTTTATAGTTCATCACCACGATTTCATTTACTAGCTTCGTATTCAAAAATCAAGTTAAAATCATAACATAATTCTTCATTCGGCTTCTTAAGGAAAAACATGTCATATCTATCGAATCATTAGAAACCACTCAAACACTATAACAAAATCAATTTCCCCAAAATATGAACGGGTATTACAACAAAACCCTAACCAATTTCCCCCAAATCCAAACCCTAACCCCTAATACAAAATCAAAACCCTAGGCCCTTTACCGAAGTTGTATCCCTAGCACATATACGAAGGGTGTTCTCAAAATCAAAAGGTAGATTAACAGCAAACAAAAAGGTGTTTCTATTCGAAGCTAAAGAATCTGTGTAAATCGAAGTGTAATACCTCCCTTGTTAAACAATGTAGAAACTGAAACCCAACTTCATTTCATGGCTTACCTAGCGGAGAAGATGCGGAGGTGCACCGCTGTCCTACCGCCGATGCCGCTGTCGGTGATGGTGGTGGTGGATGCGCCGCAGAACTTCCGATCAAGTTGTGGTGTATGTTTGGTTGGTGGTTTTTGGAAATATATACAATGGCACACATGTAGTTTCTTGGACATTGGAGGGCGTAATGGTCATTTCAATATGAACAGTAAGGGTGTATGAGTAATTTCCATATGGGGTACTGTTCGGATTATATCAACCCACCAAAAATGCTGGGTTTGTAATCGGCCCATTCAGACAAAATTAACCCAACCTGCCCAGCCTAAACCCGGGCCCAACTCCCTTGCACCAAATAGCTGTTTGGGCTGGGTAATAATTCTAACCCAGCCCAAACACACACACCAAACAGGCCCTAAATGTTGTTTTAGCCTTTTGCATATAAATTTAAGAAATGTAATAAAAAGTTCAATCTACTCATATTTAAGTTTAATTAATGAGGGGTTTTTATCTCCTTAACACATTTAATTTGAAATGAGTAAATAGGAGCATATTTGATATATTGTATGTAAATATGCTTTGAAATACGAAAACAATAATTATTTGAGACAGATTTTAGTCACTAAAACGACATTTATTTTGGGACGGAGGTATAAACACTCAATATATAGTTTGAATTCGATACTTTCACTATATCATATCGTGCTTCTTATTTCGTTAAAGTGCGTCGTGTATACAATGGTGATGATTATATATTCCGATTAAAATTCGAGGAGTCATCCATTTTGAAACCCTAAAAAACAAAAAAAGGGAAGGGGGGAGGGAAATTGTTTGAGGAGGAGGTGACCATCCAAGGAGTTGTCTCACTTTCAATAGGCAGAGAGAGGTACTATAAGCTATCATATAAAACAGAAATCCTCCTTTGCGAGGCAGTCTATATTTTGCAGTTTGTAAAGCTACATCCCACTCAACTTCTCTTCTCTTTTGTGGACCCAAAACCCCTCTTCCAACTCTTTCCCATTTCACACACACTCCCAATTTAATTTATTTCAATCTCGTTTTTTAGCTCAAATAATAATACCCGTTGGATATTGTCCAATCCGGGTTGCCCCGTCTCATAAATTAGTTATATTATTCATGTCACGAATCGGTAACTTCAAATAAAATTTCTCTCTAATACAGTATTAGTTTCCATGACAAATCAAATGAAAATGAATGGAGAAAAAGAAAAGAGAAGAAACATAGAGAATAAGGAAGAGTGGTCAGAGAAAGCATGCATGGCAAAATGGAATGCATGGCAGTATCCAAATAGTACTGCTATGCTGATGAGTACGTGTCATTCCCATCTCTATATTCTTCACTACACTCCCCAACCTACCTATATTACCTACATTCATGCATGCCCATCACTTATTTTATTATTTTTTTCAAGTGAATTAATTTTTTTATTGAATTCAATGTGTTAAAACATTGATTTTGATTTTAAAAGATGTCAATTTTGTCATAATTATAATACAAATTGTGGTGGAAACAAAATCGGTTTTGAATTTTTTTTAAAACATCCAAACATATTCATTCTAATAGAGCCTATTTATGTGAATAGTCGAATTTATAATATGTCTACATACCCAAATTACAGAATTAAAATTGAACATTTTTTAAATTCCTTTTTCTTATTGCTCAAATAATATGTAAGAATTTGGTATATGTCAATTTGATCCAAATTCGATTACCCCATATTGATTTCTCATATCTTTATGAGTACCATAAAAACGAGTAAAAAATATCTACTCACATTAATAGACAATGTATGAAACACAGAAAAATATAGATAATTATATGTTCACTTCTTATTGACAATTGGTAGATTAATGAATTAAAAAAAGGAGGAGGAGAGAGAAATGGGTAGATAGTAATAATATGGAGATGATGCAAGTAAAAAAGGTGTTAGACATAAAGGTAGAAGTGAAGGGAAAGAGATGTAGAAAGAAGGTCAGATCAGGTGGTATGGAAACACCACATCGCAGCTTTCTTTCATTAATGAAATCAATGCTGCTACTGCCTATTTTATTACACACGTATATATATATATATATATGTATGTATCTGTACCACTACTCCCCCCATATTTTTATTATGCTGAATTCCCATTATTTTTTGAAGTGAGGAACAACTCCTCAATGGCCTAAAGTCACGTGTAAATTAAGGAATGTGTTTAATAAATAAATGTGGGAGAAAGAAAGTTACCAAATTGGACTCAATATATAGTATGCTCGAACTTTTATGTTTAGAATAGTAGAGTTTGATGATGAATACAAAGTAAATTAATAAAAACAAATGAGATCTCTCATTCATTAATCTGTGTGTGTGAAGAGTAAATTAAGACGTGTGGGTGGGTACGAGAGAGGGAGGGGCGGGGAGAGAAGAAAGAAATGGATGAGAAGAGGGTAGTGTCAGTGAGACAGTAAATGAATAGAGGGAGGAATGACGTCACTTTCCCTGTAAGGCGTGCTCTGAATATGGAGATGCGTGTTCTTTTTTCACATTCAATTCAATGCTTCCTCTTCTTCTTCTTCTACTTCTTTTACCCTCCTTTCACCTTTCTCTTCCATTTATTTTTTCTCATTTTTCCCATTATTATTTAATTAATTATCAGAAATTATTGATTGAAACCTCCAATTTTGAATGAAATTAATTAGAGGTAGGTAGGGCTATAGAGGTCTGGGACAATCCCTTGTCAGCTCGAGCCCCATCATTGTCTCAATAATCAGCGTGACACTACTCTTCCAATACTACCACCATTTTTCTACTTTTCAAACCTCTACTATCCTCATTAATAAACTCACTCTTCATAATTCAATTCATCAATCACCACATCACCTTAATAGTAATACAAACAATTAGACCGGAAAACACACACTTACATATATATATATATATATGCATATTTAATTTAATTTAATTGAAGCTAGCTATATAGGTGAAACCGTGGGACTGTAACATAAGCCAAAAATGTCATCATCCATCCATCTTCAATCTGACAAAGATCACGTTTCAACAATGAAGTAAGATCTTTCTTCAGAATTCTTCATAGATTCGCACATCACATATTCATTGATTTTTAGGTGCATTCAAATTATTATATATACTGTACGTCTATTTTTGTTAAAAATTAATTAATCAATTAATTAAAGGAAAAAAAAAAAAAAAGAGGGAGAGAGAATATTATAAATTAGAAAAGAGTGACACTTGTGTGCCCCAAGGACATGGTGTCCCCAAATCAATCATCATATGATGTTACATATAAACTCTATAGGTATCATGTGTATACTCTTCAGGTATCACATGTATACTCTTATATACATATGATACCTGTAGAGTATATTTATAACACCAAGAATCATAACACCTCTAGAGTATATATATAACACCTGAAGAACATGTATATAATACCTAAATCTGAATAAGGGTTGGGGAAGAGAAGAGAATGATAACGAGGGTGATGTAATCGTGTGGCAATCATTAACTGAGGAAAAGCAATTTCCTTAGATTCTACTGTTTTTTGCGTGTAAAAGCGTACTTTATAATTCAAGATTTGTGAATTCCCAAATTGGCCATCTTTCAAATTCCCCTCTTTCTTCACTACCTATTCCTTACTTTGGCAATGCCTAATGTTCCTCATCAAACATTAGAGAATAACACGTTTTTTACTTATTTTAATGGATACTCCTATTTTTTCTTTTTCCATTTTCAGATAACATATATAATTAATTATTAAGGTAACATTTTCTTTTTTCAAACATTATATTACTATGCACATCAGTACTATTCATCCTATGAATTTTCTCATCTTGTATGGACCCAAAAGCGTGACATTAGATCGTATTTTTTGTCTTTTGCATTAAATGATGTGCCAAGTTCTTTCTTAACTATCTGAAATCGACAATTCCTTTTGTCCCTCATTGTAGCAATTATATTTTGGTATCACGTATTTTTAGATTTTGTCATCTTTTCATTCGAGATATACTTCCATTTTCATAAATTCAATATATTTTCAAAAATCAATTTATATAATTTCATGATTTAAGGAATATTGATTTCAAGAAATTAGATTTAGGCTACGAGGAGTTCTGCTATTTTCAACATTATCAAATTTGGACAAAGTTTTTGGTCCCACGTACCATTGAATTTTATTTTTGTCAGCATTATTTGATTTTCACTTTAGACTCATTCATTAATTTTTATTTTTTTACATCATAATTTGATATTGATCAATTTATACTCATTCTAAGGATATGTTTCATGCATCTCAGCGTGTTGATTAAACATGTCAGAAGAGTTCTACGATATTTTACTACTTACTATGAGATTTGGACAAAGTTTTTGGTCTCACATGGAACTCTTTAAATGAATTTCTGCTGTCATAATTTATAATTCAATTTATTCTCATGTCATGGATGTCCATTTTTCCCACAAAATTAATTCTCCCACAACAGTGGTTAGTAATCTTAGTAATCGACGCACTTGAAAAGTTGAAATACAACAGTGGAGTATTTTTCTAAACCTTATAGATTAATTATGTAATTTTACATGGCTAAAAAAACAAACACTCTACACATCGTTACAACTCCCCCCAACAAAACTGATTGATTTACAACTGAAAACGGAAAACAGAAAGGGAAAAGAAAAAAAAAACCTAGCATAAAAAGCTCTAATTTTCTTGAAATTTGCTAATTATTTCAGTAGTTATCTTCTTTTCTTTAGTTGGGAATCTCTTGTTAATTATCCTCCATTGATCAGTGATATCTCTAGCAATTTTGACGGCATCTGATGATGTTCCAAGGAGGCCTCTTCTCGTGAACCCGACCGCATACAATCCATTCTCCCCCTTCCAACCATTTGGGAAATCTGCCTTTGGCATCCCATCTTTTGTGAAGAAATCAGTTCCCTATTTCAAAAATGGTAAATAAAATTAATAAGTAATCATCCCATTTAAATTCTTTTATTCTTTTTGGTGACAATAATGCTAAGAAGTTAAAAGGATCGGTTATTATCCCAGATTTAACAAGGCTGAATAATGTATCGGTCAAAGTGACAGGTTATATTATCAAGGCATTATTAATGAAGTATAAGGTTTTAACATTGAGTCATTTACTAATGGTTTAATTGCTTCACAGTCTAAAATCTATAGCTACTGTATAGCCCCCACCCACCCCCACTCCCCTCTTTTTTTTTTGAGAAGTACTATGTAATCCTTTTTAAGGTAGTAAGAGAGCAGTAGAAGCTTTCTTGCCAATGTTTTCAGTACCTAATAGAAGACTCAAAATTTGATATCCATAGAAAGAGTAGATAGATGAAGGTGCAAGTAAGTATTTGTAGAAAAGAGAATTAAGTGTTTTTGAAAATGGCAGAAAAAGAAGGGGTTAGAGGGTTCCAAGAGAGGGAGAGAGAAAATATTTAATGAAAGTAACAGATCATGAAGTAAAACCAAAAAGAAAGAAAGAAAAAACATTTGGGGAGATGATCCAAAGAAATGGCATCAGAATTTCTGTTTAGTGCAACAGTGTTATAAGAAAACGTTTTGTAGCCCACTGCATGTGTAAGGTGGAAAGCGAAATGTGATTGGGAGTAAAAATAAAAAAGTTAATAAGAAGCCAAATAGTGAATAAGAAGATGAAATGTCAGAAGTTGCATACCTTGAGCCAACTCGGGACGTTGCTCTTGTAACCCGTTGCCAGAATTATGGACTCGAATTCTCTTTCTTGACCATCCATGAATTTCGCCCCACCTTTTGTTATCTCTTTCACTGCTTCTACCTACCTGCAATCATCCATCCTTTCCATCTCAATATGCATGTATCACTTTCACTATCATGAGAGAGTGTGACCGGGGTAGTTTTACCTTGATTTGTCCAGTTCTGATGAGAGAGAGGGCCCCGACGTCGAGCACAGGAGATTTTCCGGTCGCGTTTTTGAGCTGTATGGGCCCGGTTTTGGGCCGCCGGAGACCTACTCTGTCGGTTTTGCCGATTGTCAGGTTAGCCACCATCACAAGAAACTTGTCCACCACTTTCAAGGGCAGCCATTTCAGGAGCAGCATAGCTACTGAAAACGTGGACACACCAAACATTTCCCTTGGTAAAATAGTGAACCTAAATCAATATCCAAGATTAGATTTTTGAACGATATGAGAGAGAGAGAGAGAGAGAGAGAGAGAGAGGGTTTACTTACAGAATTCCTGACCACTATGTGAGGTTTAGCATTATGGCGACAAAGGTCCAAACTAACTTCCATGCCGGAATTCCCACACCCCACAACCAAAACCTTCTGCTCGCAAAACTCCGAGCCCGACTTATAGCCGCTGGTATGCAAAACGGGCCCCCGAAACTTGTCAATCCCTTGAATTTCGGGTATAACGGGCTCGGCATTTTCACCAGTAGCAACTATCAACCACCTGGAAAGGTACTGAAAATCCTGGGTCTGAACCCTCCAAAACCCAGTCAACTCATCAAAACTCGCCCCCACAACCGTCTGTTTGAATTTGGGCTCAATCGAAAACCGCTTAGCGTAGGACTCCATGTAGGAAACGAACTGGCGTTTGGTGGGATACTTGGGAAAACAATCAGGGAAATTCATGAGAGGCAATTCACAGAACTGTTTAGGAAGATGGAGTTTGAGGCGATCGTAGGTTCTTTGCTGCCACAATGAAGCAATGCAATCACTTCTCTCTAGGACCAAAGTAGGGACGCCATTATCGTGAAGGCATGCCGCAACTGCAAGCCCCGACGGCCCTGCGCCTACCACTATAGGCCCGTGAAGGAACTGCCAGTTTACGTGATTCTTATCTTCTTCACTGAAAGAAGCCATCTAGAAAATATGTGGGAGTGAGAGAGAGAGAGAGAGAGAGAGAGGGGGATAGATATGGAATGGAGTGAGAGGAGTTGGAGTTTCAGAGAGAGAAATGGAGGCGTAAAAGTAAAGAAAAGGATTTCGATTTCTGTTGCTCAAGGTTCATTATTCTGAGGCTTTGCAGAAATGAGGAGGTTTTATTGGCAATTGCTCGGGACAAAGACAATAACACTATTTCTCTGCTTTGCTTCGCTGTATTTCTCCCTCTTTCCACTATTTGTATTTATACCCCTTTTTTCCTTCTTTTTTTCTTTCCTTTTTTTTTTTTTTTAAATATCATCAAAACTTGTCTCACTTATCGTTTTCATGACACAGATAATTTTTATCATTAATTAAATTTATTTTCACTTATTTATATATAAATTGTGAAGCGTGAATTATTGAATGACTCATCTCACATAATACTTATAACTCATTTTATATTGTAAGTTATCAAGAACTCGCATAATCCTAAATCCCTACTTAATTACGATTTCATTACACATTTTTTCCTCTAATTGCTGCTTTTATCATTTAATAATTGATACTCGTTCTTTATATTATTTTGATCGTTGTTTAAGACTGTTTTATGGAGATTAAGAAATCTTTTCATTATAAGTGTAATTGCATTAAATCTTGTAAAACTACGACGACGATAAGTAAATGACAGAAGCTAGAAATATTTGTTAAATTACAATAAAATTGTTGAAATATGCTACTAATTTTTCCTATAAGATGAAGAAATAAATATTTACACTCTTACATATATATGAGTAGGAAGAGTTTAAGATGCTGTAATAGTTTAAAAGAAATAGCAATGTACAATGTTTATGATTTTTCTTGACGGAAAAAAAAAAAGAGTTCTCAAGTTTGTGTGTTTTTAAAGTTTTTGGTCATGCGATGGAAACCCTACATTTTGTTATGATTAGAAAATGATGAAATCAAATTTAGTATCAATTAGCAGTTGAATTAGTAAGGTTTCTTTCAACACAGTTTTGTTGAACTGTAAAATACAAAGTTAAGCCAGGGTAAAACACACACACAAGACACGAAAACAAATCGTGTTATGATAAATATTGAGACGAAATTGTACGTAATTAATACTACCCCGTCTCAAAATAAATGACGTTTTAACCTTTTGCACATATATTAAGAAATGTGATAAAAAGTCAAATCTACCACTATTTTAATTTAATTAGTGAGGAACTTTTTATCTCTTTAACACATTTAATTTGAGATGAGTAAATAATGACATATTTGGTATATTGCATGTAAATATGCTTTGGAATACGAAAACGACAATTATTTTGAGATAGATTTTAATAGCTAAAACGTCATTTATTTTGGGACGGAGGTAGTATTAAATAAAACTGAGACTTGTTTGATACTAAACTACAACACTGCAAAATGAGATATAGTGTTCAAGTACACTGCAAATTAACAAAAGAGTATGATTTTGGATTGTCATATTACTTTCTGCCAAGTTTCCTACATATCATTTGGCACACATTTTGGAAAAGTTCCAAATATGCTATGGCTCCTTTAAGGTGTGTATGTGTAGTCAACACATGTGGACTTGCTATATGTTTAGACATCATAGGTTGTAGAAAAAAAGATAAAGAAAAATACCATATCAAATCCAGATAAGTAAAATCTCAAAAAAAAAAAAAAAAAAACCATTTACATCAGAACATTTTATTAATTTTTATTGTTTATTATAATGTTATCTTTTAATATATTATTATATAGTATACATAGTGTGATTTCATCACGTTAGATTCAATATGTTCAGACCAAACGATTTTATTACTTTTATGTCGACACTACATGATCCCAACAAGCACTTGAGGTTGTTACTCCATAAGTAGCAAACACATCTTAACGAAGAACCTAAGAGGAAAATACTCAATTCACCTATTCAAATAATCATTGAAACAACTAACACATAGAATGAGACACAAAGAAACAAGAACAATAGTGGTGAGAGCATATGTATAGATTTGTTGGAGATTACAATGTCAACAACCTAATAAAAACTAATCATATAAATATAACGATGATGCAAATTGTGCAAGAAATAAATATTGGGGTTGACCTAATAAAAGCAAATATGTGTATAGGGGCATATATATGAATATATAAGGAGAAGAAATAAGGTCCTCAGAAAAATAAATAAAAAGCTAGTAGTTGGCTCCCACTTCACTACTTGTTAGTATTCTCCATAACATCAACATCTATCATATCATGATTTAATTTTCCCTTCTTTTTATGTCTTCTACTCTTTAATTCATTTAAACTCTGATGCTGTTTTGAAAAAATCTTGTACCCAATTAACTTATGTGATTTGGTTGGTTGGATTATATTTGTATATTCAGTGACTAGGGAACACCAAATATTTAAGTCTTCTTTCATTAATTACTTCCCTTTTGTGTATATATAGATGCACATATATAAAAGAAGTGTGTAACAGTTTGAAAAAAAAAAAAAACAAACACAACCGAACACAATTTTTTTTTCTATATTCGGCCCAAATTTTGATCAGCCGATTTTTAAAATTAATGATTTCAAATTTACAGTTCCAAAAGTATACTTAATTTTTACAAAAAGACACGTTCCAAAATTAAATGTGGAAATATAAACGGAACATCTTATAGTCCAAAAATCAAAAGAAAGAAAAGCATATATAAGTAATTTACGCATATACTTACATGAGTCTTTACTAAAAAAATTATAGTCACGAGAGATAATAAAACTGAATCTATAGAGAAATAGAGTGGCAGTAGAAAATAAAAATGAAAGAATGAGTAAATATAATGAATAATGACGTGATGATGGTACTGATCATTGGTCACTTGTTAATAATCATTGAAATAATCATAAAATTAACCCGTTTTCTTACTTTTAATTTTTTTTTACTAAAACTAAAAAAAGAAACAAAGAGTGTAAAATAGGCAGAGCCGCAGAGGTGGATGAGAGAGAGAGTGGTACGGAGGGCCATAGTGAAGTAAGCGTCAGTTTTGGGCGCTGGTGCACACCAAGTTGTTATTAATAACTTGGAATTTTGATGTCATTTGGCGTCATCCCTCCGTCACCGCTCACGTGTCTTTCTTCATCACCTATCCATCTATATCTTTACTTTTGATTATCACAAATTCTTGTACGGTTTATTCCAATTCGGTTAAAGTTAAAAGTCAATGGTCAAAAGTCAATGTCGATCAATGGTTGGTCAATGTCGGTCAACGACGTTGATCAAAAGTATTATATATTATATATAAAATAGTACACAACATACATGAAAGTATTACATTATAAATGTAATACTTTTACTTTTATAAGGTAATACTTTATGTGTATCATGTGTGACAAAGTTTTGAAAAATTATGTAATACTTTGTGTGTTTTAGGTATTACTTTTCAATATACTATGTAATACTTTTGTAAAATACTATGATTTTGGATTTGGTTAGAGTGTATTAAAATATGTAATACTTTTATGTGTAGTAGATAATATTTTTCTATATATCATCTAATACTTTTGTAATATATTATACATTATTATATGTATATAATACAAAAGTATTATCCGATCTATAAAAAAGTATCACCTAATATACATGAAAGTATTACATTATGAAGTATTAACTATTAAATGATATATAAAAGTATATTATCTAATACACACAAAAGTATTATTACATTATAAGAACATAACATCGTGCAATATTTTTATGTGCAATATGTAATACTTATATGTGTATAATGTAATACTATTAAAATCAACAAGTAATACTTTTATATACATCATGTGATACTTTTATGTGTAACATGTAATACTATTGAAATCAACAAATAATACTTTTATGCATAACATTTAATATTTTTTGGTCAACGGCGTTGACCGACCGTTGACCGGGTCGGATTGACCCGTCTCACAAAATGAGATCCGTGAGACGATCTCACACAAGACTCACTCTTCGATTATAGGGTGGGACTAAAGACACCACAGTAATTTCTAAGAGTACCATACTCATTTCAGTGTTCCATAATAAATTTTACTTATAAGTGTGATGACTTTAGAAATTAATGTGGTGACTTTAATCCTACTCTTTTTTATATTTTATTTTCACAATAATTGCAATTTTAAAATCACTTCCTAAATTTAATAATATAAATCACACATTTAACATAATTTTGTAAATCATCGTTTTTCACTTATGAAAGATTATATATACATTCTAGTAATTTTTATATTTGTTTATATAGATACATGAAAATAATTAAGTTTAACCCATATAGTGAACATTTTTTTACTGTGCTTCAACATTAGTTTACCCCTCCCAATCCCATTTTTACTTCTACCCTCCATAAATATAACCACACCCTCCACGCCCAAAAACATTTTCGGATTTAAATTCATTTTACGCACAAACACTCACATGAGACAGTTTTATAAATTGTTTTAATGAGATGATTTCTTATTAGCTATATATCAAAATAATTCCAAAATATTTCACCTGGTTAATCAAGTAATTTTCACTTAGATTAACAGTTCTTGTAATAGTGAAAACATTCCACTTGATTAAAGAATTTTCTTAGAAATAATTGAAATGAAACGAAAACTTCAATGAGATCAAATAGTGTCGAATATCACACGCATATATATATATATATATGAGATCATTTCACAAATACAATCATCCAAAGAAATGCAAGCACACCACCTCTAAATGCAAGCCCATTCTCATGATCAGTTTTCCTAGTACATCGTGGTTGCATACTTGCATGCATAAAGCAATCGGTTAGTGAGTAGTTTGGGTTGAAGTTTCCAGTGTACAAAAGAGAGTGGTAATTGTAAAATAAGCAAATTAAAGTGCAAAACCGTGCACTACTATATGACCATTCACTACCACTTCTGTTAACTCAAACTGGAACTGCAACTGCAACTCAATTGAGTTGACGCTCCCATCCACACGTGTCGACACCCCTTTTGCTCCTTTTCTTACCTTTTTTGGATAACAGACCAGCTTCCTGCTGACGTGGCCCTCCGATCTACGGGGGGGGGGGGGGGGGGGTTTCTTGCTTTCATTGCATTTCTCTTCTCTCTGTCTCTTGTAAAGCTGTTGCGGTTCAGCTCATGACTTTGATATAATTCACCAATACAGTTGTTTGTAATTTGGAAAGTTTCTGTTTTAATTGTTTTTGCTTGATTTTCTAATCATTTTGCATTTTGAATATCTGAGAATGATAATAGATATCACATGCATTTGCTATTACTCCACTTATGATAAGTCATAACTAACTTACATCTGAAAATTTTATAACACAACTGATCAAAGAAAATCGAAAGATTGAAATATTAAAAGATATCAATAGAAGCATACTTATT
Source organism: Scutellaria baicalensis (assembly GCA_005771605.1). Classification (NCBI taxonomy): domain Eukaryota; kingdom Viridiplantae; phylum Streptophyta; class Magnoliopsida; order Lamiales; family Lamiaceae; genus Scutellaria; species Scutellaria baicalensis. Next base: position 22,733,027 of record CM016726.1, read on the forward strand.
TTCAAATTATTTTATCCAAAACCTACATAATAGGATGGTGAAACCAAAAAATTATATAATAACCTATTCTTATATAAATTTTGTGTTTGAATTATCATTATCATTAGTGAGTTTTATGTGAGACCATCTCACAGATCATCTTACGTGAGACATGTCAACTCACAACCTACTATTCACAATTTATATATAAATTTGTGAAAAATGAACACAAAAACTGTTAGTGAGATCGTCAATGCAAGTTTTTGTATTATTACTAGTTTTCGTATTCATAATATAAGGTTTGAATTTTCGTTCATAAATATTGGTGGGTGGTGGGGGTGGGGATGGTTTGGCAGGGCATTGAGGAAATCTAGCAAATCATATCTTGAGAAAAACCAAACTTTACGAAATAGTTAAAAAAAAAGGTAGGACAATCTTATCTCAGTTCAACACTCAAATTCTTGATGATTTACTCCTTGGAAAACTTGAACACCCTTTTTTTAGAAAATTTCCCCTTTTTTTAACATCCATAAAAACACCTCTTTATAGAAAACAAATTTATTTTATCATTTCGTTTGAAAATAAACCCCCTTAGATTTTATAAATGATATGAAACTGATCCAAATTTGATCACCTTATTGAATCTAGAATGAGACCAACTGCACTTTGATGGTACAATCAAGAGAGGCCGTAAAGATATCAAGAAAAAAGTTCTATAAACTAGAAAATAATGGATTTTCATTTGAGTTCTTGTTTGCAATTAGGAATAAAAAATTATACTCCCTCCGTCCCGATCTAATTTGCCTACTTTGACTGGGCACGAAGTTTAAGAAAATGCAGTTGACTTTGATTGGATGTGTTAACTTTATGTTTTTTGCACTTTAATTAGAATTTAAAAGGGGAATTGGGGTGACAATTTTGTAAAATAGCATAAATGTAGGTGTAAGGAGGGAATTTTTCTTTTGTCATTTATGGGTTGACAAAGTAGAATGAGACAAACAAAAGTATCAAGTAGGCAAATTAGGCCGGGACGGAGGGAGTACTTACTAGTATAGCAAAGCTATATTAGCCAATATACTTCTTTTAAACCCCATGTTATGATATCTTTAACCCTTTTGACAAAAAAAACAAAAAACAAACATCAATATAAATCAAAATATATAAAGGAAAATGAAAGTTACGAAAGTAAGAAACAAACTGATTTTGATGGGTTAAATCACAAGGCCCACTGAATATCCACTCATGGCTTAATTATAATTATACAATATCTAAATTCATGGCATATTAATTAATTTTTGAAATCTATATATGTAAAACACTATAGTAGATTGAATAAGGCATCCATAAAACATAGGCCATAATGAACTCAAACATGTCACACCTTGTTAATGTGATACAGAGCATACATGCTAGTGCAATGTGAGACACTTTTTTAATTAACTCCCAAATCGAGATACATACTATAAGTTGTGGGTACCACACCAAATCAAGTGCCATAAGAAGAGCCAGCCAATTATCCTCAAATTGATTGGAGCTACAACACTTTATTTTCATTTTGTTATCATTCCATATCATATATGATATATGGGGACATAAAAGAATCATATAGATCGAGATCAACATGTGCCTCATCAAAAGTGTAATCATACATTCAGATATATATCTTTTACATATAGAGTAACTATTTATTATATATCCCGACCTTTGATAGTATCTTGCACATCACTGATTATATAGTATACACGGTATTTCTTTCCTTCTTACTAACTTTAATTTCTCAATGTGTCTTGCACACTATCATGAAATGTAAAGTATATTACATATGATATGTTAGAAAAAAATATCACTATCTTTCCTTTTTTTTCTTTTTCTCAAAATACCTATTGCTACACATCCATATCTGAAGAGGTCGATCAGATATTATGGAATATGTGGGCCAAGAGTAGATGATATGTATATATATATATATATATACACGAACCGAATATAAATTGTATGCAGAGAGTAGGTGATGTTATGTTAGTAGATGTTTGAAAGAACAAGCACAAAAGAAGAGATGATGAGAAGTAGAAAAATTAGGAGAGTGATTGGGGTGCATATAGAGAGCCAAAGAATGTGTTCAAGTATATATAATAATGATGAAGCGTGATTGCGATGTGCGATCGTTAAAGAATTAGTCCCCACCCTTAGATTCTCAGAATTTATTTCCTAATCATGCATGCAAGTAATAGTTCTCTCCATTAAAACCCTACCTCATAATACATATAATATTATATATGCCATGCAAGTCCTTCACACACACACTCACTCACACTCATATATATAGCTAGTGTTTCTGCAATTCTTCATATAATCATTTAAAAGATCTTTCACCTTTTCCCCACAGTATTTGGAGTGGCTGCCCTAGATGCTTTGCTATATGCCTACCTAGTCCTTGTGTGTGAGTGTGAGCGAATATATATATGTATTTATATGTTGCTTGTGGATCTTTTATGAGTTTATATATTGTACACATTTTCAATTAACAAAAACTTGTGTAGGATTGTATTACTCTTAATTTTCGTGAAACAAATCATTTTTACCCATGAACCAAACTAATAATCATTTTCATAATCCATATGTGAATTGTGAAATGTTGGTTTGTGGGTTGGCCACGTGAAATGATTTGTGAGACAGTCTTACCTAAGACGGGTCAACCTACAACTCACACTTCATAATTCACATATAAATATGTGCAAATGGATTTGATTAGTTGATAAAAAGGATTTGTCTCAAGAAAACTATCCGTGAGACCGTTTCAAGCAAGTATTTGTGAAGAAAAAAAAAGTGGGGGAATGAAACCTCTAGTTCTCCTACAAGAAAATTAATTGACTACGTCTTGTGTGAGATCGTCTCACGAATTATTTTATGTAAGACGACTCAACCCACAACCCACACTTTACAATTTACTTATAAATTTATGGAAAATAGTTTGATTAGTGTATGAAAAAGATCATCACATAAAAATTGTCTATAAAACCGTGTTAGATAAGTTTTTGTGAAATTTAATCCAACCTCTCTATTCTAGGGAGATTTGAATTGAGATTCAAATCGTAAATCGTATCATAGTTTCTATTTATATAATATTCGTACCACACACAAACTTAGCTTAGCAATAGACGTAACTCCGATTTGGAAAATATCCCACATTCAAGATCTCCACTTGATATAATTACTTAAAAGAAAAATCACATGCACTTAAAAAATAAAAATAAAAATCACACTTGAATTTATAAGAGTATGTCTCATATGAAATCGTCTCATGTCAATTCATAATTCTTTCTAACCATACATATGAGAGCGTCTCACAAGAATTTATACAAAAATAATAATACGAGTTTTGTCTCACATGCAGTTTCATAAATTTATTTAATTTTATGAGACAGCTCAACCACATGACTCTATGAAGGCAAAATATTTTGTGCAACTGGTGCATGAATTTAGGATCCATGCACCTGGGTCGACCCGCCCCATGCTCCTCTGACACGCGTTCTCACGCGCCCCACGCTCCTGGTGGGTGCGCTCAACATAACATGAAGGTAACCCTAATATAACGTGAGAGTTACTCTAACATAACATGAAGGTATGCTTAACATTGTTTTTTACCTTTATGTTATGTTAATGTTACTTTCATGTTATGTTAGTGTTATCTTCATGTTATATTAATGTTACATTCGTGTTATTTTAGTTCAGTGATTTTAAACTAAGGGTATGAAATTTGGAGATGGGTCACATTAACATAACGCGAAGGTAACTATAACATAACACGAAGGTAACACTAATATAACTTGAAGGTAACGACCAAAACACGCGAAAAAAGTAAAGAGGCACGAGCTGGGCGGGCCAGCCCAACCCGCGTGCAGCCCAGTTACATGGATCTAAGATCCGTGCAATTAATGTATAGGAGAGTAACTTATATAAGAAATAATAATTCACATGAATTTTAATTATAATAGGAAGGCAACATCTCACATAATGATATTTATATATAAAAATTTATTAGGTCATAAAATATATGTTGGAAATTAATATTAAAAAAAAAAGGTAATGCAGGTGAAAAATGGTCAAAGTTAATAAAAAAAGAAAAGAAGAAGAAGAAGGTGACAGGTCAAGTAGGGGCCGCTACACTGGCCTCGCGTTGCAGTGACACGAACGTGGAAGTTTCAGAAAAAGGTTCCACATTTAATTTTCACTTCTAATTAATATAGGAATTTACTCTCTCACTATTTTTGGAATGATTCCTACCCTCATTTAAATTCTTTCCTAGTACTCTATATTATTATTTTTTTTGTTGTTACTATTTTCTGTTAATTTATGTAAATATATTAGTCATATATTTGAAGTTAGTTGCTAATTACCTACTTTATTATTTTCATTGATTGTGATTGGCAATTGGTTTATTCATCTAAATTAGTAATGTTACTATGCTAAAATGCATAATTAGAACATAAACCCAAGCAGTAATGTTGCAGAAAATTTGGGATTATGGGATCAATGGGTTTAATGAACTTGATGAATTATTAGAAATCTAAAATTTCATGATAATATGATCAAGTCTTTGTTCTCTCAAAATGAGGGATATCTTTTCATATATACGTTCCAATAATTGAATTTTTAGAACAGATCTTATCTCGTATTAGTTTCATTTTAGATATTTTTACACTTTATTCCAAAGTTATTAGTTATCCATATAAATCTCAAATTTTCCCACTCACGAAGATGTTTTTATCTTTTTGGTTAAAAATCGGAGATTTAATTGTTTAAGTAAATGTTGGTTATTGCTAATTTCTAATAATAATACTTAAAATTATTTATATTAAATCAAATGAAGTACAAGACAATCGACAAAATAAAAATTTAGAGCTCAAAAGAACATATTGGTTATTTATTTTTAATACGTTGAATTCTTCCAATAGACATAAAATACAAACATAAATAGTCGAGTCCAAAAATAAGTGCATTTTACAAAAGATTAAAATAAACAAATTTGAAAAGATAAACTATTGAAACGAAAAATACAAAACTCTACTAACCAAATGAAAACATGTACAAAAAGGTAAAGGGTACGTTGGAAGACGTTTCGGTAGTGGACCAGAATGAGCCCATATTCTTAATGGGCTTTTTCTAGTTACCCAAGTTATATACTTCCCAGCCCACCAGCCCATCTTATAAGAAAAAAGCCTTTAGTATTGTACTGCATGTACTGCACTCTGCTACTATTGATACACCTTAAATGAGACCCTGTACTAATAATACCTCCAAGAGAATTGTGAAAAATACCATTTAAATAAAGTGTAAATCCAACGAAAAGTCATGGCACGGTTCATTTTATTAAGACAATTCAACACATAATACACACCCTACAATTCACATTGAAATTGATTGTATGACAATTCATCTCATAATTTACACTTTACAATTCATATACAAATTTATGAAAACTGATTGAGTTAGTAGGTAAAAATGATTCGAATTATGAAAATTATCCGTGGACCACTCCACGTAAATTTTTGTGTTAAATATAAGTCTTATAAAATAATGTTACATTGATTACACATAAGAACAGTTTTGTGCTCATTTGAGCAGATCAAATAAGAAGTTCATCGAGATTAAGTATGTTCCAATTAAGATATTATTAGTATTAAATAAACTGGTAATTCATATTTTTATTCAACTAAACTTCAATAATCGACACTGTACAGTATACATGTGTAAATTAAAATTTTCAGTTTCTGCACAAATTGTATTGTATTGTATGATCTATATATCTCACAAATTGAAACAACCATTAGCGCCAGATTTCAGCGCAGCCTTCACGGGCGGCGCCGTCTCGGAGAAGCCAGTCGCCTCCCATCGCCGCCTCGCCGACGGTCGCGGGAGGTTCTCCGGCACGATTGTTTCGAGCGAATTGATCCGCCACGGCTGGCAAGCCCTCTTCTCACTCCACCTTGAGACGCCGACGAAGACCGTCGGCGATTGGGAATCCACTGCAACGGCTCTTTCCACCACCGCGAAATCGGCGATCTCAACTCCGATGATGGCGCATGTTAGCCCCAGCACGCATTGATTTCGCCACGATCGTTCCTTAGGAGTTGCAAGGCCGCGTATAGCAATCGGAGAGGAAGAAGGCGGAGGTGGAGGGATTCGATTGAGAGAGCAATAGGTTGAAATCGCCATTGGTGTGTTTTTGGTAGATATTTTGTTTTTAAAGCGTTGTGGATTTATTTATATAAAAGTCGCTAATTTAAATAGGAGAAAAAGGTTTGGGAATTATGATTGTGATGGTCAGTTAACGGTGGCTGCAGAATCAAGATCTTTCTTTCCCTTGCCGTCTACTATTCTCACTCTTATTTCCCCTTAATAATACTATTATTTATTATTTATTTCCAAAACTCAATTATTGAGTTACCAATTATGGCAAAATATTTAAATGCTATTGAGAAGAATATAATATTTCAACATCGTTACTCAAAATATATTTCCCAAAAAAGCTAAATAGATAACTACAAAATTTTCTTTTTATTATAAAATAATGGGGAGTATATTTTATGGACATGCAATTTTGTATAGTTTGAGTAGGTGGTCGAGTTGTTGTCTATGTGAAGTACACGTTACAATTTCTTTCTCCCATCGAATCCATTTGTCTTTCTCTACTTGATTTAGAAATATGAGATTGGAATTTCAATATTATTACTCTTTTAACTTTAGTATCCATCCAACCTTAGAGTTCAAAATATTTTTTTTCGTATTCTTTGAAATGAATGAATGATTACTTGGAAGCTTTATTTAGAATTGTTTGATAGCACTTCACAAGCTACCAAGAAATGTATGTCTGGATCAGATACATAAATATTTAACAATCTCAAAGAACTTTAAATGAGATACGTATATTCAGATATTTTATTGAGTGAGTCTAATATAAGACCGTCTCACATGTCATTTCATGTGAGATAGGTCAACTCATAATCTACACTTCACAATTCACATATAAATTTATGGATATGTGTATGCTTAATGGGTAAAAAGGATCGTCTCACGGAAATCGGAGTCAACCGTCTCACGCAAATTTTTGTGTATTTTATTATAGCGAAAAGTTTATAATAATGGCCAAATTATTTGTTTTGTAAAATCTTTGTGATACACTCATCAATTCACAATTCATAACATATAATATAAAGTTGAGTTACAAAAATAATTTTGTAAGTCCATTTGATCGATAATTCTGTAACTACTTTCATTGTTTTTTTTTTTTTTTTTTGCATTTTTGCGAGAACTATTTCTTTAATCCCATCCAACTCCCCCTTTTTCCAATGAATTGGGAGGTTTACTTAATCAACTACCTCTTTCATTTTTTGCCTTTATGCAAGTAACTTCTTATAGGTTTTATATTACACTATGAGTCTTATTTAATTCATTGGAAATAGTTGATATGATTGGGTTGTATCTTTATTATGATTGTCTAATGTGAACGGATGTGTACTTATGGGTCAGATCGGCCCAATATGAGACCACGAGATGATGTTATATGAAAATCTAAATGAAATTTAGATTAAGTTTTAGAGATGAAACTTTAGCCTAATAAAATATCAGTTAGGCTAAGGCCAAGCCTAGCCCAACCCGATTGTTGATTAGGACGAATGTCCGTTGTGCAACATGTGACAGTCAACAATCGTGTTTTTTAATTGGAAAATATATATTGTATCCACTTAAAATATATTTGGATTCGATTTATATTAGGAAAAAAACTTTTGAGGGATAATTTAGCAGTATATATCCAAATATGTTACAATATAAAAATAAGTACCCAATTATACATGAAGATGAATGAACTCCCATTTCATGTTTGAAAGTGAAATCTTCTCAAATTAAAACAAAAGCAGTAAATGTAAATGATGAAAAAAAAGGCAGGAGGAGGATCAAATATATATATATATATATATATATAGTTTGAGCTTCAAGCTGGTTCAAGCGGCTGCCTCCAGCGTCTGGCCTTTTCCAGCGCATCCTCCTCAGGTGAACCGTCGATAATTCTATCTTTATATTGTTCAAACTATGCCCATATACTAATAATACTATAAAGAGCGTCGATCAGTATTCCGGCGAGAGGAGCATCGGAGCCCAACGGTACTGTTGGGCTCAATACTGTAAATCGATGTCAAAATCAGGCGCTCTGAAAAACGAGAATGGGGCACTCACTGTCGCTCAATTAGGTCAATCAGGTTGCATGCATGGAGAGTGTATGACACGTGTTGTGATTTGATTTCATTCACAGAAATCATATTGTATAACCACTCCATATGCATACTCGACTCTCTCGCAGGTGAACAAGTACTACTAGTAAGGACTGTTGGGATTATATATAATATTATCATTCTTCTTACTTATATTGTATATGACATATTTCTACTACATTATTAAACTGATATATTAGAGAGGGGTGAGGGGAGAATGGAGGGTGCTGTTCAACTAATAATATAAAATAAAAATAAAATAACATTGAATAATATATAAACTAAAAACAAAATAACATTGAAACTTGATTATAAAACAACTCGATTAATAGCATCGCCGCCACCGCAGCCATCTGTCGGGATTAACAGCTTCACAGACTAATCTCCTCTAATCCAAGAGAAGAACACTTTGAACTCTATAACTTCAATCAATCCGAGTTGATTGAATCAACACCAAGACAAAATGCAAAATTAAAGCAACACACAACTATTACGTGGTTCGGCTTCAAAATGCCTACATCCATGGGCAAATCAGGTGGGGAACTTTATTGAAATCAAAACAACACTCAATCTAAGAACAAAACCCTAATTTGAGCTACTGATTTCACTCAACTCAAACTCACTTATTTCTCTAGCTTTTCTCCAAGACTTGCACCTATTTATAGACGGTTTTACAAGGAAATCGCAGAAGCTTGAAACACGCAAATCGGTGTAGAAACGAGATCACAGTCTCAACTTGAGATTCCATCTTCGAAGCTCTTCTCATGCCTGCGAAATAACAACAGCCGTTGGATCGCGCTTGATCTGATCAATAACCCAGAATCATTCCGGTCCAAAACATGCTTCTTTAAGTAAGAAACGCATAGCAAAATAAGAAAGATACATGGCTAATTTTCACACCATCCGCTGTGAGAACACTGAAAATGACAGTGCATTGTCCATCTCAATCTTCACATTACATTCAATACCAATCTTCACATCATTCAATACCGATACCAATCTACCAATCTTCACATCATTCAATACCCACATCATTCAATACCGATATCAATCTTCACATCATTCAATACCGTGAGGACACTGAAAATGGATCTTCACATTTCATTCAATACATACCAATCTTCACATCATTCAATACCGTGAGAACACTGAAAATGGATCTTCACATTACATTCAATACCAATCTTCGATCTTCACATCATTCAATACCGTGAGGATACTGAAAATGGCCGCAACTGCCATCGGCGGTGCATATCCATCTCAATCTTAACATTACATGCAGTTGCATAGTCCATCTCAATCTTAACATTACATTTGAATTGAAATAATCACCCAACTCCTCCATTTTATCTTAGCATAATCCATCTCAATTTTCACATTACAGAGGAAGAAAAACTAGTTTCGTTTCTTCTACCTCCCTAGCCTCTAACCTCTTTCTTTTTCCAACTAAAAAAAGCCACCAAACGTTTCAATGGCTTTTTCCCTAATTCTTTGGTGATTGTAACACTAAAATGACTAAGATGTGAAATGAAATAATCACCTCCATTTTATCTTACTCAACTCTCCACCTCTCTCTTTTAAGTCACAACTTTGCTATCTCTCTCACCTTTATAATAGATATTGAGGACTTTTATAAGAGTAAAGAAGAATAACAAATATTGAGGAATTTTTTACGAGTAACAGAGGATAACAAATGATGATATTTTTTGGAGTAAATTCAATGACTAAAGAATTTGGTGAGGATATTTCTCAACTCTACTATCTCTTCCCCCGTTATAAGAGTAAAAGAGTATGACATATATTGATGATTTTTTTTAAGAGTAACAGAGGATATATTTTTGAGAGTAAATTTAATGACCGAACAATTTGGTGAGGATATTTTTGGGAGTTAATTCAATGACTACATAATTTGGGAAGAAAGCCATACAAATTATTGTTTCACAAAATTTTGTTCCAAAATTTGTTTCAATGGACAATATAAGTGTGCAACAAATAATGTAAAACTTCAGATTTGGAATGAACATAAAATAAAATGTGTGATAGCTAAGTAAACAAAAAAAAGAAAGTAAAATACATATTTAGAGTAAAATCCATAGATCTGTATGCACGATGCACTAGATTAAAAGTAACAGTAAAATAAGATAAAAGTAAAATCCATAGATTTGTATGCATGATGCACTTGATTAAAAGTAGCAGTAAAACAAGATAAAACTGAAAAGCATAGCAATGTCATACAATGCACTTGATTAAAAGCAGCAGTAAAACAAGATAAAACTGAAAAGCATAGCAATGAAAATATGAATTGGCGGGCATGGGAGATGGAGGGAGGGATGTGGCTAAGGAGATTTGGAAACAAGCATACAACCTACTGCAAAGAGGATCCTCCAAAGCCCGGCCCGTGACGCCACCGTCCATCTATTTTGTCCAAAGTCCCCTTATATTCCATTGGGCACGCAGCTGCACAGCTAGCTATCATCAGGACTGTTTGGACTATTTTCAATTTTCATATTCATCCATACTATATGTATAGTATATTTGTGTATATATTTGATGTATTAGATACACAGTCAATTATCCACTATTTGAGAGAGCTTTGAGATGTACCATGAGTCGATTTTACAGAATTTTGGTCATGAATCAAGAATTTTGGTCATGAATTTGGATTCATGATATGAGATTCACTAATTAGTCTATTTTGAGTTATTATTTGAGTAATGTGGACTAATTAATTTCAAATGTATTCTAATTCGAACCATCTAAAATCTATTTGTTGATAATCCTTAAATTATTTCAAGTTTTCCATCCAACAATACCTTGCAATTCTAAAAGGGCATAAAAATTGATCCCCCGGCTTGGTTTGTCCATTACATTAACAAAATGTGCGTTTGAGTTTTCTTATTTTAACTATATTATCAAAAAAAAAAAAAAAGAGGTTATAAAAGGCTTGAACCTTATAGGTATGTCAAATCTTCAATGACTAATATATCACTAGAAACTTTATATAAAGTAATGGAACATTCTTCCCGTATTAGTATAGATTTTTGAATAATTAATATTATATATTGTTTTTTGTTATAAATTTTATAGATGATCAATTCCTGTGAAAATATTAGCTAACATCGTTTTCAGCAGGTAAGAAAATAATTTTTGTAACCTAAATTTTATCTAAAATGTTAGAATACTCTAGATAAAGAGTAAAAATATGCTTTCGATCCTATATTCATTTATGTCAAAGTTTAAGGTATATCAAAAAAAGTGATTCAAAATAATGTTTTCGTATGCTTGTGGCTAAAATATAAATCATATTTACTATATATGTATGAGGAGATTTGTAATTTTCGTCTTGTAATATAAACATTGTTGTTCTTTTTTTTATAAATATATTTTATGTTTTCAAATTTTGGTAATTCTCCAATTTTATTTAATTTTAGATTCAATTTCATCTGATTTTGTTTGGAAGCCAATTTTTGCGAACGCAGACTTCAAAATTGCTGATATGAATTATCAATTTTAAAATCAATATTATATTTTGATTTTTGTAGCAACTTTAGATTAATATTGAAAAAAAAATGATAATAAGAAAATCGAAATTAAAATAGATCATAAAATATTGTATTATAAAGGATTGCAAAACCTAGAATGATTTTCGAAACAGTTCCATGTAATAAAATTTAATTTGAAATAGAAGCTAGCAGTAAATAGTCATTAGAGAGGTTCAGGTGGTGGCAGTCGCGCAAGTAATTTTCCAGCATCCAAAAAGTGTGATAACAAAAAAAGCAATGACGACAGACATGCAGCCTATTGCATAGGCGAGCCTCCAATTCCGGTCACATATCACCGCAATCGGCTCGTTTCTACCTCTCCCCGGCTGCGCGTGACGATCACGCACCATTTCTCTATCTATATCGTCCAGAGTCGTCTTATATTTCAACATAATCCGTAAAAGCGCGCAGAGGTTGAGAAATCCAGCGAGAAATGAGAGGGAAAACGGAATCCAACGGTACTCGCACTTGGAATGCGATGGAATATTGTAGAATCCGGTGAAAATTACCCCTTGGAAGACGAAATAGTAGTTTGCCAGCTGGAAGGCCTCCTTCTCCAGGTGACGGATTTTCTCCCGCCTCTCCGCGTTGGTTTCGCCGTTCCGGTCATCGCCTTGCCGGAGAAGATTCTGCGCCTCCATGTCTCCGGCCGGTCCCCTCGCTACCTGCGGTTCCTGCACGCGCTGCGCTTGCTCTCCGGCGAACTCTATCCCCATCATTGCACGTACGTGTTTGATACACGCGTTTATGATTTTCCAAAAAATAAAGTGTAAATAAATAGATCGATTTGTAGTTGATATAATGAATTGGTTATTATGTGATTTATATATAAAATTACTGACTTTGTTTAAAGACTTTGGCGACGTGTTGATGATCATGAAAATAATTGATTCGATGAAGAAGAAGAAGATTATTGGCTGCATAACATTAATTTGAATTTAAAATGATCATTAATATTTAGAATGGCCCAAATGCGAAATGAAGAAAAACCAAATTAATGAGTTAAGAATTTGCAAATTAATTAATTAAGCACGACTACACATAAGTATTTGGTACGTAGTTTCGATCACCAACATTATATAAATATATTTCTATCTAGTGCATCGTTTTACCATTTCAAAGTCTATGTTCTTTATTATTTACCTTTAAAATATATATATATCTCCAGTGGCTTCCCTTTTTTCTTAAATACTAGAATAATTAAATTATAAGAAATTGAATTGTGGAAGCAATAATAGGATCATAATTTCTGAAATTGCAGTACATAATCCATAGGCCGATCGGATTGACAATTCGAGCATACACACACATATATATATATGAGCTGGACTCCTGTGAGACCGTCTCATGTGCAACGGCACTCACGCACAGTCGTGTCCTGGAACACGGTCGTGTCCTGGGACACGGTCGACTGTGCGCAATAACACATACTTATAGCTCTAAAAGACATACTTACAGATAAAAATCACATACTTATCCCGACTGTGTCCTGAGACCCGACCATGCACTACAGATTAGTCTTAGTTTTCACGCGAGACACGGTCGTGTTCCAGGGCACGGTCGTGGGCAAGGAAAAAAAATCACATACTTATAGTGAAAAATCACATACTTATTGTTGAAAAAGACATACTTATACACCACAGTCGAGCACGGTCGTGTCCTGGGACACGATCGACCGTGCGCGAGTGTCGTTGCATGTGAGACGGTTGCATATGAGTATTTGTGTATATATATATATAATATTGGAAACAAATAAAAAGGGAAAAACTCTTTTTTGGTCCCGAAAGGAGGCTACTGTCCAATTTTGGTCCCGTTAAAAACTCAAAATCAAAATTAGTCCACTTAAGTCGATTTCTGTCCAATTTCAGTCCTTTCGCCACCGGAAAATCGATTTTCCGGCCATTTTCTGGTGAGTGAGATGCACTCACCCCCAATCCGAATTTTCCGATAACCTAACACTGATGTGGCATTACTTAGCCCATGTGGCATTTATTTTACAATAAAATGTATTCCAACTAATGCCACATCATTATTCATGGCCCCCACTGTCTCTATCTTCCTCAGCTGCCGCTCATAGTTTTCTTCCACGACTGAGGCTTCATCATCGGTAGCGCTGCCACGTCACTATTCCAAAAGTGATCACTACAAAAAAAACGCTGAAAGACAACGCACATAGTGCGTTGTCTTTCCCAGAAAAAAAGCGTTGTCGTATCCAGCGTTGTAAAAGACAGGCGCTGAAAGACAACGCACAAAGTGCGTTGTCTTTCCGGGATACGACAACGCTTTTCATGCGTTGTTGTTAATAAATTCTGCAACATAACTTGCAACACTTTTAAAGCGTTGTCTTTTATGTGTTAGTGTATTTCGTGCAACGCTTTTAAAGCGTTGTCTTTTATGTTTTTGTGTTTTTTGTGCAACACTGGAAAAAGCGTTGTCTTTCTGATTTGCAACGCTTTAAAAGCATTGTCTTTCTGAATAATTTTATTTTCAATTATTTTTTATATTTTGTATCCTGTATAATTATAATATTCAATAATTAAATAAACAAAAAAAATTCATTAAACATATTTCAACATTTAATCGATGTCAAACATACATTAACAAATCCTCCCAACATTCATCTAGTCATAAGATACTAAAATATTATAGAGTTATACGTTTAAAATATTTAAATAATAACATGTTCACAAAGTTAGATTCCATGACATTTCAGTAAGAGTGGAACCTTCACAAAACCAATATCAAGACCTTCGTTTTCTTCATAAACTTCATAGTTACTCCTTAGTTTCCAAGAATCTGTCAAATTTACATGAAAAAAGTTAACTGATTAGCTAAATACAATTGAAATCACTATGCGTAGCTTTCAAATAATGTTATAGAAAAGAAAATACCCACAATTCTATGATGTTAGTGAGATTGCTGAGATTTGATGGCACACTTCCTTTCAAGGGATTTCGATCAAGCCGACACAGACCACAATGATGAGTAACTCCAAAAAATCACAAAGAATTGACTCCAAACATATTCTAAGTCAACTAACCTGTGCTCAGATAGTGCACCTATTATGTGTAATCCATAATTGCTGCTGGTGCTTACTGGTGCATTCAATCCAGCAATGTATATTTTACCATCTCTGCCACCCGCATAAAAGACATGCTCTCCAGGGTCCAGGGAAATTGCATCTATTATCGAAGGGAATACAATATTTCTTAATAATTTCCCTCTAGATAAGCTCCATACCTGGGGTAAGAGCAGAATAATTATGACTCGGTATAACTAATATCATAATTTCAAATGATATTCAGGATCAAGGGATAAAGTCAGGAACCCGTGAATGTTACGAAGAGATTTCTTTAATCACATTCCAACAATCCAGTGGTAGGAATTAGAAACAAACAACATCATTGATATGTGTGATCGTTTTCTTAAACTCAAATAAAGATATGGAAGGAATTTTAAGGAGACAGTATGTCTATTATTTAAGCGAAAAATTAGCTGGAAACACATAGATAATGCTCATATCTTCTTAAAAGACCTGATTTTTCACCTCAGATAAGTTTTTATGTCAAAGCACCAAATTTCCCACCCAATAACAATACAATCACAGTAACATCAAATTTGAGATGAACCTTGCATGTACGACATCCATTAAGCAAATATTCAACAAAATCTTGTACCACAAACACACATACACATACAGACGTGGTTAAACATATAGAAAAAGTGACCAAACATGAACACATCCATCTTCTGCCCCTGAAATCAAAAGGGATTTGTAACATGGAAGCATGCTATCTTGTTTCATTCATGAAATTCATAAACAAAAAAAAATTCTCAATCTACTGCCAAAGTGCATCTTTGGACTTTCTAATATATACTCAAAGTAAGGAAACATTAGAATTTAAGTCTAGCAAAATACCTTCAAGGTTGAAAGGAAAGAACTTAAACTTTGCTGCAAAATACCTCAATTTAAGTCTCTTTTTTCCTTTGCTGCAATTCAAGAGCCAAGAAATATGCAATCAATCGCTCTCCTGTTTACACCATAATTAACCCCAATACCGCTAGTGGATCCAAGCGCAGAGAGGGTGGGGACAGCGGGTGTGACGGAGGCAAAGGGGGTGGGTTTGGGGACGGCGGCGGGCTAGCGGCTGCGAGGGGAGGAGGGAGAAACTTCAACGTTCAGTCTAGGCAGCGGCGGCGAGGGGCACTGGCGTGGGCAACAGCGGAGTGACGGAGGCAGGGCAGCAGCTGTGTTGGATAGAGGCTGGGCAAGCGTCGGCGATGGACGGAGGAGCTCCAAACGCGGCGTCGAGGCACGGGCTGCAGCGGCGTCTAGTGACGAAGGCGGCGGCTGGGGAACGGGGGAGGCAGCGAGGCGATGGCAGGGGCGGAGCCACGACAGTGGTGAGATGTGCGGCGTAGCATCAAGGATAGGGACAAGGATGGGGGTGGGTGGCGGTTGAGAGAGAGGGGACAGTGGCGGGTGGCGGTTGAGAGAGGGGGGATGGCGGCGGGCGGCGGCTGGGGAACGGGGGTGGAGCCATGAGAGATGAGAGAGATAGGGTTTCATTTGGATTCAATTTGGGGATTTCAACTTTTACTAACTCTTTTTACTTACTTAGCCATGAGAGATGAGAGAGAAATAGCGTTGCAAATGCGTTGTCTATTGGTGAAAAAATGCACTGAAATTACAACACATATAAAGCGTTGCAAAAAGCGTTGTTTATCAGAGCAAAAAAAGCACTGAAAGACAACGCCCCTCAAAAGCGTTGCAAAAAGCGTTGCAAACAAGCGTTGTCTATCAGCGCAAAAGTGCGCTGAAAGACAACCCCTTATCAAAAGCATTGTCTTTCTGCGAACTTGCGTTGTCTTTTAGCACAATCCAACACAGAAAGAACGCTTTTTGTAAAAACTGTTGTAAATTTCAGAAAGACAACAGAAAGCGTTATCTTTACTGTGTTGTCTTTCTACATTTTTCTTGTAGTGGATCTTCTCGGTGGAGAAACGATCCAAGGGTTTCGGCAAGCCGACGAGGTGGCGGTGGCACCAGTTGAGGATGGCGGACCTGAGAGCGAGGTTAGGGATGACGACGATGAAATCGACGACGACATCGTCGGAAAGAGTGGGCCTGAAAGAGAGAGAAACACAGGCGAGGACGCAGCTGCGCTCGAAGGTGTGGCCCAATGGTGTAATTACAGGGTCCACCATGATTGAGCCCTAAATTGGGCACATGAATTTTACTGGAATTGAAGGGTGTTGCTCAATTAATCTGATTCTCATCTTCCTTCTTCTTTAATGGTGATTTGTGGAAGACCTTGACGGAGAGGGTGTTCGTCTTGGGAGAAGACCTTGACGGAGAAGGACTTTGTTAGTGTTGGATTTTCCAACATTGATTTATTTTTCCTTTTTCAATCTTTTCCTAAATCATTGATTTGATTTGATTTGATTTCTTGATGAAATTAGATTTATCAATTAAGATTTGATTCTAATCTCACATATCTTTCTTTTCAAGAAACAAATAAGTCTTAACAAAACTTTTCTTATCTTTAAGGAAAGAAGATCATATCTTTGTGTGTGCTTGTTTTGATAGGATTTGATATGATTGGATTTGAGAGATCCATGCTGGGGTGTGGTGCAAGACTGACTATTCATTTGGAGTCTATAAATAGGACGAGAAGACTGAAGATCAAGACGCATAAAAAGAGCTTCAATATTTCGAGTTTACCAGTGTCCTGCCGGTGTTAACACCATAGACGACACCACCTTGTTTTCTTTTCTCTATGTCATAGAGTTTGGATGCTTGTGACTATTTAGTAAAGATAGGGATTTTAGTGTACTTTTGATAGTCTTTGCATATGTTCATAGGTGTCCCTTGTCTTCTTTTTTCTATGTCACAGGGTTTGGATACTCGTGACTATTTAGTAAAGATAGGGATTTTAGTGAACTTTTGATGCTTGTGACTATTTAGTAAAGATAAGAATTTTAGTGAACTTTTGAGAGTCTTTGCATCTTTTCTCTATGTCATAGGGTTTGGATGCTCGTGACTATTTAGTAAAGATAGAGATTTTAGTGAACTTTTGAGAGTCTTTGCATATGTTTATAGGTTTCCTTGCTATTCACAAAAGACGTATTGAATGCTTGTAAAGAGAATCTTATCTTGATATTACTCTATCTCCTTGTACTGCAACGATTATCTAATAAAGGAGTTTTTGCCCTGAAGGCAATCCACAATTATTTGTATGTATTTGTATACTCGTGGATAAATCTCTATCTCTTGATGATCTTTTTGTTATTTTATTTTTATTCCGTTGGTGTTGTTGACACACTAGACTACACCGTGTATTCTGATTTTGATACTTGTTTTTTATTGTGCTTTCTTGTAGATTACAGACCACGCAAAAAACCAGACTTGTGGCGGCGGAAGAAGGTGGCAGCGGAAAAGGATAGGTGGTGCTCGTGGCGGCGGAAGGAGGTGTTTTTAATTTCATTTTCCCTGAATTAATTTAGTTTTGGATTTCTTAATTCATTTTATTATTTCAGGATTTGATGTGGCACCCAAATGGACTACCAACTGGTTAAAAATTAGCCATGTCAGCGCGTTCGGATGAATTGTTCAAATTGCGGGCGAGTGCAGTACACTCACTGAAAATTGGTCCGAATTTTGAAGTTTCCGACGAAATTGGACAAAAATTGAGATAACATGACTAAAATTGAAAATCGGATTTTAGGAAAACTAAAATGGGACGACACCTCTAAGAGGAGCAAAATTGAATTTAACCCCTTATAATTGTGGTGATGGAAAAGAAGACGCTAGTCTAATTGTGACATGGAGTGATAAACGGGAACAAAATTTCATGCAAGTTATATCTCACTTTACTTAATCATCCAATAAAAATTTACATATATTGAAGAGAAACGACAGATTATATAGAAAAATGAACATTAATTATAAATATGGTAACTATTGCAAACTGTTTTATTGTATAAACATGGGAAGTAATAAACTAAATTCAAGCTGATCAAGATGACAACACACACACAATATATATATATATATATATGATAAGAATCACAGAGCAGATAAGGAGAGAAAGCGATATGGAAGGAGAAAACGAGCAGAGACAACCACTGAAAAGGCGAGAGTTAAGAGAAGAAGGCGAGTGGTGCTCATGTGCTTTCTCCGAAGCGCAAGCAGTTGGTAACTCCTGATCTTCTCAGCAGCCGCCAAGCTCTCACCGGAATCTGACGTGGCACCAGCTCTTCGCCTCTCCTCTTTTGGCCCAGATGCCGCTGCTTTGGTACTGCTACTACTCCCACCTGAAACTTCTTCCCTGCACATGCGCCATTCAATTATATATATGATCATGAGCTAACTAGTTTCATGAAATTTGTTTTATTAATTTGCAAGTATACACACACACACAGACATACCTCAAATATATTTGTACAATTCCGGTCACCTCTCTCTTATTCCAGCTGCTCTTCTTTCCAAAGGCGGGGCCAACCACCCTATGTTTATCATCATCACATCATCCATATCATCAACTGAAAACAATTTATTTATTTTTAACAATAACATCTATATTTTCTAAATTAATTATACATCTGAAAAGATCATAAATAAAAAAATTTAAGAATTACTGGAGGCGGCGGAGGTAGTCGGCGAAACACCTCTTCTCCTTGACTCCGCCAACAGAAAACACATAACCATTACTAGTAGGTTCGCATTTGAATATGATCCGGGCCATGTACAAAAGGTGATCAATCGGATGTAAGTGTATCCCAGTGAACACTCCGTTGAGTAGAACCCGGATGAGCCAGTTTGAGCCATGGGCCCGGCAGCACCTAAGGATCTGAGAAAGATCGACACTCCCGGCTTTGCCGGCACCCAAACTCGGGAGTGTGCAAACCCTTCGCGCAACATCAAACTCGATCAAATGATCGGTTTGGTTATGTAGCTCAGTAGTTAGAGGGAACATCATGATCTATCCTTGAATTTTACTCTGATGAGATAATAGTGGGGGAATTTTTGGACCAAAGTGAACTCCATGGAGAATCGGATAAAGATTAATTGGACATTGTTATACAAGCTAATACAAATTGGATGAAAATATGTTTCAAGTGAAGATGGATGCCTAGTTTTTTTTTTTTATAGAGATCACTCACTATGTTTGCTAGAAGCCTAGAAGTAATACTGGTTTTGGGATATAATCGCACTGTCAGATCCTACTCAGAGTGACATGGACTATTGACATTACTCAGAGTGACGTGGAATTAATATTGACTTTAGAGCTCAGTTTTGGGTATCTTTATCCTTGCCTTTATATTATTGATCCATTTCTGAATTACATTTATATCTTATATTTAAGCTGCTTCATTTTATTTTATTTTGATATCTCAATGTTATAATTAGCGCAACTAACAGGTTAAAGATTCAGTTATGAAACAAAATTAATCAATTTTGATCCTATAACAAAAAGAGTTACTCTCCTGTGCACCAATTGTGATCCGTGCCCGCGCCTCTTTACCTTTTTCACGTGTTTTGGTCGTTACTTTCACGTTATATTAGTGTTACTTTAGTGTTATGTTAAGTTACCTTCGCGTTATATTAATGTGACCACATCTACAAATTTCATATCCTTAATTTAAAACTATTGAACTAAAATAACACGAAGGTAACATTAATATAACATGAAGGTAATACTAACATAACATGAGGTAACACTAACATAACATGAAGGTAACTCTAACATAACGTGAGGGTATGACTGCCTGGAGCGAAGCGTGGTGGGTTTGAGCACACCCACCAGGCGCGTGGGCACGTGAGAGAGTGTTGGGACGCTTGAAAACGCGTGTTAGAGGCTCGTGGGACGGGTCAATCCGGATGCATGGATCCTAGAACCATGCACCAGTTGCACAAAATATTTTGCCTAAAATAATCAAATTTCAATCAATTGTTCATAGAATTTTACGAAATTCGTTGGAAATCTACTAGCTACTCTCGAACGCCATTAAAAAAACATGAGAATTTCAGATCATTTTGCTAACTTTGATGTGGAAAATTGTAAAAGAACAAAAATACGTAGTTTTCCAAGCTAGAAAAGTGGTGTCACTAGTTGCCTTGCATCTAGTCTCAACCTTAGTAGGTTCTGCTGATTACTAGCCACGAGACTTGGATAAAAGTTAGAAAACTTAAGAGTCGATCATATCATTTAAGAGCAAAAAAAAGTGGATTGTTTAGGTTCTCCATATTATCAAAATAAAAACTCATGTGAGATTGTCTAACAGATAGTTTTCGTGAGACGGATCCTTATTACTCATGAATTAAACTCATATCCATAGATTTTCATGTGAATTTTTAAGTGTGGGTTATGAGTTGACCCGTCTCACGAAAAAAGATCCGTGAGATGATCTCACATAAGACCTACTCAATCGCTCTTACTATTCAAAAGTGGTGTATATACAACACATTCTTATAAACTGTCACATTGCATACAATATTGTGTATAAATAGAACATTAATTATGGCGTAATAGAATACACTAGTGATTACCAAATCTAGAAGGTAGTAGCATTACATTGCAGCATGGTTTTCATCTTTATCTGCTGCCTTGTGGACACCAAATCTGCGAAAGGGCGTTGGATTTGCTGTATCAAAACTTCTAAAATGTGGCCGCTCTATGAGTTTATATAGAGAATAAATGTTTTGCATGGTGGGAGGGCATTTTTGACTTTTCATAACCTTTCGAGATGCCGTATCATTGTTTAATCGTCCAACCAATAGGATCAGATCGAGGGTGGGTTGAACAAAATTAATTAATTTAATATTCCTTGTTTTTCTCTATTATAGTTCATACTTATAAGTCAATCATCATTCATACGATTTAATTTAATATAAAAATTTAGGCAAAATGTTTTGTCAAACTGGTGCATGGATTCTCTGACGCACGTTTTCATGCGCTCCCACGCACTTGGTGTGTGCGCTCAAACCCACTAAAATTCACTTCAGGCAGTCATACCTTCATGTTATGTTACTGTTACTTTCATGAAGGTCAGTCTAATACTAACATGAATGTATAATTAACATTGTTTTTTACCTTCATGATATGTTAGTGTTACCTTCATATTATATTAGTGTTACCTTCGTGTTATTTTAGTTCAATGGTTTTAAACTAAAGATATGTAATCTTTTGAAATGAGGTTACACTAACATAACACGAAGGTAACACTAACATAACACGAATGTAACACTAACATAACATGAAGGTAATGACCAAAACACGTGAAAAAGTAAAAAAGCGCGGGTCAGGCAGGCCAGCCCATTCCGCGCGCGGCCCGGTTGCATGGATCTCAGATTTGTGCAACTGATGTACAGGAGATTAACTCAAAAAATTAATATAAATCTCCCACAAATTTAAGTTATAACATTGAGCGGGTCATAACTTGTGATTAATAATTTAATCTAACAATTTGATTCATGGAGAATAATTAATAATTTAATCTGACAAATTGATTCATGGAGAATAATTTAACAAGTTATGAGTGATGAACTTGCGTATCTCACAAAAGTATATTCGTGAGATGAAATTATGTTAGTTCTTCTAAAATTATCATATATGACTAAAACAAATATATAGACAAAACATGATAGTCTCGTGGCAAATGTTACTTTCTTTCTAGGTCTAAATCATAGATTTGAGGCACTTATAATAGACGTGAAATATTTTGCTTATCTAAAATTTAAAACTCTACATCTAATAGAGTATCAAACAAGTTAGTCAAACCCAATTTGGAAGAAATTGGCTAGTCATTGAATAGGATAAATACTAGAAATATCAAAGACCTCAATAGTTTGAATGACTCCAAAATTTATTTAAATGACATTCTTCTATAGCGCTGTATTGATCAATTTTTTTGGCATGTACATAGTCAATTTTTTTGACATGTATGTTATACATAATTTTATTTAGGGGAAATATCAATTTTAGTCCAATAATTTAAGATTGGTCCAATTTTAATGAACTATGTCATCTTTAATTTTGATTTATCGATTATTATCGGATTTTTTCAATTTCAATTTGTTTTCATCGGTACAACCAAAATTGTATAATTACAACTTAAATACACTTTTTGTTCATATTTTTCTGTCACTTACCTCACATTATGTCATCACATATCCCTATTTAATTCAATAGAAAGCAACAGCTAGCTCGCCTGCAATTTCCTTGCGTGTATCGGAGCTTTATTCTTGCGTATGTTTATTGCTCAAATATGCCACGTCATGTTTTTTAGGGTCACAAAATAATTAAGCTAGTTGTTCATGATTTCAGGTAAAATATGAATGTTGACTTTTTTGTTTTGTTTTTTTATTTTGGATTTTGGCTTTTTAAATAGTAATATATCTTTCACTCTCGCCAAAAGTTTTATTCAGCTTCAAGTGTGTGATTTATAAATTCCTTTTTCTTTTTAGTTGTAATAATATATATATATATAAATTTATTTCATGGATGTGCTTGATGATGTAACTATTTTCAAATTTTCTATAGGTAATTTCGAATCAATCATCTATTTCAGCTCGATGCTTCTTTTACATTTCAATAATGTTATATGTAAATTGATAGTCATCTTATACATATGACGGATGATAATTATACTAAGACATGGGGTTAAACATGGATATGGAATAGATGATCACATAATGGCTAAGAGTGAGTTTTGTGTGAGACCGTCTCACGGATCCCATTCACGGGTCAACCCGACCCGGTCAACGATCAACGGTCAACGGTCAATGCCGGTTAATGGTCGGTCAAAGGTCGGTCAACGCCGTTGACCAAAAAGTATTACATGTTATGCATAAAAGTATTACATGTCATATATAAAAGTATTACATTCATAATGTAATACTGTTATTCTACTCACATAATACTTTTATGTGTATCATGTGATACTTTAAATTAGTATTACGTAATACATATAAAAGTATTACATGATATATATAAAAGTATTACTTGTTTATTTCAATAGTATTACATGTTGCACACAGAAGTATTACATTATGAGAGTATTACTTGTTGATTTCAATAATATTACATGTTGTACATAAAAGTATTACATTTGAGTATTAGACAATATTTTTCTATATATCATATAATATTTCATAGTATTACATGATATACATAAAAGTATTACTTGTTGATTTCAATAGTATTACATGTTACACATAAAAGTATCACATGATGTATATAAAAATATTACTTGTTGATTTCAATAGTATTAGATGTTACACATATAAGTATTACATGTTGCACATAAAAATATTGCATGATGTTATGTTCTTATAATGTAATAATACTTTTGTGTGTATTAGATAATATATTTTTATATATCATTTAATACTTCATAATGTAATACTTTCATATATATTAGGTGATACTTTTCTATAGATCGGATAATACTTTTGTATTATATACATATAATGTATAATATATTACAAAAGTATTAGATGATATATATAAAAATATTACTCACTACACATAAAAGTATTACATATTTTCATACACTCTAACCAAACCCAAAATAATACTATTTTACAAAAGTATTACATAGTATATTGAAAAGTAATACCTAAAACACACAAAAGTATTATATAATTTCTCAAAACTTTGTCACACATGATACACATAAAAGTATTACCTTATAAAAGTAAAAGTATTACATTTATAATGTAATACTTTCATGTATGTTGTGTACTACTTTTACATATAATATGTAATACTTTTGGTCAACGGAGTTGACCGACCGTTGACCGGTGTTGACCAACCATTGACCGGCGTTGACTTTTGACTGTTGACCGTTGACTTTGACTTTGACCGGGTTGAGTTGACCCGTCTCATGAAATGGGATCCGTGAGACGGTCTCATACAAGAATTTGCCATTGGCTAATCACGTCTATATGTTCAATCTAATTGAAGGGACAATTTGGAAATAAAAAACAAATTGGCTAAAACAACAGTTAACTTGTAAAAATGGGACAAAAAATTGACAAAAATAACCCAAAACTTTTTGTTATTTTTTCTACCGGACCTATAAAATGCATTCAAAATAAATGTTAGTTAATATATCGTGTATTGTTAATTTAATATTAATTAAGAACACAAACTAATATATAGTGAGAGTTTTAAATAAACATAGAATGATAAAACACAGATGCAATACGTAAACTGGCTAATCGCTATAATTATTATAACTATTTTTAATAAAAACATTAGTAGTAGTAATAAACATATTATAATTAATAATATATCATCATCAAATCATCATACAGCTGTATGGGCCGGCTACTCATCTTTTTGTGACTCAGGAATATAGTTAAGTTTGGGCCTATCAAATTTGGGCTTATCGAGGTGGACCATTTCTATTTAATGTGGCCCAAATAAAGTATCTATATGGATTTTAAAGTGAACTGTACCTGCGCAATCACCAAGCCCATATTAAAAAAAAAAAAAATCACCAAGCCCATATTAGCAATTTAACAGGCTCAATTATGATTTAAAACTTAATAATTCAAAGCTTTGTTGCTTAACCTTTAATTTTCAATTTTTACAGATCTTAAGCACTATTAGTCTACTACAAGTCTACATGCCGTCTCTAAATAAAAGCAAATTTCCTTTGAATGCGTGGTTGAATTTATTTGTCTACATCCACATAATATTTATAATTTTTTATTGTAAATCTGTATTTTAGACAGGGGTATTGCAGTCATTCTATAAAAATAAATTCAGCTAATAAATGTATCATAGTTTATGTGGAATAACATTAAATGACAAACAAATTAAAACGAATGGAGTGTACGGTAAGAATTATTAAAACATTTAACGGAGATATTTAGTGGCATACTCGGGTTTGTGTTCTATTTTAATGAAGTGGAGACCTTAAAATTAATTTCATTTGGGAAAAGTAAAAGCTAATGTATTCTCTATATTATAATTTCAAAAGTAACACTCTCTTGAATTAATATGCCTTTCAAATCAATTATTTCAAAAAATAAAGGTTATTTCCATGTGGTCTATGTTATAGGCTTTAATCTTTATTTGCCTAACCTGTTAAAGTAGGGACCACATAACCACTAACAAGAAATGAAGATTAAATGGGACTTAATAAAATGCAGCAATTTACAAATTAAACACTACAAAAAATTGGTTGAAAATAAAAGCTGCATAAGAAAAGCGTAGGAACTTGAATCTGTGTTCAAAAGAATCAACATTTTTTTTTTGCATACGAAGGAAGATTAGATGATGAAATCTCTTCTCTAAATGTTGTTACACAATTTACATGAAAATATTATAATACAGGTAGTCTCTTATCGAGATATTTCATTTAGGTATTTATATATAATTAGTGATGTTAATTTAACATAATGAATTAGGTGAAACTTTATTATATACATATTTTTAAACCAAACTTGATTATAGGACCGGTGTCTTTATTATATTTAAAATATCCAGAAAATACGTGTCACAATAAAAACCAATAAAACCAAAATCCAAGGTGGAAATTGTGGTGAATTGGGGAATAAAATAAAAGAAAACTGCATGCGAGAAAGTACCTTCAAAAGTGCACACGTCAGTTGCCAAACGTCACACGACACCGTTTCAGCGTTGTACACATCACCCCTTTCCAATATATATACGGAACTCGCAGAGCCTGATTTTCCTCTCACCCGACGCTAAAACTTCAACGCTCTCTCTCTCCTCTCTCTCTCAAGATCTCTTCCTACTATACATACACAAATCTGCATTTATTTTTGTTACAAACCCTAGACCCCAAATCCGGAATCCTACTAAGATTACCAAAGCCCCGAATTTCCAGCCCCATTGCGTCGGAACTGAATTCTCTTCTCCCTATTTTCTTCTTGTTTTGAGTTTTTAACTCAAAAAGCTTGCAACTTCTTTCGAAGGAGTGATGGTTGAGATTTGTAATGGAGGGCAGTAGAATAATCATCGACAATGCTGATGGTTCCAGAGAGAACTGCAGCTCTGGGGACGGACGCCCGCCGATTCCCAACTCCTTAGGCGGCGGCGGCCGAGGCGGCTACCGACACTTCTTGGACTCTGGTGGAACACCGCCTTTGTCTGCTAAGTCACTCGTTCGACATTCCTCTTTGGTAATTCCAGTTAAAGTTCGTCTTTTCTCGCTTCTTTTTGTTAATTTCGACTTGGAGGAATGAGAGATTTGGGGATGCCAGATTGATGTTATTGCTGTTTTCAGGTCATTTTGTTTTGGGTGATTATTTAGCTGTAATTCTGTAATTCAGTTTATGGGACCATGAGATTGCATTATTGTGAATGTAATGCTGCTCGGAGGAATTGCATTTCTGATCTGGGGGAGGGAAAGGGGGAAATTATTAGGGGTGTTCAGTTACTCGATTCTTCTAGGCTGTACATGAACATTTATATTCTCTGAATCTATTGGTTAGATTTTCCTGTGGAAAACCAAATCTAGAAAGAAGATAATAAGGTTTTTGAGTGCTTATATGCTTGAATTCGAGGTGCTAATTGCGTAATGAGGTGTCAGTTATAGAATGTGTGTCATGGTATATTGGTAATAATGTTTCGTCAGTACCCACACACGGCTTATTTTCTTCATAGGTGATGTAATTGTCTAATTTGGCTTTATAGACAATTTATGTATTTGGTTTCCTGCCATTTTTTCAGCCTTATTCCGTTAATCATTAACAGTGGTTAGGGAAAATGAGATGACTTGGATTCTCTCTGGTCTTAGAGTCATGGGAAATGCAACCCAATAAAAGCTATTGATTTTGTTGACAATTAGTTGGCTATTTAACCGTATAGCCCTGACCAAGGTTCTCTCTGTGCTTCTTGGACTAGATTTAGGGTATCTTTTGGTCTAATAATAGTTTATGTATTGAACTGCCTAGTAGTTTATTGTTTCTAGTGTATCTATCTGTTACTCTTCAATGATGGTTTCAAATGGCATGGCCACATTTAATTTTTCACTTCTTTATATTTCTCATTCCACATATAAGGATTACATTTTAACTAGAGCTTTATCAGGTAAAGATCAGGCCATCAGATATTTTGAGCGAACCAAGACTGAGTGGAGATGATAGTGATACAAAATACATTCCCATGCTTCGCTCAGGTGCGTGGACTGACATTGGTTCTCGGAAGAGCATGGAAGATGCCTTTGTTTGTGCTGACAATTTGATGCATGAGTATGGGTTAAATATTCCCAGTGAAAGTTCTGGTGCATTCTATGGGGTAACTCTTCCAACTCAAGCTTACTTTTTTTTTCTTACTTCCACACCAGATCTGCCCGTTAATATGGCTCTGTTGTTCATATGGCCTTGTTATGCATTTTATTATTTCACTTGCTTATCTGGACAGATAGTGGCAGATTTCTTGAATCAACTTCTCATACTGTCAGATTGCGTCAGCTAATATTATGCCTCTTATTTCCTGGTTAGGTTTTTGATGGACATGGAGGAAAGCATGCTGCTGATTTTGCCTGCTACAATTTGCCAAGGATCATAGTTGAGGATGAGGATTTTCCACAGGAGATTGAAAGGGTACTTTCATCTGCATTTTTACAGACAGATGCTGCTTTTGCTGAAGCTTGCTCCTTGGATGCAGATCTTGCTTCTGGTACCACTGCTTTGGCAGCTGTTGTTATTGGAAGGTCAGTGTTCTAGTAGTTACATAGATTATTTATGGTATTTGGAACAGCATGATATTATTATAGTTGGAAAGTATTGATATTATAATTTGTTCCTTTAGGCGCTCAAGTGTGCATAATGTTGGAATGTTTGGAAATTTGTATTGTATACAACTGATTGGTAAATACAGTAATTGATTGAATGCCTTCTTGTTGTCTGTTTACACAATGCAGCACTCTGGTGGTGGCCAATGCTGGAGACTGCAGAGCTGTGCTTTGTCGAAGGGGTAAAGCAATCGAGATGTCGAGAGATCATAAACCCATATGCATGAGGGAGAGAAGGCGTATAGAAGCTTCAGGAGGGTATGTATACGATGGTTATCTAAACGGACAATTAAACGTTGCTCGTGCTTTAGGAGACTGGCATATGGAAGGATTGAAAGGTGAAGATGGTGGCCCACTCACTGCAGAGCCTGAACTCATGAGCACAAGACTAACAGAAGAAGACGAGTTTTTAATAATCGGGTGCGATGGCCTGTGGGACGTGTTTTTGAGCCAAAATGCAGTGGATTTTGCTCGTAGACGGCTTCAGGAGCACAACGACCCGATGATGTGTAGCAAGGATCTTGTTGATGAGGCTCTGAAGAGAAAGAGTGGCGATAACTTATCAGTGGTTGTCGTCTGTTTCCAGGCGCAACCACCTCCGAACATGGTTGTACCTCGCGGAAGAGTGCAACGGAGCATATCTGCAGAAGGGTTGAAAGAGTTGCAGAGCTTCTTAGACAACTTAGATGATTGAAATGGTGAGTGATTAAAGACACGCTTGTTAACTTTTTCCTTCCTTTTCTTCATCTTTGTTTATGGTTGTTGGTTAATGTTGAGAGAGGATGTAATTTTTAACTGTAACATATGCGGCATTGACTTCCTTTTTCCCCTCTATTCTGTTCATTATTATCAGGCTGCCTCAACACATTTATGTTTACCATTAACATCATCATTTTAAACCAATAGGGTTTCTTCTTCATTACTGTGTCAATCTCTGATCACATCCTTTTCAGATCCACTATGATTGAAGTTTTTTGGTCGAGAAATGGTTTAACCTTGTATTAATTTCTTTGAACTAAGTTTTATTTCCTTGTCAAAGAGAATCAAAAAGTTGATGAAAACATTATGACATGTGCAATAATGAAAATTTTGGTATTTCATGTAGACTGATCTGTACAAATATTTATTGATATTCCAGTTATTCTTTTTTTGTGAATATGAAAATATTGGAGACATATCAGTTATTTTTATCAAAACTGAAATTCCTACCAAAAATGAAAATATTGGAGGATATCACTTGATTTCTAGAAATTAAAATATAAGAGATATATCACTTATTTTCTATTAAAATGAGGATATCAATAATATATTATTACAGTCCATTTTCATTTTGATTATTAAAAAAATAAAAATATCAATAAATATTGGAAATATATTGAATTACGTGGTAAATAGGAAATATGGTATATTTTCAGCTTTGGAGGGACACGTGTCAACTACGAAGTCGTCCTTTTTAAGATTAAGAAAAGAAATTGTCCAAACCAGGCAGCAACTAATTTTCTGTGTTTTGAATTAGGCAGGTACTAAAAGCACCACACAATCTTCTAAGAGAACCACACACATTTTTAATATAATTTAAAAAGATATAAAAAGATTAAAATATCCTTCATTAAAAATAAAAATTATTAAGAAAAAAAAGGGTAAAAGAAACCCTTCTTCTCCAGACTTAGGGATGGCAACGGGGTGGGGTGGGGCCAGGGGAGCAATCCCCATCCCCGTCCCCGCCAACTTCGCGGGGAATTTTTTTTCCCCATCCCGCCCCGCGGGGAAAAATTCCTCCCCATCCCCGCCCCGCGGGGATTCCCCACCCACAAAATATTTTTTATTTAATTTTTTAATATATAAAAAAATAATATTTTAATATATAAAAATAATCCACAAATTCCATATAACTAAAATGTTAACAAAATCACCAAAAAATTATCCAATTTGTATAAAAGATAGTATTAATTATACTATCTTAAAAGTATAATGATAAATTATATTATTACATTTTCATTAATTTTTTCAATACTTAATGCATTTAGAAGAGCATGAGAAACGAGGGTTTTGTATTATTATTAATGTGTATATAAAAATATATTATTTATTTTATAATAATTTAATTAAAATATATTAATACATATATATAAATTGACGGGGCCTCGCGGGGAACGGCCCGCCCCACTAGTCGGGGAGAAAATTGCCCCCGTCCTCGTCCCCGCCCCCGCGGGGTATATTTCGGGGAATCCCGCCCCGTTCGGGGCAGATCCCCGTGGGGAACGGGGATTCCCCGCCCCAGTGCCATCCCTATCCAGACTCCACCCGCCCCACCCCCAATAAAAAAAGAAAAAGGTAAAAGAAACCCCTCTTCTTCGGACTCCACTCGCCCCACCCCCACCCAAATCCAACCCCAGCCCACCCGTCGGCCCCCCACCCCACCCCAGCCCACCGCACTCCCACCTCTGCCCCAGCTCAACTCCAGCAGTCCGCCGCCGCCGTCTCAGCCTGTCGCCCCCCACCCCCTCCCCTGCAAAAAATAAAAATTCATTCTCCCCTCTGCATTCGCCCCCCGCCCCCTCCCCTCTACAAGCCAAGGAGCCCGGCCACGCGCCCAAAAACACTTGTTCGATTTTTCAAAAAATTCGCCCAAAAACAGCAATATTTGCACACAAATTCATCAAATTAAACTCTTGATTCATCAACCCATAACAAACCCTAGAGATATGTGTACAAATTTCTATAAAAATCAACCAAACAAGTGACGAAAATGAAGAATAAATCAACCGAATGTTGCTTGGGATTTTCATAAGTGTTAATGGAGAAGAAGAGAGTGTGTGTGGTGCCTATAGTATTATTGGTATCTAATTTAAATTATTGTGTGATGCCCTTAGCATTTTATGTATTAATGAAAAATATTTTAGTCTTTTTATAAAAAATAATTTATTTAAAAAATGTGTGTGGTGCTTTTAGTTCTTCCCTTTTATTGATGTATTATATTTTCCCAAACCAATCCTTGTTCTCCAAACAAATACGTGTTTCTTTAAAATTATTTCAAGACAAAAATTCCCTTCTTCATCTTCTTCCTCCTTATCCACCGCTGTTTCTTCAGTTTACTTACAGTGTGAATACTGTTCGTTTCTCTCTGCGTGAATGGGTAATCATCTCCTTCCACTTCTTGATTTTTTATTTTTCTTGGAAAGATTCTTGATTTTATTTTTTACTTATAAACTGTGCACTTTCTTGATTTTCTTTCCCCTTTTTCTTATATGCAGTGTGTTAGGGTTTCTTGTTTCTTTTAGTTTTCTTCAGTCTTTTGAGTTAGTTTTGGAGATATTATTATTCACGATCATTTTTGTTATCTCTTCTTGAGATATCTCTGTTTGTTCGTATGACAAATTTCAACGGTTTTAGATCATCTCGTGATAATATCAGCATTGAAAAGAATCTGTGTTCGAGAACTCTTAGATGGTATCATCATTTGGGGGTTGCAGCCGCTCTCTTTATTTATTCTAGGATGTCTCGGATGCTGCTTCGATCTTTTATGGCAGTGACAACATAGAAAGAGGGTACTGTTGAGTAGGATTCCTCATGTTCCTTTTATTCATAGCTTTCCCTGATATATTCTGGATAATTCTATGATCATCGATTAAATTAGCAAGCTGCTATCTATTCAAACTAATGTCCATTTGTATTCAGACATTGCTTGTAATTTTGATGGGACTTAACCTGTCTCGCTCATTACAAGTTTATAGCTACGTAAGGCTGCCAGCTTAATTAGTTTGAGATTGCTGTCATACTCTAATGTGTTCCCATTTTCCAGATTGATACACGTTGTGATTTACATATGGAGGGTGTGGGTGGTATAGATGATAAGAATGTGAAACCTTTATCATCAGGTTCTCTCCAAGTATGGAGTCAATGGCAGCTTTTAGATTCTATTCTTCCTACTGGTGGCTTTGCTCATTCTTTAGGTCTTGAAGCAGCTATGCAAGCTCGCTTAGTCATATCTCCTGAAGATCTAAGAACCTATGTGATCCATGTTTTGGAGAATACAGGAAGCTTGCTTCTTCCTTTTGTATATGCCACCATGATGTCTCCAGATATACAAACATGGCTTAAACTTGATAAAGTATTGAATGCTCTGCTCACAAATGAAGTTGGCCGTAAGGCTTCAACGGGTCAAGGATCAGCACTTATGAGAGTGGCTGCTTCTGTTTTCTTGGAAATTCCTGCTCTTAAAATTATGAGAAGTGAAGCTTTGAGCAGTGGTGATGCTTCTTTTCACCATGCCCCTGTATTTGGGCTTGTATGTGGACTTCTTGGCTTTGACGCTGAGACTACTCAAAGAGCATACATGTTTGTAACCATGAGAGACGTTGTGTCTGCTGCAACAAGGCTAAATTTGATAGGACCTCTAGGAGCAGCTGTGTTACAACATCAGGTTGCTCCGATTGCTGAGAATTTGTCGGCAAAATGGATGAACAGAGCCATTGATGAGGCTTGTCAGACGTGCCCATTGCTCGATACTGTGCACGGTTGTCATGGCTACTTATTTTCCAGACTATTTTGCTCTTGAAGTCCTAGCATTTGAACTACTCTCTGCCTGTGCAATAGGTGTTTGCTATAGCAAAGTGTCAATTGTTGTATGCTGCTGTTTGAAGTTATCATCTTCAATCCTATCTTAACTCTCTACCTTTTCTTTACATTTTTGAACAAAAAAACATGGATTTGTGTGCCACTGGTTGTTTCTGTTTCTCAATTCACTTATATGTAATATTAAAAATTATGTGGTATTTAATTAGAAATATTGAACTATATAATAATTTTTATTATGTAATTGAAATATTATTCAAACATTTTTCTCTCACTTGATTTTGAGCTTCTATCCTAAAGCATTAAAACTTGTAATATTAAAAAATATGTGGTATTTAAGGAATGTTAAATGCAGGGATGGATCTCGTGGTGGGGGAAGCACAAGTTTTCTTTTGATATGTAAGTCTGTCTTATATTTATTTACCTTTGTTTCGTAAAATATGATCATCCTTGTTCCATGAATATGAAAATTTTGAACCCAATTACTAGATCCATCTCCGGTCATATGGCATGAAACTGATGCTAGTCATGAAATTTGCACAAGGAACATCAGCTGAAGTCTTTTGAGACTTCGCTTTATATTTCTTTTGCATCAGAGTAGTATAGTATTTTTGGAGTCATTCCTGAAGAAACAGAAGCAACTTTCTACCAATTTACACTGTACTATATCTAACCTCATTTCTCTCATCTCTTTTGGAAGTTAAATGTTCTGATAGAGAAGGCGAAAATGAAGCCGAAGAGCACAGATATTCCAACAATGATTATTGCAACATATCCCACAAAGTCATGTCTAAATCCAAAGTAGCTTCTAATGAATTCTTCTATTGTTTCATTCGTGTCAAGCTCATCTTGTAAGTCTGCAAACTGTGAAGCAACCAATCCATATAGTGTCCAAGAAATGGGACAAGTGTAATAGTACCATCTCCACCACACTGGCATTCTCTGTTATCAAACAAGAAATATGGATTAGTATAAACCCCCAGTCGTTATTACTAACACGTTTTTGAAATTATGTCTGGTACTTACAGGCTTTGGAATCATGAATCCGGAGAAAAGGTTCCATAGTACGTAGAATGCAGATGAAGATATGGCAGCTATACTCTCATTTGGTGTTACGGCTAATGTCATCATCCCGTATAATGTGAAGTACAACAAGGTGAAGTACATGAAAAATAGGTACCAAAAAAATTTCACAAATGTCCATTCAAATCCAATCATTGCATAGACTATAACACCGTATAAGAGTGTTTGAATGAGAAGGTTAGGTAGTTCAATCACTACCTGCAGGAAAAAGGATTTGGTGAGAGAACTATATATGTTTGTCATCCTATGTTATGCATGTTTTTTTCAAGTTACCTGTCCAAAGGCATATGGCAAAGCAGAATACATTCCTGCTGCTCTTTCTCTGTAAAAAA
This sequence comes from Scutellaria baicalensis, assembly GCA_005771605.1. Classification (NCBI taxonomy): domain Eukaryota; kingdom Viridiplantae; phylum Streptophyta; class Magnoliopsida; order Lamiales; family Lamiaceae; genus Scutellaria; species Scutellaria baicalensis. The sequence continues at coordinate 22,767,587 of CM016726.1, forward strand.
CTGTTCTCTCAATAGCAACAACTGGTTGCACTGATGTAGCGTTTTGAACCCCAATAAATAGAACAGCAGCATACATGGAACCCATTGCATTGAATATATCTTGCCTTTTAGTCCTACACTCACACATTTATACATGTTATAGGATTATCTGTTACGTTAAATTATTTAGGAACACCCTACAATTTGTTGGTTTCACGTTTATCTCCTCACCTTTTGGAGCCAAGATCCCAGAAAATCGTGCCAAACATCACTGCAATGAATATTGTGAACAGCAGTCTCACTGCAGTGTATGGTGGGTTCCTCCAGTATGACCAGTGCTGTTTCCATAGGCAAGCCTTGCATTGGGTCCAAAATGATTGAGAATATTGGTTTTGGAAGTATAGATCTCGTGAACCTGGTGCTGGTACACTCAGTTCCTTGATCAGTGCTTTGTTTCTCCTGAATTGTAAACCAGAGTGGCCAAAAGTAAGTTAGTCCGCATGATTTTACCAATACATCCATGACGATGAATTTGTCATGTTACTGCCAAATTTTTTTGTTCTTTTTTCAATTTCATTTTTTATGGAGCAGATGACCATATCAGGCTTCTAGTTCATTTAACTCTGCATCAACATACTAATTATATCTATCAGAAGTGAGGATGTTGAGTCGATCTTTTTGATAGGGATGATAAAGAAACCATTTCTCTTATTCAGTATTACCTGTATAGCTCAGAGTTTTTGTATATTTCAGCAAAATCAACCCCAATAGCTGCTTCTTGAGATGCTGAAGTTATTTCCAGCATCCATGTAGCTGGGTTATAACCGTCTTTTAATCTACTGATCCCGTCTATCATCTGTGTATAGGTGAATTCAGTATTTAGCATAAAGTTGGGAGTGATAATTACACGTCTCGTGATAATTATCTCACCTCAAAGTATCTGATGAGCTGAGAAGATTGCCGGCCTATAGGACCTACATATATTTCTTCACCTCCTCGTTTGAGAAGTAGCAGCTGCAATTATTTATAGCACTTCAATTGATTTGGTATAGAAGGCAAAATCAAATAATGTCAACCAGGTACATACCTCATCAAAGGAATCAAAAATGTCAATGCTTGGTTGATGGATGGTGCACACTACAGTTCGACCTGTATCAACTGTGTTTCTCACCGTTCTCATTACTATTGCAGCTGCTCTAGCATCGAGCCCTGATGTTGGCTCATCCATAAATATGATAGATGGGTTGGCCACAAGTTCAACAGCAATGGTTAACCTCTTTCGCTGCTCGGTTGAAAGACCACTCACAGCAGGCAAGCCTACAAGCGCTCCTCTCAATGGAGTAAGTTCAACAAGTTCCATAACCTCCTCAATAAACATCTGCAGGCATTTATTTTAAAGGAGTCAGTGACCTTCTGGATTGGATTTTTTAATTTAGTTGAATTTACTTTGAAAAACATATGTAATAAGCAAAAACCACCTTCCGTGTTGCAGAGTCGACATCAGGAGGCAAACGAAGCCATGCAGAAAACTGTAAGGACTCGTAAACTGTAACATGTGGTGAATGAATGTCGGTTTGCTCACAGTATCCTGCTATACGTGCAAATGTCTCTTGCTTCTTTGTGTGCCCTGATATTTTGATTGCCCCTTCAATGTATCCTCCTGTTTTTCTACCCGACAATACATCCATTAGAGTAGTCTTTCCTGCCCCACTAATGCCCATCAAAGCTGTCAGAACTCCTGGCCTGAAGGCACCGCTGACACCTTTCAAAAGCTCTAATCGGTCCTCTTGAATGCCATGAACTTTCATCTCCTGCGACCATGAACACATGCTCAATGACAAAAATACGGAATGCAAGTAAAGAGTGTTGTGAATAAAGCCTACCCAATTAGGCTAAGTTGAACTGAAACTACCTGTGGCATATCCACTGCATAGTGGATATCATCAAATGTGATTGAAAGAGGTTCAAAGGGTAAAATCATTCCTCTCTTCCTTTTTGTGTCACCATTGCTAATGCTGCTAACTCTTGATGACATAGTTCTTGATGATACACTCCTGTGAACCTCGTCTTCTGGTCCTGCGTGTATCATCATTTAAATATACTGTCACGACTTAGGATCAGTTGTGACTTATAGAGATGTAATGACTAGTTTAATTACTAACCAGAAGCTGTGTTACCTCTGGATGATAATTCAACAGCCTCTCCTCTTTTGCTGGCTATCCTTTCTGCTAATGTCGCTTCTGATAGAACAGCTTGGGGTTTCCCAAATGCTGAGTTTTACAAACCAAATTTCCTTTAGTTTTAAGTAGAGAGACTGCATGTTATGAAAAATATTGAGAAAGAATACTTACGATTGAGATAAGTTAGAGCCAAAATCCCCAAGTAATTGAACAGGAAGATATATCCAGTAAGTGCTCCTACACCGATCCAGTACCAACGTGCTTCTGGAAAAATCCCTCGAGATTTTAAGACGGACAATCCAACTGATTCTGTTGAACCAGGAGGAATCTGTAAAAGTATGTATCATTGATGTTAATTTAACTTGGATCATGTCCATTTCTACTTCATAAATCCCAAAATACAAGGTAATTTCTTACATGACTCCAACTCTTTCCAAGAAATTCGTTCACTGCTATAGCGTTCTGCCCGTACATCAATGGTGATATCCAGTAACCCCATATCCACCATACTCTAATATCAGCTGATGACAAATTGCTATGCTTATTAATTTTGACCAACAGAGTGGTAAACTATCAGGTGTGATGTACTGTCTTATTAGCTATATATTTTGTGATTTGAATACCTCTCGATATTACGAATCCCCCTAAGACGAGAACAGTGAGTAATGCACATGATCCAAATGTATTTGCTACTATGATGCTTCTTCCTAGAGCTCCCAGCAGACGGAACAAAGCAGAAGCCATTTGATTGAGTAATATAAGCAGAAACAGATGTTTGAAGAATCTGCAATGGAAAGAACTGAGATATTAGGATTTTGCATTCTTGAATGTGCATGGCAGTAAAGTAATGAACCACTACCTTCCAGCTTCAGAATCATATCCAGTGGTGTAATAAGTCAGTCCCACCCAAATGACAACTTCGGCAAGTGTTACTGGAATTTTCAGGATCCACGTTGGCAAAGAATATGCCCATGGAGGAAAAAACAGAAGCTCTCTTTGCTTGTAAAAGACAGGGAGTTTCATGATACCAAGAGCAAGCTCTGAGAATCCATTGAACATTACCGTTAAAAGGGCATAAAAGAGAGCACCCATGTAAATCCCACCATCTGTTACTGTATTTTTAGGCATTTCTGTTCGCAGAAACAGTGTCATGGATATGCTAGCCATAAGGATGAGCTAGAATGTAAAAAGAGCAATGGTTAGCATCAACTTGAACACTCAGAAATGTCAGTTCTGATTGAGGCTAAAACTTGTATGTGTGTCTTACTTGTAGCATCTTGAAAATGTAGACGAACGAGTTCCTCTTCATCAGCAGGAATTCTCTAGCTACACAGGCTTTTAGGAGTTCCTTCCTGCTAACTCCATATTTATTGGTGGTTAGAGCAGCAGGGTGGCTCTTTTTCTTGTCGAAAGGAACAGCAAGCTCATCGCCAAGCTTTTGTCCAATATGGAATGATTGAAATGCTTCAGAAAACTCCTTGACAGAAACATAACTGTACGGTTCGTCTTTGTGTTTCCAGTACTGCTCTTGATCTTTCTTTGATGTCACCTGAAATTTTGAAGTTCCATTTATTCCTCTTTTTGTTAAGGATATGCCGAAAGTGAACTAATGATATAAAGCATATAAGTTTACTTCTTGGAGAAAATCTGCTACTCCTTTCCTCTCAGGACATCTGAAACCCATACATTCAAAGAATTCTAAAACATTTTCTCGTGGCCCTTGATACACAATCTGACCATCTGATAGAAGGATTACGTCGTCAAATAAGTCGTATGTTTCTGGTGCTGGCTGCAGCAGCGAGATTATAGCAGTTCCCTGTAAAATGTGGATGGATTGCCTGATTGAATTCACTATCTGGAAAGTTGTTGAAGTGTCCAAACCAGTTGATATCTCATCCATAAATAGTGCTCTTGCTGGTCCAACCAGCATTTCCCCTGATAATTTAAAACATGAACTCCTCAAGCTTTTGCACATGATGGATTGTTAAGGTGCAAATGTAGTAATTCTAGTAGAACTCTTTTTGCTAACACTACCTGTTGTCAGTCTCTTTCGTTGTCCCCCAGATATTCCTCGAATCATTGCATCACCTACCACTGTATCAGCACACACTTCAAGCCCCAAAATCTGTGAGGATTTCTTTGACATCATCAACTGAGTTTCAAATACAAGTATGATGCAAATATTTGTGCAACATTTGTGTTGTTACCTTCATGATGTAATCTGTCACGATACTTTCTTCTTGTCCTTCAATTGACGATGCCTGTAAAACATTTCCAAAACAAAAATATGTTGGAATCTTGAGGAACGGAAGATCATTTTATGGCTGACAGCAAGAAATGACAGAACTTTTTTCTCAAGTTCACCATACCTTCATGTATATATCTAGATCATGGTCTGGCTTAATGTTAGCTTCCTTCTCTCTCCTTGACAATTCTGCCAGCATCTCTGAAAGTTTTGCACCATTTTGTTATATACTAATCTGTTTGATTATGACACTGTTTGACAAATGTAATGAAATTATTACTCACCATAACGAGCTCCAACTCCTTGACATCTCGCAGAAAAAGCCAGTGTTTCTCTAACTGTCAATTCGCCTATATGCAGATCATGCTGACTTATGTAAGCAGATGACCTTTGGGGTACAAACTCATTCATCTCGTGTCCATTGTATGTCACTCTTCCAGATACCTGTTGACAGGGCAGATTAATTTAGAGCTGGAAATGATTTCTTACATTTGCAACGGTACGTTCAGTACTTGTAACCACTTTTATGTTTGCTTACTTTTAACTCTGGATCGAGTTTTCCTGCCAAACCCAGCAGCAGTGTTGTTTTTCCGGAGCTTGGTGGCCCTAACAGCAGCGTCATTCTGCAGAAACAGAGAAATCAATTTAAGGAAACGACAAATTGCATTTTAAGTCACTCTGTGCTTGATGCTCACCTTCCAGGTTTGATGATCCCACTGACATCATGAAGAATTGGTAATGGTTTTTTCCGATTTGGAAGAATACGGCAAGAACTCAAGAAACCCTGTCCATGATCGACGAAATGGAGACAGAAAGGTGAGGCATTCAGAGCAACGTAGTTAGTTATTTCTGTTATTATGTTTAAGTAGTGGATTCATCACCTCCAAGATATTAATAAGGAAGTTGGATACTGTAGGCAAAGCTCTACCACCAACATAAGCATCTGCATCAACACTCAAGTGCTCAAATCGGACTTCGATCGTTGGAAAAGCAAGACCAACCCTGGTACATTCAAAACCCGAGTAAGCCAATACTATTCATCAAAGCAGAAATCAGCTAGTGTACAGCAATGAGGATTGATTACCTCTGAATACGTTCCTTGAGCTTTAGCAAAAACTTCTCATTACCTTCCTCTGCGATTTCCAATAGCCTCTCGACAAGGTTTTTCCTTTCCACTAGTCCAAGATTCGTTATATCAATCTCTCGTGATTTACCCTCGTCTTCTGTTAGTATGCCTCTCCTTATACGAAGCTTTGTTGGAAGTTTCTCCAGGGCCGCCCATTTCAATGCTTCTTCATCATCAGCCTCCATAGAAGTCTTGGAGAACACTTCCGTGCCACTGTTCCTCCATATACTCGAACTACTTATTCGTGCGCTACTAGCTCTGAATATGTCTCCACCTTCCATTATTGTTTCATGAAGCACACGACTAGACAACTTCCATGCAAGAGATGGAGCCAAAATAAGGTATCTTTTGCTGTTTCCCTGTCTTGCAATCCTTTTATAGGACAAGTATTCTATTATAGTCTTCTCTGTTTTTCAGTGAAGAAGATGGTTTTTGGAGCGATTCTGATCTTGAAATTTGTAATGTACGATGACACTAAATGCTTCTTCATATGATGAAGTGGTATTGGTCAACCTCAAATTAACTATTTTAGTGGCTGATGTCAGGGTTGATGTCATTCATGCAAATTGAAGCTGGAACTTCAATCAATATCCTTATGATGCCACCACATCTTTTCCTGCTTTCTTAATAGGTTTCCATTTACCTAACCCTTTTCTTCTTTTTCCTATTTTCCCATGCTTCGAATTTTTGAAAAAAATACTTCACCCCTCTTTAGTTCACATCTTCATCATTTATCAGTTACTTATTCATGCACGAGTGGAGCACAGAGAAGTGGGATAGATGATCTTATTTTATCTAGGTCGATGTAAAGAAAATAATTAATGACCAATTATTTTCCATATTCGACTCTAGGAAATAGAGAATATGAATAGTGTGAAGTCAATAAAAGTGAATAATGTGGTGGAGTTTAATGACAAGGAAATCTGAGTGTCCACCCAATAATTTAGAGACAATGCACCGTGTCGAATTAGTAGGGATATGTTTGTTCTGTAGAGATCAGAAAATCAATCTCAATTTTCACCATCACATCTCAATATTAGGCCAACTGGACTTGTATTAAATAATTATATGTCACATGGTAACCTATTTAATTTATGAGTTTTGATTTCTTTGTCTGCCAAAGAATGCACATATTGATTGATAAACCATTTTTTACTTTGTGCTTCAATCTGTCTACCCCACCCAACATAAACAGTCTGATAATTTTTTATTTATTTAGGCACGAAATTGTTAAAATCATTTATGTGTTATTTTTTTTAATTGTGATTATCTTATATGCTGTGAAAAATGATGTAGTGTATGATCATTCTAATTGATCCTATCAGTGTGATAGGTACCAAAGCTACCCCAAAGCCACCCACCCACCCCTCACCTTCCTAAATTATGACATGAGCATGTGCACACCTTACTTGTCTTTTACTTATTGAGAATCTCCTCTTTCACAAAACTAGTTTGTACTCTAAAAGAAAACAACATCCAAACATGCCCATTTTTAAAAAAGCCCATTTGATGTTGAATTTTATTTTTTTCTTGTTTTTAAAGAAAAATGGAGAGAGGTCAACCATGAACTTGATGAATCTAGAAGGAAGTGGTATTATTAAAGGTCCTTAGTCAAATACAAAATACAAATACAGTTGATGTGGGCATAGCATAGTAGCTTCAATATAAATAAACTATATTAGTATAGTAATTAGGTAATAAAAATGAATCACCATCTGCCCTGCCCTAGGACCCCCACAATTTTTTCTTTAATCATTTTACATGAGGGCAACATAGTCATTTGAAAATCACTCAAGTTCACTAGCAATGATTTGCACTAAATTCTATTAATTGCTTATTATGTCTTTAGTGCCCACATTAATTTCAAACCTCTCTCTCATTTATGGGTTACAAATGGAATATACTAATTTCATGATTTCAAGTTGGCTATAAAACCACTTTTTTTTTTTTTTTAGTATTGTTCTTGTGCACCAGTTATATAGATCTAAATCCATGCAACTGGGTGCCCACGGGTCGGGTCGGGCCAGATTTGACCCGGATCCACATCCATTTATTTTATTTTTTTTAATTTACACGGTAACTTTTATGTTATACGAGTATAACCTTTATGTTATATAACTATAACTTTTTTGTACAAATATCATAACCTTTAAGTTAATATACCCAGACTTTTTTCAATATAAAATGTAAGATAATATAGCTGAAAACCTTTATGTTGTGATGATTTAACCTTTATGTTATGTTGATTTAACTTTTATATATAAATATCACAACATTTATTTACTTAAACAATAACATAAAGGTTGTGTTAATATAACATAAAGGTTAATATTATTATGCGTAAATGTTGTATTATTACAACTTAAAGGTTTACAGTGTGTTAAAATCTTAAAATTATATACTTAGAATTATTTCAATCATGTAATATAATTAAAAACTTTTATATTCTTATAACTTAACATTTATGTTATATTGATATAACCTTTATATACAACTATCATAACCTTTGAAAAATATAAAAGTTGCACCCGGGTCGGATCCGGGTCAGGGGGACCGCACCCTCTTTTTTTTTTTTTTTTTTTCGCTCATGATTTTTGAAAAAAATCACATACCAATAGTATATGTTAGACATACCAGTTCTGCCCAGATTCCATGTCTTATCTTTTTTTGGCTTGATTTTTGAATTTTGGCACATACCACTACGTTATGTTAGACATACCTTTACGTTGTGTTAGACATACCTTTATGTATACTTAAACATACCTTTGTATATGTTAGACATACCTTTATATATAGTTAAACATACCTTTATATATGTTAGACATACCTTTGTATATAGTTAGACCTACCTACACATGGTTGGTCTAACTATACACAAAGGTTGGTCTATTTAAGCGAATTTTGGATGAGCTTCAAGACAAGTCTTCAGCGCGTGGGAGCGCGTGCATGCGCGTTTTGGGCGTGTGAACGGGTTGGGTCAGGTGCATGGATCTTATCCATGCACCTGACTCATAAAAGTTTTTGCCTAAAAGTTATATTATTATAATATAAAAGTTAAATTATTATAACATTAAAGTTAAGTTATTATAACATAAAGGTTTAAAAGGTAATATATATTTATCTTACTTTGTAAAATATTAAATCATCAGGATAAAAAGGTTATATAAACATAATGAAAAGGTTAGGCGGGCATAACTAAAAGGTTAGGCGAAATAACTAAAAGGTCATGAAGTGAAATTAGGTTTTGAGCGTGATTTGGGGGTGCGTGTCAACGCGTGGGGGTGCGTTCCAGCACGTTTTGGGCGTGAAAATCACCTCCCGGGTCATATGACCCGGATTGCATGGGTCATGACCCATGCACTTGGTGTATAGAAATAATTGTGTTTTTTTTTTTTTTTGTCATGACTCATGAAGTTTGATGCTTCTTGATTTAAATTGGTATCCATGATATTCTATTCAATCCATTTTATGAAATCATAATAGTTTATTTAGATATGATAGAATTTATGAACCTTATAACTCAAGTAGTATTGATGCTGAATTGTGATGATTCAAGTTCGAATCCAGAACAATAAGTTTTTTAGTATTTTTTATCCCCTTCCTGCCACTCCTCCAAAACTTATTAAAAGAAAAGATATGATAAAATTTGCTAAATCTTCCATTCAATCATCACAACGAGCACTTCCACAATTGTCCATATCTTTTCAAACCTGTACCACATTAATATTAGAATTCATTTACTAGACAGACTCGAATCAAGTAAAAAAACATAATGACATTTCTCATCCTATTAAACTATGAATAAAGGATTAACTGTAGTCATTTAATCAAATATGGAAAGAAAAAAAAAAAAAAAAGATGCGAATCAAATAATGGGTAATCTCAAGAAGCATCAACAACCAGTATCGATGAGGTTATGAACTCTCCAACGTGTACTAAATCCCATTGAATCCTAAGAAGATTTGTCGGTCCAAAGTCAACTTTAATGTCATTAATTATTATATTAACTTATATTATATAATCATGATATATATGTTATATTACTGTATTAATATTATAGTATTATATTTATGGCTAACTATTACACGCCTCGTACTTATTTTGTATCCATATACACTTACACACAGCTGTGGACATATACTAATTTTAACATAATCATTTTTTAATTTAATTCAGGTAATTACTCAATAATTGGCACTGGGATTCTCAATACTTTCTGTCATTATTACAAATTTGCACCCTTAATTGTCACCGTATAATGTCTGACTGCGTCATATTAAAGTTTTGGTTTCTAGGAATCAGCAATTTATTTTAATGTATTTCTATAATTTAGCTGACAATTTCAGAATCTTTTACTCAATTAGGCGACAGAAGATATTCATAATCTTTTTGATGCTCTTTTTGTACTTGATGATACTGTGACCTAATTCTTTCTTTAATGAATTTCATATCAGTTCATTCAAAGATTAGATCAGGATATTAAATTGAGCTTTTTTCCCCCTCCCATTTAATTTCTATTTGTAATTGACAATTAAGGATCATTGGTGGGATGATGAGTGCGAGATGGGACAAAATTTATGAAAGAAGAATCACGTTTTTAGAGCTTATGTAATTATATTCGTGAGTCATGAGAGGAATCATGTTTTATATTATTGTAAAATCATAGTTGAGATTGCGAAAAAGTCGCACCACTTGATTTTAAATAGACTATATATATCCATTTGAATTTTCTGTTTGAATTTATTAATCTTGGTAGTGTATGTAGTAACAGTAATCACATACTAATATATACATATTATAACATGTATGATGAAATAGAATATGAAATTAAAAGAGGATCGAAATAGGTGAGTGAGATTAATGAAAAGACAGGCACTTAGTAGTTAAAGAATAATTAAGTGGGGCATTATGGAGAGTGAATAATGATGAATGGAACCTTGGGATATGCTAATTATTATTATTATTATTATTATTATTATTATTATTATTATTATTATTATTATTATCATCGGTCATTGCTTGATTATTATTATTCATGTTTAGTTGGAGACCTCAACCATAAGATTCTACACGCATGTTCTTGTATTGGTGGGCCTTTCTCATCTATTAAAGATGTTATTACTACTTAGCATCATCAAATTATGATCATAATTATTTTATTTGTGAGCATTAGATTAATATTGTTTTAGTTTTGTCAATTTTGAGTATAGAAACTTTGATTTATTAAATCACTGTATTTTATCTCGTATTAATTCGCACCTTATATTTAGGGGCTTTTATAAGAGTCAAAATTTAACAAATAGTCATTTATTCATATAAACTACTACCCTGTTGACATTTATCTTGAAATTGAATACTTAATAAATTAGGTGAAAAATATAATCTTCAATTGGAATAGCATCAAAGCGTCTGTAGTCCAACGGTTAGGATAATTGCCTTCCAAGCAATAGACCCGGGTTCGACTCCCGGCAGACGCAGTTCAATTTTTGTCGATCTTTTTTTGCTTCCTTCAATTCTCAGTAAAATTGAGTTGGGCCCGGCCCAAATCTGACATGATATGTTAAAGAGCCTACATAATATTCAGTAACATAAGTTGGGCCCATATTCGATGCAGAATTTTGATTACCTTGAATAGTATTTTACTTCAATTTGTTCAGTAAAATTGAGTTGGGCCTACCCAAATCTACACAGTAATATAAGTTGGGCCCAGCCCATAATCGATGTAGAATTTTGATTGTCTAACATAACCTAATATATTGAATTTCAAGTAAATAATCTTGGTTATGATGATGAAAGAAAAACAGGGGAAAATCTTATTTTCTAAAACAACTTGGAATCAAGCTGTCAAAAATATGGTAGCTAATACATTTGCTCTGTTACCCAAAAACAGGCACAATTCCATATCATTTATTAAGATTGATAAGAGAGTGATTTGTGATCACAACATTATTATATGTCCCATGAAAAACTATGAATCTAAGAGGCCTTATTGTTCAGACCCATTAAAAGAGTTGGAGCAAGCTGTTTGATCAATGCATCTTCTAGAAGCTTCCGTGCTTCATCTTCTGGAAGCGTAACAACCACCACTCTACTGTACACGTCATCGTCTCCCTGTGATGGAAGCACAATTATCTGCCCCGGTCCAACCGCCGGTTCAATGTAGCATGACAAACGCAACAAGTTTGCATGTTCTTCAAAAATGGCAGAACATGACTCCAAATTCTCCAAGTTCACACAGATCAGCTCTGAGCCGTTCATCCAGGGAAGATTTTCCCAGTTTTCTCTCTCCAACCACTCGATCAAGCTCACAACCTCATCACCGTCGATTCTTGAAACAGTTTCTTTGATCAAGTCTGCAGCTTTTGATACACTGTTTGGATCTATTTCATCCCCATGCACCTTCTTGTACACCATGCAGTTCCCAAAGAAGTTCTTTTCCAAGGCCAACACTTTTCTCATGTCCAAACAAACACACATGTCAATCAAGCCAGTCTTAGTGCCCTTCAACTTGCTGATTCGTGTCCAGAATAGCGCGGTCAGGGCCTCGAAGGGTGTTAGCCCCGTTCCACGATCACATCTTCCAGCCATGGCAATGCAACTTCTCACCATTTCTTGATTGAAATGAATCACAATAGTAGACTTTTTTGTATCTGATATGGGACCTGTTTCTTGTATAGCTGATTTGTAGTGATCAATCAGGCGACCAAAAGGTTGGTTTTTCATGGTTTGGTTTCCCTGTCTTTGAGATGGTAAAGGGTGGAACAAGGGCAGATCGGTACTTTCACCTTTCAGAAATGTATCAGCCCATGCTTTGATGATCATGGTCAAGGAAATGGGATCAGAGAGAAGATGTGTGCAGCTCAAACCAATTGCCATTCCACCTTCTTCAAACTCAGTAATCTGCAGATTTAAACAAAGTAATTAGCTTTTATAGTTTGAGCAAATTTCAGGCTGATTTGTTAATTTATTCTTGTACCTGAACATAAAAGGTGGACCAGAAATAAGGTTTATGAAACATATCCTCCCAATGAACCAATTTGAGTTCCTTTTCTCTATCAACATTTTGGAGCCACTGGTCCACAGTTGAATTCATTCTAGCTTCCACCACTCTTAACCCGGCATCATTGCATTTGATCATCCACTGTCCGTCTGGCGTTCTCAATAGTCGTCCTGTAACTATTGGAAAAAAAGATAGCATCTCAGATAAGGATTCTGTAAGCTCCCTAGTTAGTTCTCCAGCCCTTCTTCTTCTTGGAAACCTGTAGTAGAAGACTAAACGAAGATGATTACGTTCCATGATGCGATCAAGAACTGATAGAGGGATGAATTTCCCTGGCTCCACAGGTTTAGTGCTGCATACTGTTCGTTTGCAGATAAACGAAAATTCTGCCATTTTGTGGTTTTAGGCTTGTATGAATACATGTTGAATTTATAGTCTTCTTTCTGTTTTTTTTTTTTTTTTTTGTTGGTGGGAAGTGGAAAAAGTACCCCATAATTGATGGATAAATGAATTTCTCATGAGTAATGTCAGTTGAATATTGAAGCTGAAAATTTGGTGACATCAAAATTGCCTATCTGAACTGAATTTTAGTTTTGCCAACCTAATCAGGCTGTTACTTTCAGACTATAGTATCAAAAATAATTTCTTGAATGTGTTGATTAAGGTCTGTAAATGTGACAAACATGTCATTATTAGTGAGTCATTTTATCTCCTCAGACAAATGAATACTACAAAAAAAAAAAAAGAAGAAAGGACCTAATGATATCAACTAGGTTTCATCTATTTTATACCAAAGGTGAAATCATTAGGCCTCTCCAAGATTCAATTTTGACACCAACCCCACTTATGAAATAATAATGGGAGCTCAGTGTAGTGTTTTTGTAAACAAGTCGGAGGTGGAGATGGAGCTTCGGGTTTTCATCCCTCCAAACAGGCCTGATAAGTTCGAGAAAATCATAAGGGTAAAACCTGGTGAAGTGAAGCTACTTAGAATGACAAAGATGTGCTGTCATGACTCGGGCCACGAACACCCTCTTCATCTGATGGTGTTCGTGGATGGAGTCTACACAGGGACCACTCTATATCCTGCTCACATCAAAGTTAATGCAAAAATCCTTGGCTATATGGATAAAGATGAACTAGTTCTGAAAGGCATCAGAATCAAATCACCTAGCTTCTTCAGCTTCATCAATCGAGCAATAAAAGAAGGATTAATGGGATTGTAGATTAAAGCTGATCTGCCTTGAATAAGTCCATTGTTCATCATGCTGTTTAGTTTCTGTTTCTTGTTTGGTTTCTGTTCATGTTGTGTGTGGTTTTACTTACTCTTGTCTATGGTTTACATGTTTTGTTTTTGATGTTTTAAGAATGGGATTGTTTGCTTTTATGATTTGGACAATTAAGCAGATCTTATAATGTGATCAGTTTTTTTAAATTGAATGTTTCTAGATTTTCGTAATTGTATAGAATTTTCCAATCATTTCATGAATCGATCGATCATTAATCTAATCTAGTAAGCGGGATCAAAATCAAAAAGTTATCAAAAATTTTCTTTAAGACTTTAGTTCAAGGGGACAAGTAGAATCTCTTCATGACATGATTCGATGAAATATCTTGAAATTTATTTTATGTCAAATTGGTAAGTGTACGTTTATGTATCAATCAAGTGAATTTTGTTTTCATTAAGGATCATGTCAATAAAAGAAATTAGGGCTAGTCTTGAAACAATTCATTTTACCCTAGACTTTCTAGGAAAATCCATTTGATTATTCAAATAGAAAGGAAACCATTTATAATCACATCAATGTCTAAACAAATCTCGCATATATTTGTTACCAAATGTGCAAATCATGCTTATAATTAAATAATCGCAATTTAGGGATATTTAGAACCGATTAGCGTCAACATAACAATAATAAATATTGGATAGAGGGTAGGGTATAAATGTCCTCAAACGACTTCAGTGCAAAACGCAAATAAATTGATGAAAGAAACCGGAGGCATATGCCGTCCAGTAATATTATGTAGTTTGGATTTTAGATTTGAAATCCCTAAAAATTGGCAAATTGCAATGAAACGCGGCCTTCTTCATCATCATCATCATCATCATCATCTCCATGGAGAGGCAAGGAGAAGCAGAGAGAACCTGAATCTGCTGAAACCGGTCCACATCTACCGGACCCCTCCGATCCCCTATCCTCTTGTTTTAGCGCTGTAGCCAAGGATTTTTGCGTGAAGTCTAATTAAATCCTTTCTTCATTCATCCACGCAAAAATCTTTGACTATCAGAGAATGGAGGATTGGAGATGAGAGGTGCTCAGGTTCTGATTTGGATCGGTTTCAACTGTCTCATGTTCACTCTTGCTCTTGAATTGATCAATTCCAGTTCAAGTTCGACTTTCCATGATGGGTGCGGAATTATTTGTTCCAAGGTGAAATCTTTTATCTTCGTTTATTATTTTTCTTTTATGGTTTAAATCTTTATTTCGCCTATTATACTGACTGTGGATGTGAAGAGGAGTTGGATGTAATTGAGTCGTTGATGATCATATTTGCATGGTTTGGATATGGTGTAGTTCGGCAGAGTTGGATGAAATTTGTGCTGCTGTTTATGTTCTGCAATTTAAAGATTAATATTTTATACTAAATGTCATATCAAGAAATTTTATCAATTTATTTTTGGCGATGATTCATACGAATGGCCGGCAGTGTAGAAGATTAAATAAAAAGGGAAAATTACTAGGACAAAAGCAATAGGACAGGTGTGCAGAATTATAGAATCCAAAGAATCTTTATGTCCCTATCATTACTGGTAGGCATTCTTGTTGTTATATGATTATAGTACATTTCTTGTGGAGCATGGAATCACCTGCAACAGGTGCTTGTAGTGTGAATAGAAGTAGTGTCACTGGTTGCGATTTGCTGTGTGTATATACAAGTGGCTAGTAACTGTGAGTTGTAATGTACATAAAAGTAGAGCACCACAAGGCTAGTAGTTGGCAACTCTCGACATTCTTTGTCTGTACTTTCTTCCAGGCTCAGCTATTGCAGTTACTGGAAGTAGCGAGTAATGACCTTGTTGGAGCCTTTCTACATAGGGAAGTTGCACCAGAAAACATTTTTTGATCCACCATCTCTCGTCCTAAGCGTTCGTTTAATAGATTCGTTAGATTCTTGTGATTATCAGAAAATAAGTTCAGCAAGAACTGTACCTCATTATATGAATTAAATAAGATAAATTTAACTTATTGTTAGAGTTGATCTGGTCTGTTTATAGGACTTTCAGTTTAACTATCTGAGCAACCATTATACACTGTTATCTCAATATTGATGGAATATCAGAAAAATAAGGAATGTTCCTTAGGTGAAGCACTTTGCTTTCTTCTTGGTTTGATCTCATATGATCAAAGAGCTCACGATCAGGCAGGTGTAAACGTTGTTTTATACGCCCCATTCTTCTTGAAAACAGGACTTGCTCTGAAGCCACAGGCAGCCTAATAGACTGATATTCTTTAAGAGCTGCGCTCAGATTCTCCACGCCCCATTTCTTGAGGCATTTGCCCAGAACTGCGGCATCCAGTATTGACATGTTTGTGCTTCTTCCACCATGAGGACTTATGGGGTGAGCTGCATCTCCGATCAAAACCACATTGTCCCAGTAGAATTGATGTAGTGGATCACAATCGTAAATGGCGTTCAGGAAAGGCTCTTCTGTTTCTTTCATTACTTTCACCAACTCAGGTATCCACACATTCTCTGCTGCTTCATACATATTCTCAATTAGAGCTCTGCTAACTTTTGTGGTAACCGAGTTTCCCTGCGGTTGATTGTTGAATTTTACAGATAAGTATGTGATTTTTAATGAGGAATGAGATACTAGATCACATGTACCTTAAAATCTGGCTCTGGTTGATTAAGATACCATATCCAATTGATCCTGTGGTTGATCAGCTCATAGAGGATAGCATGGCCTTCTGAACCTATATCAAAATAGTTGCAATTCCCAAGTTCAGGATATGCTTTCTTCAGTGCCTGAACGGTCTCTGAATTCTCATTATCCGAAAAGTCAAGGACTCCTCTCCATGCACAATAGCCTGAATATCTATCAGGCAATGTGTATAGTTTTAACTTTTTTGTAGAAACAAGCTTGTTGGAAATTTAAACACACGGGAACAATTGTAAGTTTGTTTACAAACCTCAGGTTAAGGTCTGGAAGAAAAGTTTTACGTATTGAAGAGTTGCAGCCATCTGCTGCAATGAGCAAATCACCGACTATTTCGACTGTTTCATTTGTTTGGATCACTTTTGACAGAACTTTGACACAACTTTTATCACCAGTTACGCAGAAGGATAAGAAGAAATGTCCCCAGAGAACAACATTTGGTGGCAAGGAGTTGTAGAGAAGGCTATGGAGATCGGTCCAGTGCATGGCTGTAAAGTTGAATTTCTCATCTCTTGACAGTGTCCAGGTAATTTTCTTGTCACCATCCGTTGCTTGTTCCTATAGTAATCATTTGTGAAGCAGAAAGCTGGTTAATGCCAAAGTACAGTGTATTCAACTTCAAGATTCATATCTGGAAATTACAACACATGATCCAGCATTACAAATTGATGACAAACAGAAGTTTTAGTTTCACAGTTAAAACCATATCATAAAGTTTCCATGTTCTTGGTAACAAATATCTGCAGGTTTTAGAATGAAGAAAAAATTGACATACATGCTCAATAGTCATGGGCAAGGTGAGGAGCTGGAGAAGGTGGGGTTGTTGAATCCATGGCTCCATGAGTTTGAGAGAGAGAGAGTCAAGTCCAAGTCCAGCACCAGTGGCACAACCAGTTGGGGGCAAACATGTCTTTTCCAGAACCACCACGTCCCAGCCGGCTGCAATCAGGGCGTGGGCACAAGATATCCCTGCTATGCTGCCTCCCACAACCACTGCCTTTGCCCTCCTCCTCCCTTCCTTCATCTCCATACACGTACCTGTGTGTGTTGACTCTTGAAGAAAGCCTGGAATCTTGAAAACTACTAGAAAAACTAGCAGACAAGTACACGTTAGGAACTATGATGGCATTATATTTGTTAATAATTACCACAAATTTGAATGATTCTTCTAGAGTTGTGTCTCCTAAGTGATGGCGACGTGCTTTGTCTTATTCCTCCGTTGGATCACATGCTGTTTCTCCATTATTACTGAAAATAACCTTTCCTGATTGTTAAACTAAGGAAAAATATGATATATCCCTGCTCAAATTTTATGGGTTTTGTTACGAAAAGATTATGAATTTTGGGTTGACTTTTATTTACAATATAAACTTTGAAATTAACACGATTTTAATTTGATATTTTGATTAGATTTTTTTGGGTCTTAATATAGTCGAAAGGGGGTGTTTTCTCCTAATAATCCCCTCCAAAAAAATCACTACTAAATGACATCTTCAGCTAGATGTATTTTCTTGGGAATTTTGATTGATTATTCCAGGTGTGTAGATGACCTGGAGAAAAAACCCACTTCAGGCTCCAACCATGGCAAAAATCTAAATGGGTGCATCGAACTGAAATAAAATTAAATTTGGTCATACATGGTACTGAATTCAAATTTTACATTGCAAATAAAAATCAACCTAAAGTTCATAATTATTAGGAACTTAACTCTTTAAGTTTTCATACATCATTCAAACTCAATTTTTCAACAGACTACGCATATCTATAATTAGTTCTCCTTTATTATACATATGGTACAATGATGTATACTATACAATACATGCGTTGATATCGATATGTTATATAAAATACAAACCTGCAAGCATGGTAATAGCAGGTCAATGCTCTAACTGTATGATGCTACTCAAAATAGAAGGAATCTCTGACAGAAAAGGCATGTTCTTTTGCTGCAGCTCCTCACAATCTTGTTGACTTGCTAGATTTGGATCGAAAGGCGGGCGATCAGGAAGGGCTAAACCTTGCTTGATACGGCCCAGTCTTCGTGAAAATAGAACCTGCTTTGATGTGACTGGCAGACGAGTGGATTGATATTCCTGAAGCGCTGAAGTTAGATTCTCGACTCCCCATTTCTCAAGACATTTTCCAAGGACTGCAGCATCCAATACCGACATGTTTGTGCTTCTCAAACCGTGAGGAGTAGTTGGATGAGCTGCATCTCCAATCAAAACCACATTGTCCCAAACAATTTGCTCTAGTGGCTCACTGTCGTATATGACATTCAAGAAAGGATCTTTTGTTTCTCGAATTACTTTAGCAAATTCAGGTAACCATACCTTCTCTGCTGCTTCGTGCAATTGTTCAATCATATCTTTGCTAACTTTCATAGTTACTGAGTTTCCCTGATTTGACAACCATATATTACATCAATTCTTTATAACTTTTAAAACAGTTGAATCGTGAAACTTGTACTCACAAACAAGAAAATGAACACAGCATACACCTCCCCCTTTCAGCACTTTCACCAAAAGAATTCAGTAGTGTAGAAAAAGTGTAGAAAATAAAAATACCTTAAGTTGTGGGGCTGGTTGGTTCACATACCAAACCCAATTGATCCTTTTGTTCAGCAGCTCATAAAACACAGAGTGAGTTCCTGATCCCAAGTCAAAATACAAGCATTTTCCAAGGTCAGGGAAAGCCTTCTTAAGCCCTAAAATAGTTTCTGAATTCTCGTGGTCTGAGAAATCAAGGACACCTCTCCATGCACAATAACCTGAATATCTAACATAATCTGTATTTTATTACAAGAAACATGTTCCCACGTTTCAGGTACAAAAATATCAACAATTCAAAACACAAACCTTAATTTAAGGTCAGGGAAGAAACTCTGACGTATCGAAGAGAGGCAACCATCGGCTGCCACAAGCAAATCACCAACAACTTCAATTATATCACCAGTTTGATGAGCTCTAGCCTTTACACTCACACGAGATTTGTCATCAGAAATGGAAAAGGAGAGAAACATATGTCCCCAGAAAACGATCTCTGGAGGCAATGCCTTGTATAAAAGGCTATGCAGATCAGACCAGTATGCTGCTCTAAATTTGAAGTGTTCGTCTCTTGCAAGCATCCAGTTGATTTTCTTTTCCCCATCTGTTGCTTGGTTCTATTTTGAAGCATAAATACAAGGTTAAACATGTTAATTTCCTCTTCCACTTTGATTGCTTCCATATATGTTTCTAAGCTTAGGAAAACTGCAAGAATTAATAAGATCAAACCATACGTGGTTTGAACTACAAAAGTTCATATCCTCAAGCGTTAAAAGTTATAATTGCAAGTCAAAATCAACTGTCAATGTGAAGAGAATAATTCAAGCCCATTCATCCCAGCAACAACAAAGAACAGGAATAAATGACATAGTATTAGATCATTATTAAGTTCAGATGACGATTAGTTTCAATTTCATTTTATTTCTCAATATGTTGTATTAGTAAAGGGGGAATAATTTGCTGACTAATTTCCCGTTGCCATTCGCACAGAAACTGCAGGATCATTGTACTATCGGATTCTGATGATATGATTCAAGAATTTACTTCAACAAGTTAAACCTATTGCTCTCAAATTCAGCGACAAATCGAGACACCTAAATATTCCAAAATAGTAGTTCAAATGGACGTGGAAATCGGCGGCTAAACAAATAAAATCCTTGATGAACACTCAATGCTTTTCTTTAAAATTTATTGTGCCAAATTAAATAACGGAAACAACATTGACATTAAATAAATAATTGAAAGGTTGGTAAAACTACTTGATCAATGGTGAGTGGCAAGGTGGTAAGGTCAAGGATGTGGGGTTGTTTGAGCCATGAGTGAATGAGTTTCTGCGCCAGAGGGTCGAGGCCGAGACCAGCGCCGGTGGCGCAACCCGTCGGAGGAGAAGATGTTTTCTCCAGAACCACCACTTCCAAGCCAGCGGCGATCAGCGCGTGTGCGCAGCATAGCCCTGCTATACTGCCCCCAACCACCACTGCTTTACCTCTCTTCTCTGCTTCATTCATTCTCTTCTTCCAATTCTTCTCTTCTACTTGTTGCTTATCTTCAAAAATATATCTTGCTTCCTTTCTTTTTCTTTTTTAAAAAAACATTTATTATATACTATAGTATTATGTCATTATTTTCATTTTAAACCTTATTATAAGCTGTCCAAATAAATTTATTAAAACGCCCTCCATATTTGTTTTGGGTATTGTTTGATTAAATTGTTAAATTAAAATAAACCAAACACAAGCAATTGTGACAATCTGCATAGAGGGGTTTTTGGCTAGAGTTTTTTCAGACATCATATTATCTGAAAAACTACTTTTAGAGTTTTTTCAGACACCTTGATGAAATGTAACAAAGTAAATTACAATAGATGGGAGAAATAATTCGATAAACATAATAAACAAGTTTTGACCATATTTATAACTAGAGGACTGGACTTAACTGGGAGTAATCTCTTAACTAAAATTGGTAACATAAATACCACTAGATTTGAAGGTGCTATTCTTATAACCAAAATAATAGTTTATACATATGAGAAGAGAAGCCGTGGTTTCAAAGATTTGTACAAATAAATCAGCTTTCTAACTGTGATCAATATTTCCACATTCTATTACAAGAGCGGGATAGTTTGTGCTTCAACAGCATAAGTGATGTGAGTTATATAGGCAGGCCAAAGCACAAGTAATATTTACATTTGATCTACCATCCCAGAGCTAAGTTAATATGCCACACCTCCCGAAAAACTATCTCCATCGTGAAGTAGAGATTCCGTTAGCCAATAACCATCCCATGAACCACCAACTCTCTGAAATTCACAAGATTCAAGTAAATGCAAACTAATTTAATCAATAGTAAACAATTGGATCTTGAATGTGATTTTTAGTTAATATCAGGCATAGTGGTTTCCGATTTTATCAATGCCATATCCTTAGCAGAAAATTCAGCAGGAAAAATAATGCATTTAGTATTCAAGGAATTAGAGATAACCTGAACCATAGTGAATTGAAATATTTCTTCCTCTTCAGGTCGAGCTCCTCGTATCCACACTCGCTGTTTATAGCAATTCTGTTCCATACATGCCAGTTAGTAATGGAGAACAAGTAACAGCCTAGGTTGCTAAATGGAAATGCAACCAACCTCCTCTACATGTAAACTGCTCAAGGTGTTTCTTTCTCGATGGCCAAGTAAAACTCGGTAACTCGAATGATGAAATATTCGCCTAAACCTTTCAAACTGCCAGATAATTAACAAGCAACTATGAACAACAGTAGCATATGGAATTCCAAAAATGTGGCAGAAATTTTTCATTCATATGCATCTGCCACTCTTGAAATCTTCTCAACAACTAATTGGTCTAATTTTTGGTTTTGAAAGAAATCTACAGAAATATCATAAGAACTAAAGATTAAATATCTACTGACCTGACCTAAGTCAAAGAAGGGGCCAAAATAGGTAGATCTTTCAAAAGGATCAAATCCCGCAAACTGTTATGACATAACATTAATCTGATGAAACACTGGAAATTTGACTTGGCTGAAAATATGATGATAGTACCTACTGAAAATTATCAAACCAGAATGTAACAATAAACACTGGATTGAAGATTTCAAAATACCCTATACATGACTTCAATGCCATAATCAGGACGAGGTTGGTCATTGAACATCAATGCATCTAGTTGGTATCTAACAGCTTCCTCTGCACTAAACTACAACAATAAAAAGGAAATGAAATTCATTAACACACTGCAAGATAAAGAAGAAATTTTATATTAATCAGGGGGTAATTACACTTTACGCCTAAACTATGCAGTTTTTTAATCCTTTACGCTCTGAACCTATTTCTTTCGACACCTGGCCAGCCAAACTACGCAATAATTACACTTTGATGTATCAGTGACATCATCGATGGAATATTCCAACCAGATTCCATCATATGACACTCACATCATGCAACATTGTTATCTTCTGTATTTCAGCGAGAAGCATAAAAGATAAACATTTCTGAAAGATGTCATGTGAGTGTCACATCATGGAAACAATCTAGCTGGAATATAATATCAGCGATGGAAATTATTGCACAGTTTTGCTCGTTAAGTGTAAATAAGAAAAGGAGAAAAAGTTCAGATCGTAAAGTGCAATTACCCCTATTAATCAAGTTTGCAAATTTGAAAGTTACACTCAGTCTTGGACCAAGAGGTCTTTTTCTGCGGGACTCAAGCCTGTAAAATGAATATTGAGCAACAGTGGATCAGAATAGAACCACTGAACAAATAAGTAGAGCTCAATACAGACAAATTAACATAAGTTTTATAACAAACTCAAAAGGAAAAGGCACATCTACCAAACATGGCTAGCTAAGAGCACTATAAGTCTATAATCAACTCCCATACTTTCGATAATTAAACTGGTAAGGGGGTAGAAGAAAGTGAAGAAGGCATTAGCACAACTGAAGCAAGACTACCTCTTCCAGTACTTGTCAAAATTCAATAAATTATGCACCTCCAAAATAATTCAGCAAGAGTGTTATCCTGCTTGATGGAGTTATCAACTCAAAATTCTACTTGATACATGTATAGTGGAGGTGCTTTTTTACCAGAATTCATGGCCTCAATCTTAAATGACAAACATATCAATTCATGATTATAAATGTCATATGCAATTTAAAAAACCAAAAATGCAAGCTTCAAGAAACTAGAAATGGATGAATTTAGCATCTGAAAAAAATCAGCTTGTACACGCATAAAATACATCCTCCTCCATGTAGCATGCATGATCAACAATTCCAGAAAAGAAATTTCAAATAGAATCAAACTAACCAACAGCAAAAACTATAGTTTGTATATGTCTATAGCAGATGAACATCAATCGACTTGTACAGTAATACAAAGAAAATTCACAAAAGAAAAATCACCAATTGAATCGCAAACTGCTTCAAAATTGATCTATAAATATGTAAACAGAGAGAAGCGGGATACCAGTCGGCGGAGAAGAAATCGGGGACGTCGGCAGCGCAAGCTCGAAACCGCAGGCTTAGAGGTTTGGAAGCATGAAACTGCAGAGAGAGCGGAGATGCACCGAACGACATCGTTTAATCCGACCCCAAATATAGCGAGGAAGAACCAGCAAAGCAGTGGTGCTGTTTTTCAGTTGTCGCAAAATTCAGTGGAGATTCTTTAAAATAATATTTTTCCACGATAATTACAATTCCATATAACTATCCTTTTTTTTCTTTTGAGAAAATCTAATTTCGCTCTTATATATTCTTGGTGAGTATTATATAAATTTGGAAACCCTTTTTTTTTCCCTTTCAAAAAATAAAAAATAATATCTGAATTTAATATGTAATATTATTAGTAGGAAGGGAATATGGACACCCAAAATTTCGACCATAATTAATAAAATAAAAAGTAATTGTATATGAAAAGTCTAAAATACCTTGTCCTAATTATAGAAGTGGATGAGGAAATGATAGAGTCGACAATTTGAGCCACGGGCCGGCCCGAACGGTCCGTAAATTAGGCTGGGTTGGACTCTAAAATGAACGGCCCGAAAAACATCCGAACTTTTTGGCCCGACCCGATGGGTCTGATGGGCTCGGGCCAATTTGGCCCGTTGGGCTTGGACCGGCCCGATAAATTTATTTTTTTATTACTTGTTTTTATGCAATTTGTAAATTTTACATGTGACACGATTCCATCCTCCATGTTTTTATGTATTCTTTTAAAAATTTTAAAATTATTCTCATCTTCAACTATCATTAACTAATTAGAATCTACTAGCAAACTATGATAATTGAGTTAAAATATTTTTGAATGCTAAAAGGAAGTAAAAATGATCGGATTTTGTCCCCACTAA
This sequence comes from Scutellaria baicalensis, assembly GCA_005771605.1. Classification (NCBI taxonomy): domain Eukaryota; kingdom Viridiplantae; phylum Streptophyta; class Magnoliopsida; order Lamiales; family Lamiaceae; genus Scutellaria; species Scutellaria baicalensis. The sequence goes on from CM016726.1 coordinate 22,791,957, forward strand.
TAGTTTCATTATATTAAAAAAATATAATTTTGATTACATAAATAAGATACTGTAGTTTAAATTGAACGTCTTAAATTATAATAATAGGAAATTATTTTTCTAGTTAAATTGGCTAGAAATTAATAAATTAAAAATTATTTTAATTTTAAAAAATAATTATGCATTTGGCCCGATTTGGCCCGTTGGCCCGGGCTCCAATTTCGTAGGCCCGATCAAAGGATGACCGGCCCGACCCGACCCAAACCGACATTATCATTTGGCCTGTTGGGTTGGGCCGGGCCGGGCGACCCGAATTGCCACCTCTAGGAAATGATGGAGGCTTTAACATCTCCATTGCTGAAACTCGTGAGCTCATGAGAAACACAGCAACAATTCTCAGTTAACGATGAGTTTTGGCGTGACCCAGTTCACGAAACTCAGTAAGAAAGACAAGAGAGAGCCAGTGTGGGGTCGAAGAATCCGAAGCAATTCCAACTCCGAAGGTCAGGTGAAGCTGAGTCGTAGAATAATCAGTGTTCGGCCACTCTCGGTCCGAACAATGTTCAAACACCACTCTTCGATGGAGGCGGCAGGGTTAGGGTTTCAGATTGGAATGGTGGGGTGTATTTAGAATTTTCATAAGTTTTGTTTTATAATTGGGGTATATTCTTAAATTATCCATAATGATGAGTACTTATTTGTTTTCTTCAATTTTAACAAGTGTATGATTGTTGGAGGATTTCTTCAAAAGTTGTAATGGAGTTGCATGTAATGTATGTGTTATAATGAGGAAGAAGAATAATATGTATTGTATATTTTACTATATAATGGGTTGTGTTTAGAATGGGGTATATATTAGAAATTGTATTTAAGTTTTTTTATAATTATTTTTATTTTATATTACATTAATGGGGTATGATTAATATTGCTTGGGTGTATATAGAACTGTCCTTAAAAAATGACCCACCCTTAAGAGTATTCTATTAGACCATGTTTATTGTTGATCATTCCCCAACTCAACCCATATGAGACAAAGAGAAAGAAAAAAAAAAAAAAAGGAAACATAATTAATTGTGGCTAACCCAATCGAACCCAATCGGTCAGCCGATCCATGGGTTGGTCAACAAAAGTAAATTTTGTTTTATCTCACTTTGTTAGATTGTGACAAATGTCACAATCTGATTGGTTTCCATATATTTTTGTGGATATAATTTAAATTGTTGATATTGAAGATAATGTGTATCAAAAAAATATAAAAAAATTATCAAAATTTATGATTTTTTTTCCTCTATAAATAGAGTTCAATATTGATATATTTTCAAACACAATTTGAAGAGCTCAATTTCCTCACAATCTTAAATTCTCTTGTTTTCTCACCGAATTTTTATCATTTCCTATTATGGATCAAAATAATCCAAATTAATTTTCAACCTCCCAAAATTATCCAAACTCCCAAGATTATCCAAACTTTCAATCATTTCCAAATTTTGAAGATTATCCAAACTCTCCGTATTATCCAAACTCTCAATTTTCTCCAAATCACAATCAAGTTGATATCATTGAACAAGTCAAAACTTCACAAAATATCTCCGAAAAAGATATTCGAGATGTTCAACAAACAAACACAAATCAAGGGGGAGAAATGTTAGTTGGTGTGTGAAAGCAGATGTAGCATTGTGTTTTGTTAGTGAAGATACCGTATGTGGTAAAAATTAAAAGGGTGTCTCATTATGGGCACAAGTGTATGAGATGTTTCATGAAGCTCAAGCATAAAACCCTCATGAGATCGGTGAAAGAAAATGGATTCAACGAAGGGTCGTTGGAAAATTTAAGTGTATGGTAAAAAAGTTCTTATTATAAACATTGAATTTAGAATATAAAATATTTTTTTATATATTTCTTACATTTAAAAAAAGTGATTATATATAATATTCAATAATAAATAATGAGAAAAGAAATATTTTAAAGGTTGGGTTGATGTTACTAATAAATATTTAAATAATTGAAGATTGGATTGAGTTATATCTTATAAATTGTTTATGTGAATATGAGAGAAATGATTATTATATTAGAAGTTTGGATTGGGATGGATCACCGTCACCAATAAACATGGTCTTAGTATCTTTAATCAGTCCTTCCAAAAACAAGAAACGCTAACTCAAAAGTCAAACCCCTCCATGAATCGCCGCCCTTTTCCCTTCCGTTCCCTCGCTGTTGCCGCCACTACCGACTCCGCCGCCGCTACCTCCACTTCCGCCGCAGCCATGTCTTATCGCCCATATGTAAGCGCTCAAGTTCACTCCCACACTCACAAGGAGAACTTAGACAAACAATCAATCATACACGCAGCAGCCGAAGTTTTCTACCCATTTCTTCTCTTTCTAATCTAGTTTTTTTCATATAAATAAATCGAAGCATCGAAATTGCACATTAGAATTCCTTTTGTTCTAAGTCCAGTTATCAATCTCGGGTTTCTATTTCAGTGGTTGAATTATAATTACTCGAATTTACAAGTTGACAATTGATAATTTACAGTCGACAGATGGGCGTCCGCATTTCAGGAGAAACTATTGCGATAGACCCTCGGGTCCCGGAGACCATCCGGAGTTCGCCTCCGGCGATTCCAACCGCGGTTTGCGACCCAGTTATAATGCTGTCCCTCCGCCACCTCAATACGTAACGGGTCAGCAGTTTCGTGGACCCGCACACGGATATCAGCGACCAGGTCCGCCAGTCGTGCAGCACCTTCATGGCCCTCGCCCCTATAAGCACCCACAGCAGGTGGGACCACCCTATGGTAATCATCAACCGTTTAGACCACAGCATATGCAGCAGCAGTTCAGGCCAAGGGCGACAAAGCCTCCGGATTATCGAGAGTGGGAGTATGTGAATCCGGGGGTACATCCACAGTGTGGTAATTCTTGGTGTTCTGTTTATTCCTTATTGTCTTTTTTATTGGGAAATTTTGAATTACTGTGGAAGCTTATAAGAGATCGTATGGGAGATACTATTTTATTGCCTATTCCTTTGAGTAAGCCAGAAATTTTAGTTAACTCATCCACTTTGACCTTTTGGATTTGAAGATCAAATTAATGCTTTTACAATACAGTCTTTTATTATTTCACTATTTATTTTTCCACTTGTGGTTGCACCATGGTGTCATTGGGTTATACTTATGTTTCTTTTTTGTTCTCGTGCAGAGCGCTTTAGTGTTCTCTCTTATAACATTCTAGCTGACTACTTGGCCACCGATCACTGGCATAAGCTTTACTATCACATTCCTCGCTATATGATGGACTGGAATTGGCGCAAGAGAAATATAATATTTGAGCTTGGATTATGGTCAGCTGACATTTTGTGTTTGCAGGTTATCAGCCTGATGCTTTTTCTAGATCGTATTTCACATCCTTTTTAATAGCTGGCATTTTTGTTTACATATAAGTTTTGAAGAAGGATCAAAGATTGCTTATCTCATCATTATCATGCTTTAGGGAACATCCAGAAAATCATAAGGATGAATTTGGCATATTGAGAATACTTAATTCCATGAGTGAAGTGTATTTTGTAGTCTACTTCAGTGCCCATGTTTTATGCATACTTCATAGCCACAGTATGACATTGACTGTATATCTTATGATTCATTAGTAGGACTGTAGGGAGACGATACTTATGCTAAAGAAGAAAAAACATTAAAAATAAAATAATTATGAAATGTGCAATAACATTTTCCAGTAACGACTTTTTGTTTCAGTCTCCCATATTTTTATGTGCAACTAATTTTTTCTTCATTTTCATTTGCATTTTTATTTGGAAAACCAGGAGGTTGATCGATTTCAAGACATAGAGGCAGAACTGAATCCCCGTGGATACTATGGCATTTGGAAGGTACTTGAAAATTTCTTATCGGCAGTGAATGTAATTTTATGAATCCATTTTATTCAATTTAATGCATTAAGTGTTAGTTATTGTACTTCCACATAACCATTCATACATCATTTTCTTTTCATTCTGATTGTGATCAAATACCTCTCACTAGATTTTCTTTATGTGTTACTGGATAGAGTTGTAAATTAATACTTTTCTTAGAGAGTGATTTTCATGAAACAATGGTAGATTTTCACATATTTATTGATTTTTAGATGCGAACTGGTGATCCTGCTGATGGTTGTGCTATATTTTGGCGTGTTTCAAGGTACTCTTAGTTTATTGTGGATAATTCAAATGGAAGTATCATCAAAATACTTCTTTTAGCTTGTGTTAAGACTCTATATAGCACAATAATGTTACAGGTTTTTATTTGGGTTTAGGTAAATTAAATTATTTTTTGTTTAATAGATTATGTTTGAGGTTACCGAATCAACTTGCGTATAGACCACTTTCTCATCCCTTATTTTGTCCGAGTAGTAGTGTAATTATCTTGTAATTTCACTGATTCAATTATAATGCAACTTTGTTTTAGGTTCAAGTTGTTGCATGAAGAATCTATTGAATTCAATAAGCTGGGCATGCGGGACAATGTTGCCCAGATTTGTGTTTTTGAGGTACACAAGTTATCAGAATACTTTTCCAGTAAACATTCTCTGAGAATCTGAGTACATAGTGTTGTGCATGACTCTATACTAGAGTGGTTTTCTTTTTTAACAGTCTCTGAATGGGCAGAATAAGACGAAAGGAGCATCAACTCTGTCTGCAAGGCAAGATGCATTTTTGCTTAGTATTTCATTGCAATATTGGTTTCTTGAAAGTTTGTCATGGAAGCAAAATATACTGTTTCTTTTATCAATTTGTCAACATGTTTACAGTTCCAATGATATTTCTCAACCAAGATAATGATCAAACTCTTTTAACGAATTTGGAAGTCTGGCCATTGATTCATTTTATTAATAAATGTATGCATTAGATGCATGTGGCCGCATCTGAACTTTGATCTGTAGATCAAGACAAACTTAGCAGCTAATAAGCTATGTATGGATATATATCATAGTGTTAGTGAAACATGATTGGTCCCTTTGCTGGTTTTTCTTGAACTCCTAAGGTTGAAACTGGAAAAAAAAGCAGTAGAGAACGAACGATTCTGTGAACACGGGATCGTGCTAAAATAATCTATTCGCTTAACTCTAATGCATCATTACATATGTAGAATTAAGTAACTATGCTGCTTGTGGACTTGTATCTAAATCTTTTCTTAATTCCTTATTCTGTAGCATCATGAGAACCAATATTTTCTACCTTGTTTGCTTCTGCAACTCCTGGCTTAACAAAAGTGAAATTAGTTAATAGCAATGTGAGTATAGTTGATATTGCTTAGATCCATATTACGAGAGAGAAATGATTATCATAAAGTTTCCGCATAGAAATCTCTTTTTTTGTCTTGTAGAGTATGAAGAGTGGTTAACTAGTTAAATAATTTCCTTTTACCCTTAAAAAGTTCAAGCAAATCGAATATAATGAGTATATCTAACCTTGATATTGTTGCACCTTGGAAAGGATATATTGTAATGAACAATGTCCAATCAGTTTTGTTTAAGAATGCTTAACTAGGTTTAAACTGGTGACTAGGTGAATCATGTTTCTTCTATGAGGTATGCACATTAGTGTTTAAAAGGATTTTGGCAGTTGACTAGCTGAATATTGTTTGAAAATTTTCTCTTGCAGCTCAGGAAGCTCTAACAGAGTTGTTGTCTGCAACATTCATGTGCTTTACAATCCTAGAAGGGGAGAGATTAAGCTTGGACAGGTATGAGTGCTATCTACAATTGGTTCTGTATGGTGATGAAATGTTTTGAGTCATATTGAGAGACATGTCACTATTTGCATATTACATAGAGTTGGATTTTTCTGTCAGATCAGGGTCCTCCTGGACAGAGCACATGCTGTTTCTAAGCTTTGGGATGATGCTAAAATAATTATATGTGGAGACTTCAACTGCACTCCAAAGGTAGTTTGCTTGTTAGTCTATTACACAATATTATCTTCATTATCTTGTAGCTCTTACTATTCCCATAGAATTTTGAATCGAATTTAATCCTTCGTTCTCCTTGCTGAATTTTATCACACCTTATTGTTCTACCAGAGTCCCATTTACAACTTCATCAGAGAACAGAAGGTACTTTTCTGCTTCAGTTTTTTCTTAATTCCTTTTCCTCCTTTTCTGATTCAGATCACTACTGGAACAGCTTAAATACTCTCAGTATTTTTCAATATCTTAATGCAGCTAGATCTGTCAGAGTTGGACCGTGATAAGGTCTCGGGGCAAGCCTCTGCTGAGATACACCCACCCAGGCCTGCTTATCCTGATTTTAGGTATATGTTTGTTTGCTGCTTAAATAATTTATTACTGATTGGGCATATTAAAGTCATATTCGTTGCCATTTCGGTGGAATAACTGTTTCCTTATGTAGGACACGAGCTGCTGATCGTTTGACCCAAGCTTCTGCAGTTGATTGTGAAAAGGTAGAAAAAGCAGATTTGCCTTCAGATGCACATAAGTTGGCCTGTCTTCACGTGCCCACAAATGCCCCTTCTACAGGAAGCTATTCTAAACCTGGATGTCCAACATTGGATGAGACCTCTGCGTCGTGCAATGGTGAAGAACATAAAAGTAGGAGGGCTAATGACTTGCCAAGCCATGATGCAGCAGACAGTAGTGCAATCATTTCCAATTCATGTACAACTCATGATGTCTTGAATCAAAGTGTTAGTAGTGCTCAAGATTGTAATGAATCTCCAATTTCTCCAGATAGGGGCACAAATGAAATTTCAGTGTCTTCCAGTGAAGAAATCCAATCTGAGGGAACAGAAGGAAGAGAAAATGTAGAATCAGATTTACAAACACCAACTGAAACCCCAGATGATCAGATTAAAACTATGTGCTTGCCTGACATCCATTCAGATGACACTTCTAAAGCATCCGAGCCAGTGTACAACTCAGATGCATCTCAACTTGAGGGACCTTCCAAAAGGTCGGTTCCTAATTCTCCTGACTTCACATCCTCCAAACAGGTAGGAGTTGCTGTATCAGTTTCAACACCAAATGGAAACAATACTAGGCCGTCCGATGCATCTGCTTCCTGTGAATCTATAGGTGCTGATAATATCATACTGGCTGAGAAATTTGGGGCCTTGTCTTTTGATGAAGTAGTTGATGGTGTTACAGACAAAGTCACTGAAGACACTGGCTCAATTTTAGCTGAATTGCATTATGCTGGTCAAGGTCCTATTTCAACTGACGTAGATTCTAGTTCTCTCAACCAAAAATTCCAATCTCATGAAGAGGAGATTCGCAATCAAAGCCTTCAGCATGAGAATCTCCTTCATATGAGATATTCGCCTTTCAATCCATCAGCTTGGACTCCAGCAGAAATACAAATTGCAACAGGTAGTACAGACTGCAAGGTCATGGAGCACCCTTTGAAATTGAGAAGTGCATATGCAGAAGTTAAGGTATGCCAAACTATGGCACGTAATTTTCTTGAAGAAAGTGGTTGATTTTAAATCATTGAGAAGTATGGCTTTTGTACTCTTGCAGAGTTCTTCAGGATTAAGGGATTCCAGTGGTGAACCATTTGTCACCAGCTACCACAGACTTTTCTCAGGCACAGTTGATTACATATGGTCAGTGATGGAGCATCTTCAAGTTTCTTGTATTTCTTCTATCTTGATGAAGTATTTAAAGTTAGAATTAAGAGGTTTTTGTTACTTTGTGTTTTATGGTGTGTGATCTTCCATGAATTCATTTAGGTCACGTTGTACATCATTAACTGCATTCTTAATCGAAAACTATAATTAACTGACTATCTATGGAATGTGCTAGCTATTTACACTCAAGTAAAAAGATACTCGACTGGATATCATTTTTATATTCAAATGGAAATAATAAGAACCTGAGAGGCCAGAGAGAACTGATATTTATAGATGGCCAGCCACTCATCCACTAAAAAAAAAGTGACTCAATATATATTAAAAATATTTTGACTCTGGCAATGAAGAGGCATTTATTCCTTTGTTTTGTTAAATTCCCTTTTTGATGTGTTGTTAATTTTATTGAAGTTGGTGTTTCCTACAATGGAATTTCAGAAATTCATTGTTTTATATATACACAGATGAGATGGATAAACCTTGTATATAGTGTGATGCAATTATATGCTTGTATTTCTTTTCAGCTGGCAAATTATTTATGGTGTTGATATAGTTCATTGCTGTCCAGGCACTCTGAAGGTCTTAAACCTGTAAAGGTTCTTGCTCCGATTCCCAAGGATGTTATGCATCAAACTCGGGGATTTCCCACTAAGGTATAATTTTTGAGAATTAATTTAAGTTGCCAAGACATCATTTTGTGATCTTTTTTTTTGGAAAATAGCAAAGTTTGTAGATACATATGCCTCTTGCATAAGTCGTAACATGGATGATTTTCTTGAAAACTATGCTAGACATATCCTTCTTTATGATCATGTCTTGATTCTATGCTAACCTATCTCTAGCTATTCCTGATAATAAAACTCATATTTCCAAACAATATGTTCAAGTAGTACTCATGTGTTAACGGTATATATTATTGCGCTGTGTTTTCCAGAAATGGGGAAGCGATCACATCGCGTTGGTTTCAGAATTTGCTTTTACTAAAGATATATCCTCTGAGAATCCCAACCGATGATACTTGACAGCGTTGTGCATTTCACCCGTTGCCATTTGCTGGAAGATCAATGCTCTGGTACCAGAAGAAAAACCCAAGATGGCAAGCTCATAATCATTTTTCATTGTTACCATCTTCTTACACTTATTTGTTTTTCCTCCCACCTTATATCCTGATAAAGTAAGCATATTCTACTTTTTAAGATATTCTTTTGTTTGATTGTTTAGTTATAGACTAATAATTGGAGAGTTATTGGATTTCTGCTGGCTCTGATTCCTCACAGCCTGTACCTCATTGGCATGGAATCCAGAAATATTTGCGCCTTAACATAGCTCTTCACAACACTTTTACTTTCAACTAAGATTTCACTATTTTGCTTGTATTTAGATTGAAATAGCTGAGGGTGAGTTCTTAGAATTGTAGTTGGACTTTGGTTGCTTTTATATATGAGTGAGAAAGAGGGGCAGTAATCCAGATGAGGTCACATCCTACGTCATGTGTGATAAGGCTTCTTCCTACGTGACCACCTATGTAATGTGGCACTCCAAACGTTGTCGTTTAGCCATGTGGTCTTGTCACTTTTGCCATTAATAAAATCTGGGCTAAATTAATTGTTAGTTATTTATTTTTTGGCCATTTTTTCGTCATACAGGCACAGCTGTGGCGTGTCTCTCTTCTTTTTTCACAAATGCCAAAATTGTGGACACTAACATTAACATATCTGAGTTGTGTGATTAATTTTAATTCTGCCTTTTTTGCTCAGAAAAAAATTATGACAGTATAATTTCATGATTTTCCACAATTTAAATCAGATTCTTAAGTAATTTTTAATTTGCCGGTCTGTAGGTTGGCTGTTTAATAAAATAAAATTCTCTTATTTAAATTTAATATCTAAAGTTATTCATTTTTTGGATAATTTGATATGATACGTATTATTATAACATGATGAATGAGAATGTGATGGGACATGTTAGAAATGAATGGAGAAAAAGAAAGCGAAGCAAATAAAGAATGAATAGATTTGGAAATTCATTTCTTAACGAAGTCTAACTGTATAACTAATTACTACTTATACAACTAACCCTCTAACTCCAATTACCTAATCCAAACTCTATTACCTGTTCTAAACACACGCATTTCTACCTAACACTCAATATTCTGTAACCATCAAATATCCCTACTTTCATTTCCATCACATTCCATAATTTGGGGTCTATTTGTACAACAATTTTTTTTGTAGCCAATTCATCAGTGATGTTCGAATATATGTGGATTTGAAATTCATAACTTTCATCTTAAATTAATTTTTGAATAATTTCGATGCGTATTTAACTATCTGAATTCATAGAGGAATCACTTAGCAACTTATAATCCATAAAACATAAAGAAATTTGGTTTGAGTGGTGCCCAAAGGGGTATCATATCCTCCCCCACTCGTAAAGATAGTCAATTGTTAATAATTTAGTATATCTCACTCTGCTTATTATAAATCAACAATTCATTTAATTCATTCTCACTTAATCAATAAAATTTATGTGAGCGACTAGAAAATATGTTGTCAGTTATGTTCTCTCGGATAAGGATGAAAAGAGCAATCGTGGATAAATTTTGGTTTTTCGAATACATAAAATATATATTTTTAAGTTATATGAAAAATAAAATAGAAGCAGTATGTGTTTGTGGGAAAAAAAAAAAAAAAAGATGTTTGCATATTTAGAAATTGAGCAAGTCTCCTATGAGACAATTTCACGAATCATGTTCCATCATAAAACGAATAAACTTACTATTCACATATAAATTATTATAAATTGATTTAATCCACGGACTAAAGAGATAGATTTGTGACACGCAGACGAAAATCATTCGTCTGAGAGTATATTGTTTATGTTAGAAATTTGGGGAAGCATTAAATGAGGGTGGGGATATTGAAACGAGAGAGAAAGGGAGAGACAGATTGCGTAATGAAATAAAAGTTGAAAAATAAACTTTGTGACTTCACACTTTATTGACTATCTTCAATTCTGCCACCCTTCGACTTTTCAATACATTAATCATTAATGCTTTGCTTACAACACTTTTTTATTTCATTTTCTATAAAATAGTAGTAGTATTTATTTGATGCATCTATATATATAGTACCTCCGTCCCAAAATAAATGACGTTTTAGCAACTAAAATTTGTCCCAAAATAATTGTCGTTTTCGTATTCCAAAGCATATTTACATGCAATATACCAAATATGCCCCTATTTACTCACCTCAAATTAAATGTGTTAAAGAGATAAAAGTTCTTCATTAATTAAACTTAAATAGGGGTAGACTGGACTTTTTATCACATTTCTTAATATATGTGCAGAAGGCTAAAACGTCATTTATTTTGGGACGGAGGTAGTATATAAGTAAAATATTATGTCAAAAATAGCTACAATAAATATTTTATTTATTAAATATTTCAATTCTAAGAAATCATTAATAATTTTTATTTTAAATTTATTAATAAACAAATACATAGATATTAATATTTAACATTTAAATTTATATTTATTGTATATAAAATCAAAAGAAAAAGTAAATAGATAAATTTATCTACATATTTCTATACAATAATAATAGAGGAAAATTTTAAGATATTTACAAAAATACTATTTTCTCAACAAAAAAGTGTCACGTCAATAATATTTTTATTTTACATTTATTATTATTTAATATATTCAATTTATAATATATATATATATATATTGTATTAGTTTATTCTTATTTTATTAATACTCATTAAGTTATTTTTTATTGAATAATTTCTTATACACCAACAATAGATAATGTTCAAACAATAATTTCAATAATAAATATTAATTTGTTCGGGGATAATTGTATCATATTTAATATAAATATAATTTATAAATAAGTGTAACACTATTAAAGATGCGTATATATACATATATGTATATATATAATGTAGTTAGTGTGAAATTATATGTCATTCTAAATATTTTTTAAATTAATATTTGAAAGTGTCCCATCAACAAATTTTTTTTATTTTGCATTTTTTACTATTTAATCCAATTGATCTAATAATATAAATATTGTATTAATTTATTCTCATTTTATCGATCTTAATTAAATTAATTTTTATTGAAGAATTTATTAAAAATCAACAATAGATATTCAAACAATAATTTCAATAATAAATATTAATTTGCATGAGAATAATTTATACCATAATAATATAAATTAATAAATAAATATAACACTATTAAAGATGTGTGTATATACATATATGTATATATAATACATATTTAGTCTGAATTATATGTCATCTTAAATATTTTTTAAATTATAAATATCTCATAATCAAATAAAATTGTAGCATTTTACTTTACACTTAGGTCTTCGTATATTTTTATATGAGAGTGCACGTTTTGAATTTATATGGCTCACCTGATTATTTAAATTATATGCTTAGTTTCTAATTATATTTGTCATCATCATGATCGTAGACTACTACTACAGTTTGATTCTGTGTTGAGCTTAAATCGTAATGATCAATGTCTTGCTATATCAATTAATTTACATGATACTTATAAAGGAATAATTATCTGTCATCTTCGATGTTAAGCGATATTAATAAAAAAAATTATAATTCAATTTATTTTGAAATAAAAGGTTGAAAATAAATAATTGACAGTGCTTATATCAAGTTCCCACGTAAAATTTCTAATTTTATTGTGTAATATTTCTATATATACATACTCACACACACATGTATTTAATTTAAATAATTGAATTCGATTTTTAATTCATAATTTTTTTTAGTTTTTTTAGAATATTTAATTTAAGTGACTGAAGATATTAGTTTGTAATACAGATGAAAAAAAAAATGTTTCGACTATAATTGTTGTGTATAAAGACGTTTTTAAAAAACTTACAAACTTTATATATTACAGGTAGAATTTCCAATTTTGATTTGAAGATAATGATATTGATACTTTTGTTTTTAGTATTAATCATAGATTAGTGAATTGGATGTGTATAATATCAATATATTGTTGAATTGAATTATTTTAAGCAAATTTATACTTTCTTAGTTATTAAATATTATATTGTCTTTTATATACTAAAATTACTTACACTATATTATGAAATAATTAATATTTACTAATATTATATCACAAAACACGCATCGTGCGGATGCGAATATTGGTTAATATTAACGACTGAAAATTGACCACATTAAACTAGGATGTTCTCAATGCTCCATATATCATGTTTTTATTATGTTAAAATTGCGCCTGATATTATTGAATCTTAAATTTGTTATGTATCAAAAAAGATCATTATATTGCTGCTGAACATTTAGATTTTGAAAAAAAATCCAATATTTGCTACACTTGTTGTATATACTTTCGTCAAGTTTTCTCAATTATTGTTTCAACACCAATTATCTACTAGTCAATTTATATGTCATCCATTTTTATCCCCTTTCTCTTTTTTCTTTTTCATTACATTTTTTTATTTAGTTTATTAAAGTTGTTGTTAATATACCATATTTGTCTTGCAGTCCAACATTTTAAATACGTGTAAAGAGGTCCAATACATCCAACATAAGCCACAACTCGAAAAACAAAATTACTTTACACATAAATTAGTGCAGTAAAGAAAGTTGATGTATTGATACAATTGGTATATAGCAATACTACCCAAATTTGAACGGTTTTCAATTGTTACATTACGATTGTACCATATATGATCCATATCTTAATGCAATATTCATAATTCACATCATTAATCTATTATATTCAAGAAATTTTGGATTTATTATTATGTATGCAATATTAGCAAAAGTCATGAAAATAAGATTAATGTTTCATAATCAATGTTTGACTATTTTAAAACAAGAAAAAAAGATTTTTGTGTATTTTAATTTTCTATAAAACGTCTAAAAACTGAACAAAACAAAAAAAGAAGGGTTTTTTTTTTTTTTATATTGGTTGAATTCAACAATGAGTGGTCATCGCCAGATTATTATTCCCTCCTTACCAAAATAGTTTGGATTAATTAGGACCAAACCAACATATCAATGTATTGGGAATCAATCCTTATTGTTGTTTCTTCAAAAGGATTAGATCGACAATTTGATCATCCGATCATAAGATTAACACATCATATTTAATATTAAATACGTCTCAATTACTAAACACATCAATTTTAAAACGGTTTTGTGATATCAAATTTTCAAGCACAATCCATGGTATTATCATTCCCTTTTGATTACATAAATATAAAAGTAAACAAGGAATAAATAGTAGAAATAACTATATTTTTAATATATATTCAATTTTGTTATCTTAATTGAAGTGTTTTTTAATAACGAGCGAATGCTACGGCCCAACCAAAAGTTAAAGCATGGCCGCCTTCGAGAAAATAATCTGGGAAAGGGATTTCTGATTCAATTATGACGCTAAATACATAATAAATATATATCTTTTTCAAGAAAAAAATATACAATAATTAATTTACATACATTAAAAGAAAAAAATATATTCAAAAGAGCAGGGGTCCATCAAGATTCATGATCATGTGTTTTGGTTAAAACCGATGTTGTGGATTGTGATTAAGTTGTGAAATAAATTACTTCCAAATAAAATAGCAAAAAATTAATATATAGAAAGTATACAACTCATAGCCAACACACCATGCATTCAAAATCAACACATGTTGTCGCCACACAGTATTATTTGGAATAGTATTTTTGACCCAAACGCCTCTTTTCTGTCCTAAACTCTCTCTCTCTCTCTCTCTCTCTCTCTGCTCATTCAATAGGTTTGTCCCAGAAATTTGAAGGACTAAGGTTAGCGTTTCATTATCTGCCTATCTTTTAGGCTTCACTAGCAATCCATTTAAGGGTTTTGTTTTTTTCCCCTTTTTTCCCAATTTATTTGCATGAATGCTGATGGAATAACTAAATTCCGATTGTAAAGTTGGAATCTTTTGCATCATTTCTTTTGGTTTCTGCATCATTTCTTTTAGTTTCTTATTTTCTGATGATGGGTTTTTGATTTTGCAGGGATTTTCCAAACACTAGTGCTGCATTTCAGTTTCTTCTTACAGAGTGTAGGAAAAAGGTATATTCTTTCGAGCGATTTGATTTTTGAACAAGTTTCTGCATAAATCTGCCCTCTATATATATATATATATATATATATATATATTTTTTTTTTTCTGTTTGGTTGGGAAATCTTGTGTTGTAGAACTCTTTAGATCCAAAGAAAGTTCTGGTTCGTGATATTATTATTATTTCTTGATATTACTATTATTTTTTATTTCTATTTGTTAAATATGTTCTCTGGTTAATTTGAAGATCCTTCTCAATATCTCAGTTTTCTGATCCCCATAATTTTGTGTTTTCTTTTTCCAGAAGAAAGTTGAAAACTAAGTTGTGAGAATGAGTGATACAAAGGCAAGCACTCCTTTGATTCCGTCCTCATCTTCACAAAAGCTCCCTGATTTCAAGCAATCTGTAAAATTGAAGTATGTGAAGCTTGGATATCATTACCTTATAACCCATGGAATGTACCTATGTTTGTCTCCCTTGTTGGTGATTGTTGCAGCCCAGATGTCCACATTTTCTCTCCAAGATCTTTATGTTCTTTGGGACCATCTTAGATTCAATCTCATCTCTGTCATACTTTGCTCAACCCTCTTGGTTTTCTTGACCACCGTTTATTTCCTCACCCGTCCCCGGCCTGTTTACCTTGTGAATTTCGCGTGCTATAAGCCTGATGATGATAGGAAATGCACTAGGCAGATATTCATGGAGAGATCAAGGTTAACTGGTTCTTTTACTGATGCAAATCTTGAGTTTCAAAAGAAAATTCTTGAAAGGTCGGGTCTTGGGGAGTCGACTTATCTTCCTGATGCTGTGCTGCGTGTTCCGCCTAATCCCTGTATGGCGGAAGCAAGAAAAGAAGCTGAGGCTGTCATGTTTGGTGCCATTGATGAGCTGCTAGCCAAAACCTCTTTGAAGCCAAAAGATATTGGGATTTTGATTGTGAATTGTAGTCTTTTCAACCCCACACCCTCTTTATCAGCTATGATTATCAACCATTATAAACTTAGGGGAAACATAATTAGTTATAATCTAGGTGGGATGGGTTGCAGTGCTGGTTTGATATCCATCGATCTTGCTAAAGATCTTTTACAAGTGCATCCCAATACATATGCTTTGGTGATCAGCATGGAGAACATCACATTGAATTGGTATTTTGGGAATGAGAGATCCATGCTTGTTTCAAATTGCCTCTTCCGTATGGGAGGTGCCGCCATCTTGCTGTCAAACAAAAGATCCGATTACTGGAGGTCCAAGTACCGATTGGTTCACACTGTTAGGACCCACAAAGGGTCTGATGATAAATGTTTCTCATGTGTCACACAGATGGAAGATCCCAATGGGAAAGTCGGGGTTTCTTTGTCGAAAGATTTGATGGCAGTGGCTGGTGATGCCTTAAAGACCAATATCACAACTTTGGGCCCACTTGTGCTACCAATGTCCGAACAGTTACTTTTTTTCGCCACATTGGTTGGGAAAAAGGTGTTGAAGATGAAGCTCAAGCCTTATATCCCAGACTTCAAATTGGCATTCGAACATTTCTGCATTCATGCAGGTGGACGAGCTGTGCTGGATGAATTAGAGAAGAATCTTCAGCTGTCGGACTGGCACATGGAACCTTCTAGAATGACTCTTTATCGATTTGGAAACACTTCCAGCAGCTCTCTCTGGTACGAATTGGCATACTCAGAAGCCAAAGGAAGGATCAAGAAAGGAGATAGGACATGGCAGATAGCCTTTGGTTCGGGTTTCAAATGTAACAGTGCAGTTTGGAAGGCTCTGAGGACTATAAATCCAGAAAAGGAGAAGAGTCCATGGATTGATGAAATCGACCAGTTCCCAGTGGATGTTCCTAAAGTCGCGGCCCTGCATTAAGCGTGCAGTTAGAGGACGAAGGTAGTGCGTGGTTTAAAGTGCAGTTAGCAGCTGCTTTGTGGTTGGATTTGTTTGGTGGTGGCTACATATTGTTTGTAGGTGCTAAGAATTGCCATTTTGGAATTCTAATTTGGTAGTTAAAACCCCCAATTTGGATCCAGAAATAGGAGGGATGTATTTTGACCTTTGAGTATAATGCTAGGTTTCTCATTTTAACTTATCATATATTTATTATGGCTTCTATTGAGGCTTTGTTGTGGAATATGTACTACTTTTATCCATATGTAAGCTCCTAATTTATTCATCTGCCCATGAATTGAGCAACTATTCTTTGCCCTTTTCTTCTATCATTACTTTTGCTACACATTCTTCATCATCATTGACATGATCTGATATAAAAGACCATTTCTGCACTTCCTCAGATTTTTCTTGTCAAGAAAGTGATCCTAAACCTAATATCTTATTTCACGGCTTACTCAAATTGAAATGACTTGTATGATCCATCTATTTGCATCTTTTATATGCAATGTACAGAACAACTCATTCCATCAATTGAATATTTAGATTTTGGTTGTGCTTTAAATAAATAATAATTTACAGTTATTACATAGAATCATAAATGATTTCTAAATTTAAGTAGAATAATTCAGCATGACGTCTGGGTGGTGTAGTCGGTTATCACGCTAGTCTCACACACTAGAGGTCCCCGGTTCGAACCCGGGCTCAGACAACTTTTTATTTTGGCTCATTAATACTCGACCCTTTTGCTGCTTCTTCTCCTTCATTTTATTTTTAATTTTATTCTACCAATATTTTATATAATTATGCAATGTGAGTTCCAAATTTTTTACAAGAAATGTTTCATATTCAGAATGTACGCTCAAACAGTGCCTTAGTGGATTAGATAGGCAACAATGCGAATTTAGAGGATATATTCTTCAAGAGCTGAGCAACTATTATTTTTGATGATCTGAAATTGCTTCTTCCTCTATGCTCACAACACTTCACGTAAAAGTTTCTTGAATTCTTACACAAAATCCAACCAACCCATTTTTTTTAGCTTTAATAACAAATAGAATATGGCTTCTGTTAGTTGTCTCTATTCCTTGGAGGATTTGTTGATGAGGGACTTATGTATATGTGGGATGACACCACCACCAGCTATGGTTCCTTTAATAAGGGTATCGAGTTCCTCATCACCACGTATAGCCAGCTGAAGATGTCGAGGTGTGATACGCTTCACCTTCAAATCCTTGCTTGCATTTCCAGCCAACTCCAACACTTCAGCAGTTAGGTACTCTAGAATGGCTGCAGAATAGACGGCAGCAGTAGCACCTACCCTGCCATGAGCAGTAGCTCGTTCCTTCAGAAGTCGGTGGATACGTCCAACTGGGAACTACAAGAAAACAGTGAGTTGGGCTCAATAACAAAACTATTAGAAGATGAGGTAACCGTAACAACACAGAAAACGTAACAAGAAAGTGTCTTCATCTTTCAAAACTTCAAGAATTTAAATCTTTCAAATATAAATCTATCGACAGCTTATTGCTCAAAGGAACAAGAAAGAAACTACATCTTTCAAGTTTCAACAATTCAATGTCCTTGAGTAAATTTTATTAATTGACAAGTAGCAAATTGATAAGTTTCTACGGTGCTAATATTAAGAGAAAAACAGAAATATTCTAGATCACATTTCAAGACTTGCCAGGATGTATAAAACTGAAGTTCTTCAATTGGAACTAGAAAATGTGGACACGTCTTTTGAATTCCAGATATTATTAAAGCTTCAAATTGAGCAAACCAAACATACAAACTTGCACTGGTTGAATCACAAAGCACATACTGGAAGCTTAATGCAGGTCAAAATACATTTAGGAGGCTAGATTTCTTGCACGCAAGCTAGCTAAACCAGCTTGGAAATTTTTTTTGAGGTCCACCCAAGTACTTGTCAACCAGAGCTCCAGACTAGGACAGTTCTAGTAAAATATTTTATGGAAAGTAAATTTGCAATGATCCACTCATCACATGTTAATTCTTCCCATAGGCTAATCATCATGTTTTAGACGGGAGATCAAAGAGATGAAGCAATTCATGATTTCAAGGTTAAAAGAAGCTCAAAACGAAAATCTATGACCTCTATTTTTCTGCATCAAGACTACACTTCGTTCACAAAATCTTAAACAAGTCAAGACATACAAACCACAAACTGCACAAAACCTTAATCTTGATCAAATTCACAGAATAAAATCACCAAAAAGAAGTAACAACTCCAGTGGAGAGAGTCCATAATAATAGGTTCCAATAAAAGGAGGGAAAACCAAAAAGGAACAGGTCCCATGACATTCCGAACAAATCAAAACTTGTACAAGCTCAAAAAGTACTGTGAAAGAACTCACAAACTATCCCTGTTAACACCGCAAAACGATGAACTTGCAATTAACAAAACAAGATTGGAACTTTAAACAGAAGTGAGTAAAAAGGGAAAACAAAAAAACCTGAAGGCCAGCACGAGAAGAGCGAGAGATGGGTTTCTTCTTGTCCTTGTCTTTGTCCTTTGAAGCAGGAGTTTTCCCAGTCAACAAACCCTTTGCTCCTTTCCCCGACATTATAACACGATCTTAAGAAGAAATTTCAGAGAGGAGAAGAAAGAGAAGATAATCCACTGTTTCTATATCTACCGAACAAGTTTGTTTGGATTGGGTTTTTGCAGAATATAGTAACTCAATTACAGACATTAAATTTTCGTGTATATTCGGACTCGGACTCGAATATCGGGTCGGATCCAACTTAATCGGGCTTAGAAATCTCTTAGCAGGAGCAGGACTCGCCTCAGACTCGAGGCCCAATTTATGAATCTTCTTGATATCAGGACTTGATTAGGTTTGGGCCTATTGGCCCAAATCAGTTTCTTTTTTTTTTGGTTTACAATTATTTATGTTCTCAACTAAATCACGAAACTGAGCAACGCTAAACATTTTTTAATCAATGTTGACACGTTTACCAAAAACAGAAGAAATCTTTAATTTGACGCCAGTATTCAATCTAATGAATTAACTAACTAATAAACCTACAAATTAAAGATTGGGTTGAGTTATGAATAAACTATGTCCATATTTCTTGAATAGAATCCAATCGAACCGTTTTTTGAGCATTCACAAACATGCCACTTATATAATATCTGAAATGTAGCCTACCTACAGCCTTAAACCCATAAAATGTCTATTCCTTGGAGGATTTGTTGATTAGAGACTTGTGTATATGAGGGATCACGCCACCACCAGCAATGGTTCCTTTGATGAGGGTATCGAGCTCCTCGTCACCACGTATAGCCAGCTGAAGATGCCGAGGTGTGATACGTTTCACCTTCAAATCCTTACTCGCATTTCCAGCCAACTCCAACACTTCAGCAGTTAAGTACTCTAAAATGGCAGCAGAATAGACGGCAGCAGTAGCACCCACTCTGCCATGAGCAGTAGCTCGTTCCTTAAGGAGTCGGTGGATACGTCCAACTGGGAACTACAAGAAAAAAGTGGTCAAGTTGGGTTTTCTGTTATATTGCTCTTTTGTTCTGCACACATTCATTTCACTTCTGTTCTGCAGCTAGATGTTATCAATTATGGCAAGCAACTAAGAGTAATATCAATATGTTATTTAAACTCCAGATATTCTATATGAAAGATAAAAGCTTTTACGTTAACCAACAAACAAACTTGCACTTGCATTGGTAGAGTCCAAAGCTTAAAAATCTTTAAGCTCATCTCAAGGCTCAACCAGAACCAGAACCAGAACAGGAATATTCAAGGGAAGAAAATCGAGACGAGGAGTATGAGTACCACTTTGTCTTTGAGACACAACCTGTTGAACTTATTGTTCATAAAAAACTAGCTCTCACTTAAAAAAAAATTTCTTCCCATTTCGGAAATCAAGCATATATACCAACATTTGCCATTTTAATGATTGATTATCAGCAAACCTGTTTCAGGTTCAAGACACAATATGCAGTAGATGACTTAACAAACATGCTTCAAGTTTGTTAAATTAAAAACACAGTCCCCCTTATGAGTTATGCTGCATTGTAAAAAGAATCATCCAATCAAGTTCTATAAGTATCTCTGAGAACAATTCTTTCACATCTTAATTCTCTTCTAATCTCCTTCTTCTTCGTTTTTTTTTTTCAAAGTAAATATAATGTTCTCATCTTCTTGAAGCAAGAATTTTTACTATAAGACACTAGACCGCGGTTTATTCACACAAAATCTTGACAATTCAAAATTTACTAACCATAATCCACTAAATAACTTAATCTATATGAAATCCATACCAAAAATGAAGAAAAGAAAATCAGCATAAAGAAGTAATAACAACTCAGTAAAGTACACAATAATTTACGAACACTTGAATAAAACGAGAAGCAGAGAAAGCCTGCTAAGAAAGAGAAATCAAGGACATGAAAAGCAGAGGAGAATATTCAAAATTGAAAAAGTTAAAAAACAAAAAAAACCTGAAGTCCAGCACGAGAAGAGCGAGAGATGGGTTTCTTCTTGTCCTTATCTTTGTCCTTTGAAGCAGGAGTTTTCCCCGTCAACAAACCCTTCGCTCCTTTCCCCGACATTCTTAAATCTTACACAGATCTAAACAAGAAACGGAGAAACGAACGAAAATTCAGTGGAGAAGAAAGCGCAGATAATCCAGACTTGATAATCAACCCCCTCTCTCTCTCTCTCTCCAAACACGAACTACTTAGGATTGGATTTTTGGAGATATTACATCGTTTTTTTTTTTTTTTGGGTGGGGGGGGGGGGGGGTGGTTGAATTAAGCCTTCGTCGCGTAGGGCATGGGTTCGGGTTCGGGTAAATTTTGGGTACGTTACATATTGATACTTTTGTGAAGGATCCGATATCTAAATGGGCTGGATTTGAGGCGTGGACTGGGTTCAGAATAGGAGGGTAATTTGTTATGGATTCTAGTTGAACAGCACCTGAGGATTGGGCCGTGGCCCAACTTTGTGAGAGAGTTTACTTTCATGCTAAAGCAATAGCAATTGTCTGATTTGTTGTGTATTTATTTATTAGTCTAATTTTCCTGTATTTTCTCATTCGGGTGCCACTCAAATTGCTTAATTTCATGGGTTTTTCATTTATATTTTTAAAATATCTATACATGTTTTTATGTGTATGGTAATACGAATTTTAAGTTGATAAATGAAATTATTTTGATTCATATGTTTTTCTTTTCAAGAGTACTAGTTTTTGTTAATGAATAATAGATTTAAATGAGTCGGCAACAATTAAATTGCTTACAAACATAGGTACATCTGTAAAAGTGGAAGGATATTCAGCTGAATAGCACTATGGGTCAATTCATGAGCTACTTTAGTAATTTGTTTCCCTACCCAAAGGGCAAAGACATGATATATGAAGCTTCAATTTGTGTAAGAAGTCGACTACATTCTCCAAATTCAAATTGGTCAGCATCTTATATTGCGCAAAAGTATATGATAATCACGTCAAATTTAGATTTGTCAGCATCTTATAATGTGTGGTAACGATGAACCACTGACTTTACATCAAGTTAAAAGACGGTACGTATGATGTAATTTCAAACTTCTAACTAAAATGATTGCTTTCGACAAGCCAATTGCTTCTACCTATGCAACAAAATAAGAATCGGGTCATATAAAAGTTTTGCATGCAACAACGTAACTGATCAACCCGATACCAACAAGTAATTGATCTTTTATAAAAGTAGCATATATGATCAATTACATTTAACAAAGAAACATGGGGCTTTTGCCATGAGAGTGAGACATGTGAGGAACCCTGATAGAGGAGTAGCAATATATATAACTATTAACTTTTATATATATATATATATATATATATATATATTGCACGCTTAACCATTCTTGAAGAAATTAAACCACAAGTCTTGTAATTTAAATAGTATCTCACATTTATAAAAATACAAATTGTAATAGCCTCGAAATCAGTACACACCCAAGTGTTCTAGTATTTCTTATCTCACCAATCCCACTTCGTCGGAGTTCATTTAAAAAAAATCTTAAACAAATTAATGATTTAGCTTTTTTTGTGAGGAGGATTCCCATAACTTAGCTATATATCTTGGTCGCCACATAACTACAACGAATTTGCTTTATTAGAACAAGCAGCGGAAACAAAAAAAAAAGTCTTCATATTGATTTTGATATTTTAATGGTATTATGTTTTAGGTTTTATTTCATTATCATATTATAAAAGTCTAGAAGGCTAGATTGCTAAAAAAAGTCTAGTGGAGTACAACTAGAGAAATGTCATTGTTCACGCCTTCAGATTGATGTACGTAATGTGAAAGAAAGATGTTACCACTTTTTATTTTAGAATTTTCAAAGCCTCTTAGGTTTTTTTTTTTTCTTTTATATATTTCTTTCTTACATTTTCCGATTACCTACTTTTGAATGGTCATATATCTCTGAATCTCATAAGAAATAAACTTTTTTTTTTGGGTAATATATGAAAATCCAACTTTTCGATTCATTATATTTATTTTGTG
The DNA here is from genome assembly GCA_005771605.1 of Scutellaria baicalensis. Taxonomy (NCBI): domain Eukaryota; kingdom Viridiplantae; phylum Streptophyta; class Magnoliopsida; order Lamiales; family Lamiaceae; genus Scutellaria; species Scutellaria baicalensis. The sequence goes on from CM016726.1 coordinate 22,815,097, forward strand.
CATATGTATATATGAAAGAGAACTCAATCGGATTTTTATTTTGTGAATAAATTCACTTGTATTAAATATTTGCAATGCTCGTGATGTGTATATCAATATTTCTATGCATATGGAATGTGATGATATTTGAAAAAAATAAAAGGAAGAATTTGAATTTGTATCTTAATTATTACTATTAACCCTCATGAAATTAACTAATCCATTTTGACCTTCTAATGTTATTCAAAAGTAAGCTCAACTGTAATTAACAACTCTACACACGATTCTATTATTCAATAAGCATGAATTTCTAGAAGAACCAAGAGAGCATGTGGTGCACAATTAATTGCTTATACAATGATTTATAATTGGGTTTGATTATACTCTGTATACGTATATTAATTTGAATTATATATCTATATCTATTATGTATACAAATAGCTTTCTTTTGGTTGGAAGTTTTTGTTTTAAATTGATATTTCTCTAAGGAAGACTGTTGCATTAATATTAACAATATAGGACGTATAAAGCAAAAAGGAAAAATTGATACTATTAATTAATAAAATAAACCATAAAATAGAATTATAATATCTGGTGTGGAAGTTAAGACAAACATTTACAGTCAGATATTGTTCCAACAAATCTAATCTATAGTGCAAGTTATTCTTGATGCTTTTATATAGGTCAAAACTAATTGTATATACTTATAGTTGTCAATAATATTCAGCCTTAATTTACAATTTTAATAAGTAATTCCACATTGACCAGTAAACTCTACGGACCACAAATTAATTTAAAAATTCTATAATGGTTCAATAATGTTTCAAAATAATATATAGCATATAAACCCAATTTTAGTGCTAATATTTATATATATAATAAGAAGTCAATTTTTTATAATAGTTAAAAGTTTGAAATTGTATCCTGAAGAATAATAATAAATGCAAGGAACATTATATGGTGAAGTCATAAATATAAGTAGTTGGAGCAGAAATGATATCCGACGTGCGACCATTACATATATAATATAGTTGATTTTTTTATTAGCTGACCAAATAATGGACATAAATAATAAATACTATTAATAATCATATCAACATATTTTTATGGGCACTCCTTCCTTTAGGTAAGCATTCTAGAGATCTTAAGTTTGACTTTTGAAAATGACTGGGGTATGGCCTTTTTTTAATAATAATCAGAAAACTAGTATTTGAAGAAATATAACTCTTTTTTTCGTATCAAGGGAAAATAAATATAAATATATATCAGATACTTTATACCTGCCAATTTTTTATATTTTAATATGAATAATGTGTGTGTGTGTGTGTGTGTGTATTCCAATGGATATATAATATTTCTGGTCGGGTGGTACAGGTTCTATAGAGTAATTAATTGCGGACAATTAGCATATATGAAATTAAAGACATGATAGTTCAAATTAAAAATATTTTGATTTCTTTCAGTTTTTAATGTAAAGCAATTAATTAATCGTATAAATCGGATATGCATGCCCCACATAAGTTCCTATAGTTGTTTAAAAATTGTCATCTTAATTTATTATCTCTTTGACTGACAATTTTCTATAAAGAAAGTTTATATAGATATATATATATATATATATATATATATTGAGAAATTGACTTAATGCATTGAGAGACTTAATTATTGAGGTCCCAATTTAAAATGCTATAGTTAATTTCAAATACGAATACAATTAATTAGTTTTAATTTAGAATGTTATAATTTTGGTCATTTGAATAGTAAATTCAAGCACATAAAAGCAATGGAAGAGGCTCAACAACTGAATTTTCTACATAATACACATATATATGTAAATGTAATACACCAAATTAAGTTTTTTTTATCAGAAGTTAACATTGTCAGCATCCTCAATAGTGGACGTCTTTCACAATCTGCTTCAAAGCCTGCACATAATTTATCTCTTAGTTTCAAAATGGATTATATTAAATACAATTAAGTACTTATATATATACTCCAATACTGAACTTTTTTTAGCATGCTACACGTATAAAAATATTCACAATTTAAACTAATTGGATGATTGCTAAAACTTCATTCAACTTGATCTCACCAGTTTAACAAGAAAATTAATAAATGACGTAATTAAATTAACGCTAATAATCTTTAAAACTAAAGATTTAAATAAAGCCAAAAATACATAAGTAGGACTTTAATTTGTAAAGTCTTATCATTTCATGAGCTTAATATCATAAAAATACATCAACATTAAGTTAACCACATTATGGATACAAATGCCTATCCACCGAAAAGGATAAATAATTAGGTAATATCTCTAGTTCTTTCGTATTAATTTGTTTTTAGGGACAAAAAAAAAAAAGTCATTTTCTTATCTCCTTTTCGTTGATCACACGTCTCACATAAGACCGGTTCAACAAAAAGTAAGCACGAAAATATCTTAACAAGAAATCAATTAATCACAGCTACATGAAATCAAATTTTTTTATAATTTTTTTTTCTGGATCGTTTTAGGAAAAAATAAATTTGTGTGTTGGATAAAATGAATATTTATACAGGTGGTATACTTACTGTTGAAAGACGATGTTGATGTAAGGAAGCTGAGGATCAGCAATTGTCTGATAAGCTGTATTGGACAAGACAATGCTGGAGCCGTCTCGTGTGGGCCGAGAAACCGAGGTGGAGGCCCGATCCACTATCCTGATTTGGATCATCTGGCCCGGAATGCAGGCCTGCGGCACCGGCCCGCTGATGCACTGCACCAGATACTGCCGCCCGCAGGCCGCCCCGTTCTCCCATATCGCCTCCCCCGCGGCGGCGAACAGGTTGCTCGTCGGAAACTGTGAGAAATCGCTGCCGTAACACGCCGTCGCTAAACAACACAAATCATCATCATGTCAGCTAGGCTTCCATTGCCGATCAAATAATTGGAGATATCGAGTCGAGTCGAGTTCGAACTTACGGACGTATGGAGGGGTGTACTTGCTGGCGGTGCCTATGTCGGCCCGACATAAACGCATTTGCGGGCCGAGAACTTGGAGGAATAGACATAGGAGTAGAAGTTCGGGCCTCACCATCATACAACTAAGATCAACTAATCATATAATTTGGAATAAATGAATTATGATTATGTTTATGCAATTACAGATACATCCACTCTTATCATGCATTTACAATGAATGAAGATATGTGATATATATTCCAAGTCAATGCTACAACGTGGTTAGTGCATATCTCAGTTTTTTTTTTTTTTAATGATAAAAAAATAAGTAAATTTAATTGTCTTTTTAAATATGTCTGAAACCAATAAATCTATAAAGAAATATTTGGGTAATATGTTAGCTAGTCAAAGACAAATATGGCCGTATGATTAAAAGAATCATAAATATATTATTATACGGATAGAGGTGAAGTGTGGTATCTATCAAATGATATAGTTAGTAAACACCCAAATTTGACCAATCAAATTATAACTCATCATTGATAAATGATTAAAATCAGATCGAGTAGTACAAACCTTTGTCACATTTCTGCATGGGTCGAGCAGTTTGTCATTTTAGTATTAGCTTTTTAGTACTTTTTTTTTGAACAAAAGCTTTTTAGTACTATTGTTCCTCGTGATTCATGACATAATTATAAACTTAATTATTTTCTATTTGAATTCGTCTCATGTCTCAAATTTTATTATACTTTGTGTTTTAATTAATTTAGTTTTCTGCACAATATCGAATATGATACATTTCCAATGGTAATTCATGAACTAATAATCCTTATAATTGTAAAAATATTTTATATGTTCTTCTCATGTCATTAACTGGAGTTCAAATTCCAACTTCTGTCTTTTAGTACTTGAATATTGTTTACTTCTATACACAATGAACAAACGTTAATATTCAATGGAGTAGCTCCAATAGCATATGATTCAATTAATTTAAGACTAAAACGTACAGGAAATATAGAAGAATTTATCATTCCAACTCCATCTAACATGTCTTTATAATGTTACGGAAAAAGGACGAAAAATTATATATGTGATATATATAGGGCATTCAAAACACATTCTGATAACCATGAAATAAATTCAACTTGACGAATATTACGATTTTGCTACGAAAAAATAAAGTCAAGAATCTCTATTTTATTTTATGAAAATATGTTGATGTAGAATTTAAAATGAGTAAGGCAGATCTTGGCATCTTGTATAGTATAATAATAACCATATAAATACAAAATAATGAGGCAAAATTAATATATATATATATATATATATATATATTGAGTAAACTTATATGAACGGCTACGGCTATCATGGCCAGGCATTAATTGAGCTGTCGATATTGGAAATGCCGATCGGCTGCCGACTTTAAGATATAGTTAAAGATTGTTTTGTGTAAAAAAAATGTAATATATATATTTTTAGATTATTTAAAAAAACGAATATTTTTCTATAAAGTAAGAAAATTGTTGAGTGTTATAAAACCCCACTTTATTCACATTATACTCCTAAATGAGATTAGTCATGTTGAAAATTAAATTGATTGAGATAAAATCAAGTCATCAAGTGCACTTAATTAGACCTCTCAACCTCATGACTCAAAATCTCTATTTCAAATTATATTTTATCTTTAACTATCATATTAACATTACATGTTATATATGTATGCATATATTTTGTGAAAATCATATATTCAATATACTGAAATAGAAAATAAAACAAGATTCATTAAAAAATGAATGTAACTACTACTCAGCTAGAAAATGTAAAGTAGATTAATACATAAGAGATAGATCCTTTTTAGCTAATGACCAGACCGATCGATTCCCACACATTCATACGTGAATTGTGGATTGATCTGTCTCACTTAAAATGTTTTGTGAGACGATCTCACATAAAACTTAATCCAATAAAAATTAGATAGTTAAGTAAATAAGTGGAGTCGAGAAAACATGGAGTTTTTGCGTGATTGATTGGAGTAGTTTGCGGTGTTAAGAATGTGAAGTAGGCAGAAATGAGTGGGAATCAGAAGATCTAAATAGATGAGAATCATAATTGGAGGAGTTGAATAACATTATTCCAGATCGAGGCTATAACCCTAATTACACGATAAAGTCAATGCCAATTAAAAAGTGGATTAAAAAGTCAAAACCTCTGGATTAGATAGGGACTAAATTAGGAGGACCATCTACAAATTAATAGTTCAGATGAAAAGTCTCCAAGAAATTAATTTTTGATTATAGAAAAGTAGGCCATACTGCTTCTAGAACTTCAAGCTCAAACCTACCTGTCTACCAACTAGTCATGAATGTTCCCATTCTATAATTTATTTATGCTACAGTACCCCTCTCACTATTTATTCAATATATATATATAAGTACAACATTATTTAAAATTTAAGGAACATCGATCTCCCCTAAAGTCCATGCATTTCGGTCACATTAAGAGTGTGTTTGAATTTACGAATTTGACAGAAAAATCTTGAAATAAATATATTTCAAATTTATTTTTTATCATTCATACAACACGATTAAATTTGATACGTATACCACTAATTTCTACATACGCATGTAAAATTCTTGTTTTATTTATCATACGACACTTTGTGTTGGTCAATTCCAACCACTTGTGAAAGAGTAGTATGACTAGTTTTGGGATGAGAATATTGTGAAAGTTAGATTCGATGGATTCACCTGATCTGTTGATTGGTAATCAAAGACCAACAAGAACATAATAAATTATTCTAACACATTAACAATCATTAAAAGAACAAGAAAATCATTAAAAATAAAAAGGCATTAGAAAATATGATGCATATAAACATAGAAAACGGAACAAAAAGATGAAATCTAGAAGCATACCCCAACAAACTAATCTCTGATATCAATCGGAAAATGCAACCTGCAAGACCGTTAGCAAAAATATGATGTCCATTTTTATTTTTATAATAGCAATTAAAGATTTTTGTAACGGTATAGTAATAATAACAATAATAAAGATTTAAAGATTGCTGAAAGTGACCCAAAACAAATTACCATATATGAAGAAGTTCCGATTTAGAAATATTTCAGAAATCCGCATACAATCGTTAGAAATATATACTTGCCTTGTATAGAATTGATAATGCAATATGTGCACGCGTTAAATACATTGCTTTTAAGGAAATGTTACTTTCTATTTTGTGGTGTACAATGGTGGATTACATAATTAAATCGTGGGTTTATAGCCTCTCACATTTTTTGATATACAGTCAACAAAATATTCACTTTCCATAATATAAAATGTGCACGTGTTAATAAAAAGCAACGGATTTATTTCACATGCTGCTAGGTGTAAGATTTTGCATCTTTCGGTCTTAAAAACTGCAATGTTTTTTTTTTTTTTTTCCCCTAATAAAGCTTGAATTATTTATTTTGAAGAAAAATCTTGAATTGTTATGTGGATAAAGAAGGCATAAATGGGGGAAGTAGTTTGCTTAGAATAAATTGTTTTCTTGGATTGGTTTTGGACGTACACATTATTGTTTAGACGTGTTTGAGAGAGAGACTCAACCCTTAAGTTGGATCATCAAATCCAGTGGGCCAAGAATAAAGGGCCCAATGAACGAGCCACGATGAAAGACGAACCCAACAATAAAAAAGCCCATATATATTTCGGTCTTAAAAATTTCCACTCAGATTCTAAATTTCCTCTTTCTCTAAATTCATAAGTTTTTAACAAGAAACTTCTGGAATTCACTCAAGAATGTGCAATATATATATATATATATATATATATATATATATATATATATTTTATACTCATATTTCCTTTTCCTCTTGAATTTCTTGAAGTAAATTTCTATCCGTAAAAATTTGAAAATTTGCATAATTCAGATTCGAGTTTAATCATCACAAAGTCTCCACTTTTATAAATATGAAGTACCAATTAAACTATACGAATCGTAGTTTATGTTCAATAATAAAGATCTTGGATAAATTGATATTAAAAATATTAAACTGTTTACATGAATATTGATTCGTGAACCAAGTTTTATATATTTAAAAATTCAGAATGTATATAATAAAGTTAGATTAAAACTCGACTCATTACTCCGATTCATGAGACGGTCCAATCCTTTGTCTTTGAATTAAAGTTTTGTAGAGAAGCTGATTAAAGTAACATTAATACTATATTGTTTAAAAATATATATTGTAAAAGATATTGGAATTATGTTTTATTCAGATACGAAGCACTGCAGGTTCGAGTTAAACAACCATAAGATAAAATCTTGATATATTACTATTAATTAGTAAGTAGTAACTGCCACGTGAAGTGTTTTCATGATGCATCTCACATGGAAGGTTTAAGCCTAATTATGCCCTTTTTTATGCCTTCAAATTATTGTACATATGCGAGTTTGATTTTTCTCTTTGTATAGTCAAATGTATTAAATACATCCTTAAAACGATGTCCAAGATTAGAGTTATTATCATCATCATCATCGAGACAATTAACCTTACAACAAAGTAGTTTAAATAGAAGAAATTAATTATTACAAGCAAAGCAAATAGTAGTAAAAATAATCCAAGGATGGAGTAATTTAATTAAGCTGGAAAAGTGAGGACAGCGAGGCAATTATTTATATATATTGGTAATGACGCGTTTGCATGCGTCTGGAATATTTGTTTGTATGTCTTTATAAATGTAGAATAAATGTTTGGTCAAGAAAAAGTCGCCGTCACTGTCGCCGGAGGCGGAGCAACGCCGCGCCACCGACTGAGCTGTCAATTATCGGTATCAATATTGCTAAAAACGAGAAACGCGGTATCCTCGATATTTCCAAATAAAATGGGCTACATGTGGGACCCTCTTAAGAGCTTCACCGGCCCACCAAATTTAGAACCTGAAATGCAATCAATTTAGTCCTCGTTCGGTATATGGTTTAGCCTGGACAGGGTTTGACATCTAGTCTAAACCTGTGTTTGACAAATATGTTTTCGGCCCAGGTTATGTGTTTGGCCTGGGTTTCGTCAGATGATTTATGGTGTATAATTCAGGGATACTAAACCCACCATCCTTAGTGGGTTTAGACCAAAGTGAACGGTGTATCATTTGGGTTGTCCATTTTGTCATTACTATTTGATGTGGTCGAACTAACCACATTCGAACTATCCCGAAAACCCGGCTTGAAGTTGAAGGCCAATCGGCGCGAACAGAATAAAGAAGTAATAGAGAACGTGTAAGCAAACAAGGATGTTCGGCAGGCTGAGCGAACTGATCAGACTCACAGGCAAGAATGTCGAACTGTGAGGTTAAATGTCGAGCTAAGTTCAGACGAACTAATTCAAATTTGAGATAACTCCCACGATCGCGAGAATCTCGCCATTTTCCAAGTTTTTAGGAGAAATCCTAACTGCCACATCCCTTTCCCAAGAAATCACGTTTCTTTCAGGGAGTATATATATATCCTTTATCTTTCTATTTGCACACACAATCACAATTTTTTACACATTAAGCATTAAACAAAAGTTGAGATCAATATCTTTTCGAGATTACTGACTTGAGCGTCGGAGTCCCTTCGCCGGGAAAAACCCCCGGTGTTCTTTGTTTTGCAGATCTCTTTGATCGGAGAATTCCAATTTGGCATCGGAGAATTTCGAACGACGCCGGAAAAGTAAAGGATTGAAGTTGCGACGAATCACTATTCACTTTCATTTTGCACTTTTACCCTTCCAATTCCAAGAATCAACAAAATAGTCATTTGATATATGTCCCAAACCCTAACCCATTTGACGGATTGTGCCCTACGATTTCTTCTCCCCTGATTACGTCGAGCGGCGACGATGACCGGATTATCCAAGTTTATATGCATCCATATGTAATGTGTTCTGAGCTTCATATGAATGGATGAAATGCATTAGGAAATCAGAAACTAGAGTCTTCAACTTCGAAACACTTGCATTTGTAAATGCATTGGGAAATCAGACTCGTTGGAAGAAGACACAAGATCACAGGTCTTCATTTGCTCCCATTTGGAATTTCATTTGGAATGGGGTTTCATTTCATTTGCATTTAATTTGTTTGCTATTTTTTAATTTGAGGGGTTATTTTATCATTTTACAAATTTAATCCATATCAACCAATATACCAAACAACAATTTATAAACAAACTAACTTTAACAAAACTCTATTCATCCATACCAAACAAAAAAGTTTAAGGGGCTGTTTACTTTGCAGTTTTGGGTTAGGTAAGGTTTTTAAACAAGGCCAAACCCATGTTTACTTTGAACACATATTTTTATTTATCACACGGATTGGGCTGGATTATAAACGTGATTAGCCTCTCTTATCGGGCCATTTCTAAACCCACCTTATTTGGTGGGTTTATATCTGGCCCAACAGTGATGTAACATGATTTTACCATACTACCCTTACTATTCATATTCTTTGTACAATTTTGCCCTTTTTTTTGTTAAATTCACAAGCTTGCCATCGGATATAATTCATTAGCACCGACAAACCCTTCTTCTCGCAAACAAGGTCTTCTCTGTGGACCACTTGCAGCGGCGGACCAGCTTCACCGACGGCGGCCGGCAGCGACGGCATCGACTGAGAACAGACACAGCATTTGCAGGTAAGACACCCATCGTACGAATCGTCGATTTGATTTGGGTTTAGCCACAGACAACCGTAGTAAAAGTGCATTTAACCCCTTCTTCTCCGGACAACTTTCAGCGGCGGACCAGCTTGACGGACGGCGGCCGGCTAGGCGTACATCGACGGAAGCAAGTTCTATCGCAATTGCAGGTGTAAGCAACTTAATATATCAAATTCCTTCCCCTTTCTGAAAAGATGCGAATTTATCAGATCCATCTCAGTTTGAAAGCAACCTAAAAAGAGAAGAAAGGGCCAACAAGCAATAATACTATATTCATTTTGAATCCGATTTCCAAATCGAAAGATAAAAAAATGCAATTGAGTTTTCGGTGAAAATTTAAGCACTCACCGACCAACTCCTTCCTACAACACGCAGTAATCAATACGCAGCAGCAAAACTACACAGACATGTGTTTGCATACGCGTTTAGGGGAGAGAGAGATAGAGAGAGTCAAATGTGTGTAGGAATGACGTTTGTCATTTCGTTTTCTGAAATTTTTTGGTTCTGTTCTGTTGGGTTTAAGTGGGCGGGTTTAGATTCGTTGCATGGTTGTTTTAGCCGATTATCAGTTACGAATGATGTTTTGTTAAACTGATTTTTCTGTTTTCCTTATCGTGTTGTGGCTGTGAATTCGTGGCTTGTTTTTAATCTGATTGAATTAGGTTAATTACTCTACGCTTTCACGTTTGTTGCCGTTCTTCTGTGATGAAGTTGTAAAGATCGTTAATTTCATTCTTTGAAGTGTGTATAATTTTGAATTTTGAGGACTCATTTGGGTGCTTCGCTTGAATGAAGTGTGTGCGTGTTTGGTTGGAAAAAGAGGACTAGTTCATTTCAAATCAACAACTTTGCAACTGCATACACCAAATGATTTTTTGCCATAATTAAAAACAATAAACACATCATTAGAAATAATTAAAAAACTAGATGAAATGAACGAAAAAACCAGAACAAAATTGAAATCTTGAAGATGATGATGAATCTGCTTCGACTTTGCAATATGCGTGTGTGTGTGTGTGTGAAAAAGTGTGTGTTAGTGTGTAGATGAGGTCAGAGCATTTTCCTAGAGAGGGAAAATTGTTTTCTTGTTTGGTTTGGTTTGGTTTAAGGTTTATAACAAATATCAGTATGCTTACGAATATGAGCCATTACTTAAATGAAAAAACTTTGAGGGGAATTGCCAAAAGGCCCTCCTCATAGCTCAATTACAAGTCGTTGCGTTAATACATGGTAATAAGTTTCTTGTAAAGGCAAATTAAGTCTCCAAATGTTCAAATGTATTCATGTGGTTTTGGAGACATTGATGTTTTGCAGATTACAAAAGAGTCCATTTCTAAAGATTTTGTATACTTTTGCGTTTACAATGGTACGACAATTTAAATTCATGGCATAAGTAGGTCTCGTTTACTGTAGAGTGAAATTGTAGAAAACAAGTTGTCTACTACTTAAGCCCAATCAGTCTTTGAGGCCGACAATTTGTGGAATTCACTTGCATGGTTTGATTTAACCGTTGTACTCTTGTTGCTTCCCATTAATGTCGCATTAACGGGTTGCAATAAATATATGTTTCGGACAATACTGTTTTCTCTATATGTGCATGCTTCTTTAAAAACCACCGTACTGGTGTGATTACATGGAAGGGAATTTCAGTGCTTAATATTAACATTTCAGGTACAGTACATATTACTTGTTATGTACCCGTCCTAATTTCTTGTTTTTCAGATTCTATTTAGCTGCAGCCTTTGGTGTCGCCTGGGAGCGCACATTTCGTCAACATACTCTACCTCTCTATTGTTTGCTTCGAAGGATTCAGGTGATTTGCTTGACCCTCCCTCGTACTTACTCCTACTCATGATTCATTGCCATACGATGTATCTTCTTTCAAATTAGTTGATTAGGTTTGGGGATTGCGTGCTGTAGTTTTAGGCCTACGTGATGTATTGCAACATAATATGTGAATACTTGACACACCGTACATTTGTAAGACTATGCTAGATCCTAGGAGATCCTCACTGGATGACCAAACACATTCATTTGCAATATCACGTGCGTTTGCATATGTTGGCGCTGTTATGTTTTCATTGAAAGGCTGTGGTTTCAATGTCTATGTCTTTCACGTCATGGTAATTCATGGAAAATGTGTGGCAGCCTTGCATTTGCCCTAAATTAAATGGTCTTCTTTGTTTATGTAACATTTGTGAGTACATGGTGCTAGCTTTTGCAATTTTTTTTTCACCGGGCAAACCATTATTTTCCAAACATGCCAACCATTGTCATATTGAATATGTTATTCTGGGTTTTTTTAGAGTTCCAACATGGATGACATGTCAACCCTCGATCTCATGTTTCGTGCTGTTCAAGCAAGTAATGCTTCATTCCAGTTTTTGTGTACGCTCATCACAACTGCATGTATCCACCGACGCCGGCAAAATGCACACACTCAACTTCGAAAGCGAATTTTTAAAAAATACAATGTCAAATTCAAAGTAACCCGACAACTAGAACACATTCGTGACCTTACCCTTTTATCCGATGAAACTTGCATCAATCATCTCCGCATGTCACGTGACACCTTTAGCCGCCTTTGTTACTTACTAGAACACGTAGGGGGTCTTCAGTCCACACGACATGTGTCCATTACAGAGCAAGTCGCAATTTTTCTATCTATCATTTCCCACCATAAGAAAAACCGAGTTGTTAAGGATAATTTCTTTCGTAGTGGCCACACAGTAAGTAAGCATTTCAACTGTGTCCTAAAAAGTTTGTTGTCACTACACACCATACTTCTTGTCCAACCCACACCCATAAGTGAAGATGAGCAGACCGACCGGTGGAAATATTTCAAGGTACCGTGATAATTCATGTTTGTTCCTCAATTTTGCAATCATCGTCCTTACGCAAAATATTCTCCAAAAGTGCTCATTGCTTTAGAAAATCATTGTAACGTGCTTTGTAGGGTTGTCTTGGTGCCCTAGACGGTACTTACATCCCTGTCAAAGTTCCTATAGGTGAAAAACCAAGATATAGGAACCGCAAGGGTTTTGTGTCAGTCAATGTCTTAGCTGTGTGCGATAGGAACATGAACTACGTCTACGTGTTGACCGGCTGGGAAGGCTCAGCCGCTGATGGTCGAGTTTTACGTGATGCCATTTCCCGCGAACATGGATTACGTGTCCCATTAGGTAACAATAATCTTTTTTCATGGATTTACTTTCGTAGGTCCTGTCCATAGGTAAAGGCAGTCAATCAATTGTGCAGAGTTTACATGCACAAAATTAGTTTCACTTTACTAAGAACCATATTACGTGACAGGTCAATATTACCTGGTTGACGGGGGGTACACAAATGGGCCTGGATTTCTAGCACCTTATCGGGGTGTTAGATATCATCTTCAAGAATGGCATCACGCCTCCAGACAACCAGAAAATCCGCATGAGTATTTTAACTTGATGCATGCTAGGGCCCGTAATGTGATCGAGCGGTCATTTGGAATCTTGAAGGCTCGATGGGGAATTCTTAGAAGCAACTCGTTCTACCCTATCAAGACGCAAAATCACATAATCTTGGCTTGTTGTCTTCTTCACAACTTCATTCGTACACATGCAAGTATTGATCCCTTGGAGAATGAGGTGCCTGACCTTTTCCCGGACCCGGACTTCGAACCGCCCATGCAGCAACACTATGTTGAGCATGTTGAGTCCTCCCAAGAGTGGACTAATGAGAGAGAGAGCATAGTGCAAGCAATGTGGACCAGTAGGCATAGTGCAACGTAGGCTGTGGTTTCTTTTACAACTTTGTACTTTTATTGCACCTTCAACATTTTTAAGATGTGCTCTTGTTTGAATTATAGGCTGTATTGTGTGAAGACAATGTGATGTAGAATAAACATCCCGGATTACTGTTTTTCGTTTCATTGAATGACGTACTTGTGTCCTTTGTCATTTTATCTCATTGCTGCCACTTTCCTTTAAAGTACTGACATACTTGTGTCCTTTCTCCCTCTAACTCATTGCTGCCACTTTCCTTTAAAGTAACGACATACTTCTGTCCCTTCTCCCTTTATCTCTTTGCTGCCAATTTCCTGTACATGAATGAAATACTGGCAATACTTCTCTCTTTATCTCATTCCAGCCAATTTTGTAATAAGATGACATTGTTGCCAACACATATTTAATATTTGTAGAAAATGAGCAGCACTAAGGCATGTCTTCAAAAACCAAAGGCTGGCACTAACACAAGAAGGACTTGGAGCCTTTATGAAGAGCAACAACTCATTCATGCCTTGAAGGACTTAATTGCCAGAGGCTACAAGTCCGATAACGGCTTTCGGACTGGTTACCTAAACTTGTTGGAACTAGCCTTATCGCAGCAGTTTCCAGGCTCGGATTTGAAAGCCGAACCACACATCGCAAGCAAAATTCATGCTTGGAAGAAAAGCTATAACAATCTATCACAAATGCTTGCCACTAGTGGTTTTGGACTTGGGCCAAACCACATGATCGAAGTGCAAGACGATGTGTGGGACGCCTATGTCAAGGTACGGAATGTAAATGATTGTAATGTCTTATGTTTAAGACTTCTTAACTTATGTTGCAAACAAATTGTTCAATTCCCGTTGCAGAAGGACAACAACGTGAGAACCATGAGGTACAAAACTTGGCCCTTCTTCAACGACTGGATCGAGATCTTTGGCCGGGACCGTGCCACAGGAGAGCAATCTCAAGGGTTCGTAGATGCGCTGCAGGATTTCTTGAACACCGGCAATACTTCCCCCAACATAAACGAGCCCAAAGATCCATACTTCACGCATGAAGAGACATCAACCGCTTTCATGTCAAAGAACGGCGCCGAGTCTTCTAACACCTCGGCTCGGACTGGGAAGAGAAAGGCCAGACGCATTGACGTCGATTCTCGTGATCCGTACTTGGAGACGTTGACCGAGTATTGCGAGAGGAATGATCAAACTATGGTCGAGATCAAGACGGACATCAAAACAGTTGCTCAGAAAAAAGTTGCCAAGAAATCCCCAACTGCAAAACGGTCTGAGGTTTTCGACATCCTTGGTAGGTATGACTTCCCGTGCTTCGAAGCAAGAGTGCACGTAGGGCGATACTTAGCGACAAACGAGAATGAGCTGGACTACTTTCTCAGTGTCCCTGACGACGCACGACATGTGTTGGTAAAGGACATCATGGAGCGAATGTAGTAGTCATTAGTAGAAGGCAGTGTAGTTGTTCAAGTGTGTACATGCTTTTGTATTTAGGAGCTACCCTATGAATGTACTAGTGGCCGTGAAAATGCATCTGTCGTGCATTGGACCTCTTTCTATGGACATGTAGAGACTCCCTTAATTTTAATTTCAAGAAGAAGACTCTTTAATTGCATTATGTAGGCTGGCAAATTAATTATTAATCTTACAGACTTTCATTTCTCTATTTTGTGTGCACAATGTCAAATGTAAAAATTGTAGATAATGCAAAAAGATGCTGGCAGTATAGGAGAAAATGAAAGAGAGTATGATTTTAGTAGAAGTGCTGCCACAGAATGGGAAAATGGGGAGTTAAGCAAGAGTACTGACATTAAAGTAGAGAGTACATTCAAGCAACAATAAATTGAAACTTAATTGAAACAACATTAAACATCCACAAAAAGGAAATACATACTTCATAGTTTGCTATGTAGTAGCAAAATTCTTGGAAATTACGAAGAACACAACAAAGAAAGTACGTTGTACATGGAGAAGCCCTTGCTCACTTCTTGCTATTAGGAGACGCAGTTGTGGAGGACGACACGTAAGACGCACCGTAGAAACTCATGCATACGTTATCCCCAAACAACTTGGACTTGCCACGGCCATTTGTAGGACGATCGTTTGAGCTTGACTCCGTCTTCAATGACGGAGAACGGTATGACCCTTCGTCATCGGAATCATCGACAAGTAAACCCAGCTCTCTTTGGAAACTTGAGGACAAGCTTCCCGAGACATCACTTGAAATTTCAATCACCTCATCCAGAGGTGTGTACGTAGGGATTTTTGGGGCCTTCATGTCATCTTCAACGACTACGACGTCACGAGCGACGGTGTGTGAATCCTTGCCGACGTCGAACACATTTGACGGAGGACCAAACATTGTTTGCAAGTCCTCCCAATGGGGATCACCGTACTCCGCGTACGCCCATGCAAATGGATCGACCTGTCGACATAAGAGAAAAAGCATTGTATTAGAACGCATGGTCACATGCTAATTAAAGGCAAATTCGGAGGGACTAAAATACATAAAAACAATTATAATGGTTAGGTTTCATAATGAATACGGCTACAATCTCCTTCCACGTGTCGTCATTGTACGCCATTTCATTGTTCTTTACAGCACAAGCGACATCATCACGCAACATCAGCCGCGAGAAAGTGGCGTGCCTCTTTCGGAGCAAGCGAACCTGTTTCACGCAATCTTTGAACTCGAAATTTTTATTGAAAAACTTCGAAAGCATGTATTGGGCCGTTTGAATGGCATGTCGATTGTAGGCATACGGTAGGAAATGACCCATTCGGGCTTGATCGGCAAGCACTTCCGCGAATAGAGTCACAACGTTCACGTCCCATTCGAGACCATAAATATAGTCCTCTTGTCGTAGTCCCGAAGGATTTTTGGCCATTGCTCTTCTCTGACTTTGCACGCCTATTTTTTTTGCATGTACTGTGAAACCACAAGTTTGTAGACATGGCTTTAAATAATAGTATTCAATATTGGGGGTGGGGGGGTGGAAAATAAGACAAACAACTTGTATGGATAAGACCTTTGTAGAACCTAGGGAAACCTACACTAGACTTTGCAGTTTGCATTGACTTAAATAGTGTCCCACAATATGGAGTGATGTTATGTCATTTTCTAGTGAATGTACAGGGGGGGTCATTCATTCATTGCCAACTTTGAGATTGACTTTAAAATCAATATTAGGAAATTGTGGAAGCACAACTTGAGGGAGTTTGTTGACCAAAATAGTAGACATCATCATGTTTTAAATGAAAATTTATCTGCCAATGTCCGTAAGATTTATTGCATTTGAGCTCCAAACAATAAGCACACATATTGTGACTCTCGCATATTAGGTAACAATTTATGCATTGTAGTAAATTATTTTCCACATACAACATATTTCTAATTAAATGCACTACTTTGCTAAAATGTTGTTATGCATTTGTTATTGTTGCCAAGTACTAATGCCCATCTTCAAACTAATGTCATAGTTATAAACTTATACGTGATAATATTGCATATTATGGTTTATGTGCAGGCTCGACGATGCCGAAGAGGAACAAGAAACTTGACAACTTTTTCCATATATTCACGTACGAGGAGGCCGAGGAATTGGTTTACCGCTTAAACATGGCGGGATACAGACGCAACATGAAGGATACGGCTATACTATCCAATGTCTGTGCGGGGATTGCCTTGGAGATGCAGGACAGTAATCATGATCCTCGTTGGAGTGAGGAGAATGTGAAGAAGTTCTTGGCGAACAATGTTCGTCTCTTCCCGATGTTTGTCGACTACATCAACAAAACCGTTGGGTTGAAGTACAACAAGGCAAAAAACCGCGTTTATGTGGATGTCGAGTATTGGCAAGTCGTCAAGAAGGTAGTGTGAAGAATATCTACATCATTAACGCATTTCATACATCACATCTTAGCATCATTGCCGTGCATTCCCCCCAATATATGTTGCGAAATTCCAAAAGTAAGAGTCGTCGAACTTTATTTGGTGCAGGAGGACGAGCACCAAGCCCTCTTTCGAGAATGTGGATATCCATTCTACGACACGTGGTCCATCATACTTTCGTACCACAAGCCGGGTGAAGTGATAATGGACCCCGTTGGATCATCACCACGATCCCCCATTGTTGTAAGAGATGAGCCATTTGACCCCGAGGCCACCGACTTGATCGATGTGCAGTTCCCGAGGACACCACCGAGTGCATCTGTGAAGCATTCGAAGTTGAGTTCCCTCTGAAGTTCTATGGCTACGTTGGTTCGAGAAAAGACTCATGCACGTTGTGTGGAAGACGCTTTTGGCAACTAACTTATGTTGGATTTTAGCTTTTGTCATCTTTGGTTTAAAACAATGCCGTATGCTACCTATAATTCAGTTGCAACATCCCTTAGTAACTCCTATGCTAGTATGCCGTATGCCGTTGAAAACAATCCCTTAGTACTTAGTATGCCGTATGCTAATTAACGAATATGCTAGCCATAAGTAGATATTATGTGCTAGCAATTTTGGGGTATGTGTGTAGTTTGCAGCAAAAATATGTTTTGGCACACTAAGGAATGTATATAAACTCCCTGCTTGTTATGTAAGTTGCAAACATCCCATCTTGCAACATCTAATCTAAGACCATGTCTTCAATTCATGCACTTTGCAAACATGACAAGTCTGTTTTAACAGATTTCCAAGTGCAAGTAAAGTGTTAAAAAACATTAAAACATCATAGTCACATTTTGCAAAGTAACAACATTGCAATGTTATATATCATTCAACTTTGCTAAAATGTCCATACACAGTCGACCCATCCTCATTTGAAAACACCATAAATAAGCTTCAACTAAATGTACATAAACATATATCACAGAGAATGCATTGAACGACCTTGCATGCTTACGAATTCGAATTACAACTTGCAAAGACCGTGCGAAACATGAACATTAGTCGTGGTCCACAATCGTAGTAACAGTACGACCATCAAGCCACATACGAAGACTAGTACCATGATACAAGTCTTCAATTTCCTTGCACGACCTTCGCTACTCTTTAGCTCCATCTTCAAACGGCTAATTTTATCAACGCACTCAATGGCAACATCTCTAGCTCGCCCTTCAAGCTGCGGCTCCAACCAAATGAACACTCCACAAGCTTCTGTCTAAAATTACATGCATATATAATATGTAAGACCATCGTGTAAAGAACGGTGTCTGTGATATTTAATTGTAAACGAAGCATGGGTGTAACTTACCCCTCTGTACGGACACGTCATAAAGCGTCGCATGGGATTCCTTTTTGTGCCCGAAGTCTGCACTTGCATCGGAAGCAAATGCCGACAACGCATAGAAGAATCACTTCCTTGTGCAATCCCACTAGATGTGTTTGTTTCAAATGTATTACAACTACACAATAGCAAAAACATCTCAGAAGATTCAACATAAATGGAGAATGTGCACGACAAAAAAAAAATCAGATTCGCATCCTTCGGTCAATGCTCCAAACAACAAGTTATGCACAAACTTATTGAACAAAAAACAAATTGGTTTATGCCTCATGTCAATAGTATTCCCAAACTAGTTGCCCCTAACATATTTTTTTTTTGCAGAACTTCATAACTAATCACACAATATGTCCAAAAACGCAATACTACATGTATTGTGCGAAATAGATCCATGACAACCAAGAAGATGCAGTCATCCCAAAAGGAACTCGGGTGAATTCATGCTAGGTGGAGTATAGGTTTCTCAAATCGACTTACTCACCTCGTCGACATAACACAAGTGACAACGATTGAAGTTCCTCGACCGTGTGGAAAATTTTGTCTACACCTGCCACTTGCCCAAATGTGTCTCGCCTCCCCCACTTTATCACTACACAGAGACGACAAAACAAGGTATGCATATTATGTGGAAGAACATACACCTCGGCAGATTTCATACTTGCAACATTTTGTGAAATGATCTTGCAATTTTTAGTGATAAAAGATCTAAGCCCTGAGCAATAAAACCCAGTAGCTACCACATCGGTTGCGAAATCAAATAGATATGAAGAGGAAGAAGAACATGAACACCCGATAAGAAGAAGAACAAAGCGATCCCTCTTACGATGATATCGGTTTCACCGGAAATTTCACCGATCTTCGTCGTCAGCCTCTCGTCTTCTTGCAAATTGGGGAAGATGATCCCTTCCTTGAATCAAAAATTAACAAAGTGGAAGGTGGAAATTGCAGCTCGATTGCATTTTGAATTGGGGAAGAAGCAATTCCAAAATCTATTTTAACTTTTGTTTCCCACCTAATTTTATGTACTTCTTTTTTTAATCATTTGAGGGCAAATTTGTCAATTAACAATTTTTATCCATACTAACCACTAAACCAAACAAGATTTTATAAATAAACCAACTTTACCAAACCTACAAACATTCATACCAAACAAAAAATTTAACTAAACCCACAATATAACCTACATACTAAACAATCAAATTAACACTTTTTAATCCTTGATAAACAGTGCAATCCCACATTTTTTTATCAATCCAAACAATCCCACCTATCAAAGTAAACGGGCCCTAAACAAACCCACAACAAAACATGCATACCAAACATCTTTTTTGTTACAATCCCACAACATTTATCAATCTCTATCAAATCCAACCTCGATACCGAACGGCCCCTTAGATTAGAATTCAGATTTAGATAATTGAATAAGTGATTATATATTATAAACAACTATCAATATTTTGGGACAAACGGATATATATGCATGCATGGGATTTGTGCAAGTGATGAAATATTAGGAGTTAGGACATTAAGTAACAAATTTGTTCAGTAACACTTTCGGAAAACTCTCTGTATATTATAAATGACGCATTATTGTTCATGTTATTTTTTTATAATGATTATCACATCTATTTATAATTGATTAAATATTTTCTAGATTTTACAAGATTAAGATCAAGACTGTATTTGGTTGAGTTGTAACTTTAAGCTCCTCGTACACAAAATTTCAAAAAATCATTGCACCCTTTTAAAAGTTTTGCAATTTAATTTACACACGGATTTGAAAATTTGGATTTATTTCTACTAAATTCCACGATTAACCAACTGTCCAGTTAGATTTATTTAAAGATTAAAGAAAAAAGTTCTTCTGTAGTATATCGGGTGTATTAATACATCAGACTCTTCATTATTTTCAGTCATTAGATCTGAGATCATAATTGACTTTGACCTTAATGATCTCAGATCTGATGACTGCAAATGAGTGGAGAGTTTGGTGTATTAATACAATTGATGTACTATATAACTACCCTAAAGAAAATTGGTAAGAGTGAAGGAGAGTTGGCATATAAAATAAAACATATCATGTTTTTTTTTCCCTACTAAAATCAGCGTTGTGATGTGATCAATTGGTTTGGCAGTCTGAATAAGAGTGGTGTGAAAATTAAGAGATGGGACACCATGCCGGAGATTGGTGGGGACTCATGTGGAAATATAATAATTTGAACATTGTAATTCCAATTTTATCCCCATTATTCACTAGCCACTAGCAATGACATTGACGAGTAAGATTTTATTAAAAAGGGTAAAGTTTTTATAAGATAATAAGATCATAATCTTAAATTTAAATAGTACTCATCTCATGATTTGTGAACTATTATACTAGCATCATAAAATATAAAAAAAAGTGAATGCATTAAAGAAAAAACACACACATAAATGCAAAGGATGAAACATGTATGTATGAGAGATGAACTACCACAAAATTCATGAAGTCAACTCTTTCAACTTCAAAAATATATTTCTAGTGTGTGTGTACATATATTATTAATTAATTTAATATCTCTGCAAAGTTCCCCTAAATTAATTGCATCAATATCAATGTAAACTCAATTGTCCCTCTCATATGCTTTAATAATATACTTTTTTAGTTCTTCAGTTGGCAGTTTAATTTTTCACCAAATTGATGCTGTTATATTTCAAACTCTAATTAATTCATCTTTTAAATGTTTATTCTTTATAAAAAAAAAACCGTAAAATATTTGTCCTTATGCAAATTAAGAGGACAAATTCTTGTATAAGACCTTCTCACGGATTCCATTGAGACGGGTCAACCCGACCCGATCAAAGTCAAAAGTCAACGGTCAACGGACAAAAGTAGATGGTCAATGGTTGGTCAACGCCGTCAACGCGGTCAACGCCGTTGACCAAAAGTATTACATATTATATGTAAAAGTAGTACACAACATATATGAAAGTATTACATTATAAATGTAATACTTTTACTTTATAAGGTAATACTTTTATGTGTATCATGTGTGTGACAAAGTTTTGAGAAATTATGTAATACCTTTGTGTGTTTTAGGTATTACTTTTCAATATATTATGTAATACTTTTGTACAATAGTATGATTTTGGATTTGGTTAGAGTGTATGAAAATATGTAATACTTTTATGTATAGTATGTAATATTTTTCTATATATCATCTAATACTTTTGTAATATATTATACATTATATGTATATAATACAAAAGTATTATCCGATCTATAGAAAAGTATCACCTAATATACATGAAAGTATTACATTATGAAGTATTAAATGATATATAAAAGTATATTATCTAATACACACAAAAGTATTATTACATTATAAGAACATAACATCATGCAATATTTGTATGTGCAACATGTAATACTTATATGTGTAACATGTAATACTATTGAAATCAACAAGTAATACTTTTATGTGTAACATGTAATACTATTGAAATCAACAAATATCATGTAATACTATGAAGTATTAGATGATATATAGAAAAAAATATTGTCTAATACTCAAATGTAATACTTTTATGTACAACATGTAATACTATTGAAATCAACAAGTAATGCTCTCATAATGTAATACTTTTTGTGCAAACATGTAATACTATTGAAATAAACAAATAATACTTTTATATATATATCATGTAATACTTTTATATGTAGTATGTAATACTAATTTAAAGTATCACATGATACACATAAAAATATTATGTGAGTAGAATATCAATATTACATTATGAATGTAATACTTTTATGCATAACATATAATACTTTTTGGTCAACGGCGTTGACCAACCGTTGACCGACGTTGACTATTGACCGTTGATCGGGTCGGGTTGACCCGTCTCACGGAATGGGATCCGTGAGACGGTCTCACACAAGACTCACTCAATTAAGAGAGAGGTCATATGTATTCTTCTAAAATTTTGAGATTAATAAATTGTTGTTCATCATATTTATTCAATAGACTTCAGAGATTAAACGTACAAACAAAAGTGTAATTTTCTTT
Source organism: Scutellaria baicalensis (assembly GCA_005771605.1). NCBI lineage: Eukaryota > Viridiplantae > Streptophyta > Magnoliopsida > Lamiales > Lamiaceae > Scutellaria > Scutellaria baicalensis. The sequence goes on from CM016726.1 coordinate 22,837,799, forward strand.
AAAAGGGTCGCGAAAAGTTAGTTAGTCCTTGTATAAAAAAAAAAGGAAAGAAAAGAAGGAAATAAAATTGGAAAGGTAAAAACTAGAGGGTTAATTATGTAATTGCACACCAATGAGTTGTCAAAATCCAGAAATCCAAAGTAGAATAAAAGTTTTAACCGTTGGGACAACCAACATCTATCTTTGTATATATATAAAAGGAGGATAGTTGATAAAATTTACAATTTTATCACTTTCATTTCGAGAAATGTCTGATCAATATTTTAGGTAATAAAATAATTGTAAAATGAAAATTAGGGGGTGTTTGGCTGAGTTTATTTTTAGAGATTATAAGTTATAATATCTTATAAGATGTTTAATTTAAGTTTAATATAAGTTGTTGAAGTGTTTGGGTAAATAAGATGGTGGAGCTTATAAGTTGTTAGTAATGACATTTGTGTAATTTCAATGATTAATTTGAAGGTGTTTTGAAAAAGAAGCTCTTATTTTAGAAATAAGTTGGGATTTTCCAACTTTTCAAAAAAGAACTTATAAGCTCTTTACATCTTATAAGCTCATAAAATAAGACCTTATTTTTAAAAGTTAACCAAACATTTTTGAGGAGCTTATAAGCACTTAAAATTTTATAAGCTATTTTAAGGAACTTATAAGCTTAGCCAAACACCCTCTTAATATGTTATTTACCTCTTTTTCAATATAATATATTTGCTACCCTTTTATTATTATTATTATTATTATTATTATTATTATTATTATTATGTTCATGTTGTCCATTTTTGAATAATAATTTAATTATTTTTTATTTTGTTAACTTTAATTATTTAATGTTTATAGTTATTCTCATTATCAATTTTACAGTTAAAGAAAATTTAAAATATCTTTTTGTAATTATGAGAAATTTTGTATACAAATAAATGTTTAAAATTTATATTTTCAATTGGTCATTTTTAAACCAATTTAAAAAATCATTATATCATATTATTTATCGAATCATAAGAAAAAATATAAAAACAAATAGAACATAAGTTTTCAAAATTTCATTTCTTTTTTTTCTTTTCAATTTTACAGTTAAAAAATTTTGAGATATTTTTTTTAATTATAAGAAGTGTTGTATATAATAAAACTTATATTGTTGATTTGTCACTTTTAACTAACTCTTAATATCATTGACTTATCGAATTAGGTATCAAGGCATGGAAACAATTCAACAAAAGACAGTGACAAATAAAATATAAGTTTTCAATTTTTAATTCATTTTTTTGTTAATTGTAATAAGATAATGTTTAGAATTATTCTGATTATTAATTGTAAAGTTAAAATAAATTTTAACATATTTTTCAGAAAAATGCTTAATAAAAATAAATATTTTAAAATTTATATTGTTAATTAAGTAGTCATTTTTAAATAACCCAAAATTTGTTGACATATTAAATTATTTATCAGGCCATAATTTTTTTTATAATTAAAAGACAAATAAATAGTTCATAAACTTTCAAATTCGTTGTTTAAGTTATTAATTAAGTTATTAATTAATTTTGTATTCCAACTTTTTAATATTATCAAATTAAATTTAGAATGACATGTACAATTTGTCTTATTTGAATTCAAAATAACACGCCACAAAAAAAGAAATGCAAAAGGAAGCTCTGAAAAACACATAAGAGATATGTGAGATTTCAACTAAATTCTACTTTTTTCAATTAAAAATCTACTTTACCTAATGACTTTCTAAAATCATAAAATATAACTTTAAAATAAATATAGATATGAAAAATATATTTGTATATTATACAATATTTATAATAATAAAAGATATATAAACAATATTTTAATATACAATTATATAAAAAATTACAAATTTGATGTATTACGATAATGAATAATAAATAATCAAACCGATCATCAGGTAGGTAAATTACTAGTTTTCATTACAAGACACACGGGAAAATTGTTAGTTTTCATTACAGCAGATCCAGTGGGGCCTTTTGAATGATTACAGTATTATATTTGAACACCAAATCTATACTCTCTAAATCTGCGGTGTTTAGAAATAATGAGTAATTATCGGCATTGAGAGAAAATAGGAGAAGATAGGACGATATCAAACACAAAACTACAACATTAGAGACAAGTTGATAGAAAGTTATTTGCTATCTCCGTTTCATATCGCTGTCATTCTTCTCCGGCGGCGTTCTGGCTGCCGGGAAAAGAATCCCTTCCATTATAAACCTCAGTCTTGTCTTTCTCCGATCGTCGTAGTGTAAGGTTTAAAATAATCACCCACGTCGAGTTCTTTCTTGAATCTTGTAGGCCATCTGTACGTTTTCTACATTCCTTGGTGCACCTATCTTAAAGCTAGGTCAGTTTATTGCCATTGATTCTTGTTCTTTATCTGCATTTTCAAGAATGTGTGGGGTATTTGAATCTATGGGTTTTGTTCCTGGGGCAAGTTGTTGACTTTATCTTGTTGAGGAAATTTGATGGGTTTAGTTACAGATATACCATTGATGAAAATTGAAAGATTTATATCAAGATATGACTACAATCTATCAAGATTCCTAATATTCTTATTTTCTATGTGCCAAAAAAGAGGGAAAAAGAGAAAAGGGTTTCTTGATTAGTTTTTTTTTTTTTTTTTTCATGAAATACATTATTATTCATCAATAAGATTTGGCATGACAGCAGATGGGAACGAAAGAGATCAAGTTTTGAGATAATATGGGCTCTGATTAAATATTGTTTGTTTATTCTATTTCAAAATCTTTATTTTTCTTGGAATTAGCCTTTTCACAAATACCACATATATCATCATCCTGTATAGATTTTGAAACAGTATTTGATGAGAATCCTAGGTATTTCTGCATCAACATTAGTATGCTTAATATATTCGCTTTGCTGAAGTTCTCTACGTTCTTGTAGTCTTGAGGGATCATCATAAACAGTATGCTATTGTCTTGAGGAGAATATGTTTGGGTGTATTGCATTTGTAAATTCAGAAAATGTTGATTGCCTGTTGGGTTTTTCTGGATTTCAGTGTACACCATGGATAACCTAAAGACTCCATTTAAAGGAGTTGCAAATGATTTTAAAGGAAGGCTGGTATGCTACAAGAGGGACTGGCTCGATACATGGAGTTCGGGTGCAAGGTGCGTCTTTCTCTCTGTGATTGATTCGAGTAATGTATTATCGGAAGCTGCTATATCAATTGATCAGCCAATTTGATCTCTGTCATTCACCATTGCAGGATTTTGGCTCCAACAGCATATATTTTCTTTGCTTCTGCTCTCCCTGTGATTGCCTTTGGAGAGCAGTTGAGTCGAGAAACAGGTCTGTTTTAAGGATATGCTTCATTCGGTTCACCATAATGGATTATTACAAGAAAAGATAGAAGTTAACTACCATAGAGTAAATTAAACAAGTAAGATGGCAGAAATTCATCTCCTGAGAAGTTATTTGCTTCTGTAACAGATGGAAGCTTGAGCACCTCTGAGACTCTTGCTTCTACAGCTATCTGTGGGTTCATCCATGCAGTTTTTGGTGGGCAGCCATTGTTGATCTTAGGAGTTGCAGAACCAACCATTATAATGTACTCCTATTTATACAGTTTTGCTAAAAATACTGTTGGAAAGGAACTGTATTTAGCCTGGGCTGGGTGGTATGCAAACTGACCTCTGTATCTTATTTTATTCTGATTGTTGCTTTCATGTATTGTATAAATTTTACATTTAATTTTTGTACAGGGTTTGTGTATGGACTGCCTTGATGTTGTTTCTCCTTGCCATATTCAATGCTTGTACCATCATCACTCGATTTACAAGGGTGGCAGGGGAACTCTTTGGCATGCTAATCACTGTTCTTTTCCTTCAAGAGGCCATCAAGGTACCTACCTATTGCTATTCTTCTTTCTTATAACTGCCAGGTGGATCTTATCTATAACCGTTGTTGCTTGAACAACAGGGTGTGGTGAGTGAATTCAACATCCCAAAAGGTGAAAACGCCTCAGAAGAGATATACAAATTTGAATGGCTCTACACTAATGGGTTACTCGCAGTTATATTTGCTTTTGGCGTTCTTATCACTTCCCTGAGGAGCATTGAAGCCAGGTCCTGGCGTTATGGTTCAGGTATGTTGTCTTTTTACACTTTTTTGTATCTGAACACCAACTAACACAATTGTACTTTGGTTTGTTCGGACAGGCTTGTTTAGGAGTCTAATTGCGGACTATGGAGTTCCCTTGATGGTTGTGGTTTGGACAGCATTGTCCTATGCTGTTCCAGCAAAAGTCCCTTCAGGAGTTCCAAGGAGGCTCTTCTGTCCCGATCCTTGGGATTCTCAATCAATGTATCATTGGACCGTGATTAAGGTACATAATTGTTAATGAATCTGTTTCTTGCAAACCTAAATATGGTGCTTATGAAACTATGATCAGTGTTTTGATACAAAGTAATACCTTTTTTTTTTTTTTGGGTATAATGATTATTCAGGACATGGGAAAGATTCCAGCGGTGTATATTTTTGCTGCCATAATACCAGCCATGATGATCGCAGGCCTGTACTTTTTTGATCACAGTGTGGCTTCACAGATGGCACAACAAAAGGAGTTCAATCTGAAAAACCCATCTGCTTACCATTACGATATCCTGTTGCTGGGAGTCATGGTATATACAAAATGTTTTAAAAGAATGCAGTTTTAAATCTTTTTCTGCTCTTCTAAGAGTTTTACCATTTTATTATTTCAGACTTTGATTTGTGGATTACTTGGACTTCCTCCTTCAAACGGAGTTCTTCCTCAGTCCCCTATGCATACTCGGAGTCTTGCAGTCCTTAAGAAGCAGGTGGGAAGCATATACATACGGTGCTTGCATGTAATTATCTATATGAGTGAAATAATATTTAAAGTTGTTTTGATATCTGCAGGAAATACGGAAGAAAATGATGAAGACCGCAAAGGAGGGAATGAAACTGCAAGCAACCAACTCAGAGATTTATGGACGAATGCATGCAGTGTTCATCGAGATGGAAGGCACTCCTGCAGTATGTGCTCCTTTCTATCTTGAATTCAATCGGATTTCTATGACAAAACACATAACCAATTATATAATAATCTAATTGTATGCAGCATGTTGCCGACAAAGAGTTGGCTAACTTGAAGGAGGCTGTTCTGAGACTCGATGATGGAGATACGAATGGCAATTTTGACCCCGAAAAATGCATTGATCTCTACTTGCCCGTTAGAGTAAACGAGCAAAGAGTTAGTAACCTGTTGCAATCCATACTTGTGGGGCTGTCCATATGTATTACTCCAGTAATCAGAATGATACCTACCTCAGTTTTATGGGGATACTTTGCCTACATGGCCATTGATAGCCTCCCAGGTAATCAGTTTTGGGAGAGGATTCTGCTGCTCTTTGTACCTCCAGGTCGACGTTTCAAGTAAGCCTCATATCTTCATTTCTCTTCGAGCTAGTCTTTATGTAAATCAAATTGAGACCTAAAAATGTTTATGTTCTTGCTTTGGCAGAGTGTTTCAAGGGTTCCATCCTTCGTATGTGGAGTCAGTACCGTTCAAATACATCTTCATGTTTACGCTTTTCCAGCTCGCCTATCTTCTGCTCTGCTTTGGAATCACATGGATACCGATTGCTGGAATATTGTTTCCACTTCCGTTTTTCCTCTTGATATGCATAAGAGAGCACATTCTTCCAAAGATGTTTCCACCTCGCTATCTTCAAGAATTAGATGCAGCAGAGTACGAAGAGGTTATTGGACGTTCGTTCAGGAGTCTTAGTCTATCTGTCAGGGTAATTTACGAAGATTTTATTGCAGACTTGTTATATATAATATTTCGTTAAAGCTCATTGATGCTGAATGTGAGATGTGGTGTGAAAAACAGGATAGAGACATACCTGACTCTGATAGTGATGAAGGTTCTCCTGATGTATCTTCGGCCGAAATATTGGATGAGATGACTACCCGCAGAGGTGAATTAAAGCATCGGACTGTGAGCTTCAACGACAGGCAGCTTCGTCAGAGCTTCAACGATAGGCAACTTCATCAGAGCTTCAACGATAGGCAGCTTCAGGTTCGTTGATTCTTTGCATCAATACTGCAAAATGCCAGGAAATGGGGGGAAATCTATTGTGATGTAATATATATTTTTGTTTTTTCAGGCTCGGGGAGAAGATTCTGGTGCAACTTAAGGAAACATGTGTAAGAAATCGTCTACCTCAAGATTATATCAATCTATCATCTAAAGTTGAAGACAATGAGATGTACGTACGGGCAAGAAAAGGTGAAGGGACGTGCATATATGTAGTAAAAAAGATTGATTAATAGGCTATTCTTTATTTCGTGACTGGGTATGAACCATGAGGTAGTTTGCATACTTCGCAAACCTTCATCATTTCGAGTCAAAGGATTGCGAAGAGGAGACGAGAGAGAAGGTGGCGAAAAGGCGGGGGGTGAAGCTGGGACAACAGTGGATCTAATATTAATTGTGCAGCAGATGAATGATAAAAGATTAGTTATTCTTCTTCCTCTTCTTATTCATATTCTTGTTATGAAGCAACGTGAATGATATCCTTTTTATGTAGGAATTCTTGCATTCGTTTCACGATTCTCTTAATTTAGACTAACAGTTTGAAGTTCAGGAGTTGAACTTTAGATCCATGCCCCCAAAAATTTAATGATTATTACAGAGGCTCAACCACTAGTGTGCAAATACTATGCATACACTAAATCATGATGGCTTTGTAACACTCGATCTAATGCTTGTTTGTATTACTCATTCTTAATTGCATCCATCTAGTTTGGTTTCATATTCTGTACAACATTTCCTTAAATTTGGTATTCGGTTTGATGTATGTATGTACGTACGTATGAAATATAGGTATTTAATGAATATGAAATAATATATAATATACTACAATAAAAGTATATTAATTTAGTGTATGGTATTTATATTACTACCTCCGTCTCATGATTTTTAGCCTACTTTGACCGGCACGGATATTAAAAAAAAACTGTTGACTTTGATTGGATGTGTTATTTTAATATTTTTGAGTGACAATTTTGTAATTTAAACTAACTTTTTGAGTGCAAAAGTTGTAAAATGAAAGAAATGGAGGGGTAAGAGAGTAAAATTTTCTTTGTCATTTTGGGGCTGACAGATTTAAGTGGAACAAACGAAAATGACAAGTAGGCTGAAAATAGTGGGACGGAGGGAGTATAATTTATAATGTTATATTTATACCACTATTATGTGTTTCTGATGTTACTCAGTTAATTCAAAATAAATAAAAAATTTGCTCTCATGTCCAATAAAACAGTTTTCCTTTAATTTCACTAACGTTATTAAAAAGCTTATCTGTCATGTTGGAGAAACTGAAATGGAGAAATCAGGACACGATCATACTCCATGATAAGTTTTTAAATAAATATTCAAGATATAATTACCATTAAAAGAGGGAGAAAAAAAAAGAAGAAGCACAAACTTATAAAACGTACAAAACGGCAAAATATTTTATGCAACTGGTGCATGAATCTAGGATCCATGCACCCGGGTCGACCCGCCCCACGCGTTTCTGACGCGCGTTTTCATGCGTCCCACGCGCCTAGTGGGTGCACTCAAACCCACTAAGATTCGCTCAGGCAATCATACCCTCATGTTATGTTAGGGTTACCCGTGTTACCCTAACACGGCTAACACTAACATAACATGAGCTAACACGGGTAACCCTAACATAACATGAGGGTATGATTAACATTTTAGGTTCAGTGATTTTAAACTAAGGGTATGAAATCTAGATATGGGGTCACATTAACATAACCCAAAGGTAACCCTAACATAACGTGAGGGTAACGACCAAAACACGCGAAATAAGTAAAGAGACACGGACTGGGTGGACCAGCCCAACCCGCACGCGACCCAGTTGCACGGATCACTGGTGCACATGGAGAGTAACTCGTACAAAACAATATACCTACTTTCAATTTATTTTGAGTAATAGCAGTAGATGACATTTATAGGCTAAGTGGCTTGACAGAAATCCACGCGTGTAAAATAATATACAATAAATTACCAAAAAAATACACGAAAAATTGACCCTTTTTCATGCTACACACATGATTTGAGTGGGAGGAAATCGGAGTGGCTAAGAAACCACAAAAAATGAATACAAAAAATGTGTTTGATCATCATAATGATGATATGAATGAGTTTATATATGTTAGAGAATTGAGATCATAAAGAGAAGTAGAGGACTACCAGGCTTCTAACTGCTCTCTCTAGAGGCTAATCATACTTGGTGTAAATAATTTGAAGTCTTCTGTTTAGAGAAGAAGTGGTGAAGAAATGGCTGAGCTTTCAGTTTGAGCTTCATTAGACAGAACAAGATGGTCACCATCTCTTACCACCATCAAGTCTTCAATCAAATATCCATCTTTTGTCATGATCTTCGTTGCACGAAAGCCAAACTTTTGATAGCCTAAACTCAGAAGGTCCGGAAGAGATCCAGGCAAAAGCACCAACTTTCCAGCTGTATCACCCCTCTCTGGACAACTGATAGTTACTCGAGTGCTGTTTTGCGAAGTAGCAGGACTGGAATAAGGTGAGAATACGGAACTTCCAACTGCATTAAATCAATTGTAAGATTTCCTTCAAGTTCTTGAAACATAAACTATAATTTGAATAAAACTGAGACTTCTGGCATAGGCTCACCTTCGTTTTGTTTTTGGCCAGCTGAGATGATCCCTGCAAGGGAGTTTTGGAAATAGTCTGCCTTCCTCCTTCTTGAGCCATTGTTGTTCGATCTTAGATCTCTAGAACCTGATCTCAGAATTGGTGATTTATATAACTTCAAGTAAGGCGGTTCTTGAGCAACTTCATGTGTGATCACGTGCTCTGGATTTTGCTCGGTCAGCAAAGCTTTGATCTCTTCGTTGCCCTGATGGTTGGCCAAGGCTCGTGGCGTCCATCCATGGGTATCCGGTTTGTCCGGATCAGCTCCACATTCTATCAAGAACTTGCAAATTTCAACGTTTTCTTCAGATATTGCTTGATGCAGAGCTGTGGTTCCTGAGCTATTCTGCAACGTTAAATCCCCACCATATTTGATGATTTCTTGGAGTAGGTCTATGTTGTTTTGCTCAGCTGCAAAACATGCAAACTGGCCCACATCACCAGTAGACAGTGTTGCCCCATTGTCATTGAGTACTTTTATAACGGCCTCGTGTTTTCCCAATATCGCATCCCACAGGGGAACGTTTCCTTCAGAATCTGCCAGTTAGGGATTCATCAAGAAGGTCTTGTTCAAGTATCAAGGAGGTTCATGATTAATAGCACGGTGGTTCCATTCATTTGTGATTAACTAAGTAGGGTACCTTTTTTGTTGGGGTTGGCTCCATTATCCAGAAGGAGAAGAACGCATTCTAAAAATCCCTTTGATGCTGCAAGATGCTGTACATATAACAAGGCATGCAATATCATTGCTTAACAACTCATAATTGATACTCAGAGAATGCAAAATGGCCATACCAAAGCGCTTCTTCCATTGCTATCCAACTCATTTGGATCCAGACCTCGTCTTAGCAAATGGTTCAACAATAGATCATCCCCTCTGGCTGCAGCAAAGCATAAGGTCAGAGGCATGTCCATCCTTCCATGGGTCAGCATTTGCTCCGTGTGATGCAATATTTCCTGCATCACCGGCTCTCTGTGCTCCTTCAAGTGCTACATAAAAGTTCAACAAATAACATTCATCATCAAACAACACGAAGATCAAGAACATAGATGTAAGAGGTATTTGTTCAGTAATACTTTTTATTTACCTCAAGGAGATTGGTCATGATTATTGTTGCATCTCCAACATTAGCTTGCAGAATATTCATAAATGCAGTACGATTCAACCGTAGTAGCTGGCTCAATCTTCTTGTACGAACAGTAAAAACTTGTGGCCTGTAGCAAAGAACACCTACTTCACCACAAACATCCCCTGTCTTCAATTCCCCAAACACCTAAAATAATTTTTGTAGACATTTTTTAAGATCATTTGTATTCCACACTTCTAAGTAAAGATAAAACCAAAAATGTTCCATCAATGATGCATGATCGTTTACCCGTTCCATTCTATTTCTGTGCGAAATAAGATCCTGTCACCAAGAACAATATGTGGTTAACACTTGAAAATAACAGAATAGCTGTAAGATGGACGAATGAAAAGCAGGACAATGAATCCCTCAAAAAATTGATCCAAAGGATGCCTGACACCTTTCACATGCATGCAAGTACCAGTATACAGATTAATGTTCCATGTTCATCATATAATGTGGAAACTTCTCCATGTACTTCGTTCATTCCTAACTGGAATAGTGATGTTTGCTGATACTTTTGGTGATACTCTTGTTTTGAGGAAGGTGGTGATGAGAAAGACAAATGAGGAAGGTGGAGATAAGAAAGACAAAACACACTCACCCACCTACACACATCGTCTCATGGACAGAGTGGGGGGTGAGGGGAGAGAGAGAGAGAGAGAGAGAGAGAGAGATTACCACTGCCCCATTAACCAGAATATACATATCTGTAGGTGCTTCATTTTGTAAAATTACATCTTCTCCAGTGGGGAAATACTCAGGTCTCATCTCCGAGACCTGCAAGGGTAGATCATAAAAAAACAAAGAGATGAAATCTATTCACAACAGAAATATTGGGTATTATGTTGAAAACAAATCGATAGCAAGAAAAAATAATGCTCCTTCTCAATCTAAACCAAAATAAAAATGTTTTGTCAATTAGACAGTAACGTGTGCATGATTGTATCTGAGACAAGCTTTTTCTTCCATCACTACCACTTCATTTTTCTTTTTTTCTTTTTTTGAGTATTGATATGCTACAAAGAAAAAGAAAGCAATAACACATATCCATTCATTAGAGAGTAACACTATAACAAACCATAAAGTAAAAACAGAGATTATGAAATCCCTTCATTTATTGTAAAAACAGTAAAAGAAAGTGAGAGGATGAAGGTGGGAAATTAGGAGGGAAGAAGATAATGAAACCACAAAACAAATAAATGATGAATTGTAAGTCATTACCAGGTGAAAGAGTAGGTCATTACCAGCTGAAAGAGTAGGTCATTTGACACCCCTTGGAACAAATACACTTTATCAACGAGGGAGTAAAAGAGAAAATGTGAGATACTTGAACGAATTGCTTTCGGAAGTGCATCAACAGTTTCTTGCTGCTGCACCCCTTCTGAATCGATTCTGTACTTTAGGCTCAAGTGAGCAATCATCTGTTCTTGCAAGTGAGGAGGCAGTTGGTTCCTTTTGCCAAAGCTTGATGCAGCATTAATAGTTTCTCTCTGCGGCAAAGCATAAATGAGAGAGAGAGAGAGAGAGAGAGGTAGTTCAGCAATTCTCGATATTTAAAAGGTCATCTGGAGATATTTTAAAACATCCTTAAGAAAAATAGCAGCAAAATTTTTAGGTGAACAGCATTGTCAAATGAATAGATAGCAATGTGAACATCTGCAATAATGAAGATTGCTAATGATGACTGAAATTAAACAAACCATAGTCCATACTTACAAATTTCCTAGTTCTGGTGGTTGCTTCAACGATCAAGTTGGTAAAGTTTCCTATGATATAGGATGTGAGCCCAAGGATGTATAACAAGTATATGATGTCAAATATCATTTCCCCCGTGTTCACAGGGTGCAAATCTCCATAGCCTATTGTTGTTACAGTGACAATGGACCAGTAAGCAGATATAACATACTTGTCCCATAAAGGAAGTTGATGGAAATTTTCTAGTGAAAGCCCAATCCATGTGTCCTTTGGGTCCTTATGCTTATCAGCAAGAAAGTAAAAGAAGCAAGCTCCGCAATGAACTGAAAAAAGAGTGACCTACACAGAGATACAAACTTCATTAGATATATCCTAATTCCTGAACTCGCAATGAACTTGCAATTTGTCTTAAGATACTCACACATGTAAGCTTTGCAATTCGAACCAAGATGTAATTGTAGTTTTTGTCTTTCTCCATCCTGCAGAAATGCTAAGAAACATCACTTGGAATCTGGAAAGCTTAACATGCAAAAAATTTCAGATACATTACACACATAAGATAGAGCTCGACTGGTAAAAGAAATTTACATATGCCTTACTTGTCACCCCTAAATGAAGAAAATGGAGGGATTATCTAAACAAGATTCAATGTGCCATTTCAACATAATGGTTGCAATTTAATATCGGCAAACATACAAACATAAACTTTTAAACAATTAAACTTTAAAAGTTCAAACAAATCATCAGTCTTTCTCAGAGTATCAAACTCTACCTCTCGAACATTGCACTGACTCTTCTGAGACGCCAGAGACGAAGCATAGTAAAGTATCCATATCCTAGGGCCTCAGACGGAATAGCTTTCTGTACAAGAGCATAAGGTATCGTTGAGATCACATCGAAGACCAGCCCTGTTCTCGCATATCTCATAGCAATCAGTTTTGGGTTATCGACCAGAAGATAAGTGGACTTGTCAAGGTAGGCAACAAAGAAAGACAGCACAATGTCAATGGCAAAAAATCCATTTACAACATTGTCCGTGATGTCGAGAGTTCCCTTAGGTCCCCTAAGGAAACCAAACTCAAAAGGAGACACCCATGCTGTATAGAACACAAGTACTACTAGAATCGTTTGCCAAGCTCTGCAATTGCATAATATGATCGAGAAAAGCTTCATCAAATTTCTTAGCTATGAATTATGATAGCATTAGTAGTTAGGTACTCAATACAATCAACATGTGAAACTGGAAAATATCTAACCTAATTTGCAAATTGAGTCCCAAAAAGATCCCAATTCCTATAATCACAATTCAAAAAATCACAAAATTTCTTTCGCAAAACACATAAAATTAAATTGTGAATATAGACCTGTATCGAAAATCGTAGGGCGAAAAGATATAGGAACGAAGCTTGACTTTGGGATTCCTAGGGGCGCCAAGAGGTGGGAGAATGCCAATGGAAAAGCTAGCGGAGGAACTTAGGTCACCTCTCGAGGAGGCCCCTTCAATAGCCGACTCCATTGGTGTGATTTTCGACATTAATCAATCTTCTTGGACCCCTCTTACCTCATTCATCTGCTTTCACTCAACTCCATTTTTTCTCTGTCATTTCTTCCTGGTTTTTTTCTGCGAATTTGGGAGTTTCAATTCCTTTTCTTTCAAATTAGTTTTGTTTTTGGTGTATCATGTTTGGAGAATTGGATTTAGGTTGGTGTCATTGCCATCGCCATTTCATTTCTCTCCTATGTTTGCTCTCATATTCTTGCATGGCATCACCCCCTAAACAGTAAACACGTTTGAATTTATTTGATCCACCTCGGTCCCATTCATATTTATTTCATCAATAATTATAGAATTCATGTGGGATTATTATCCTAACTAGTACTTAACCCGTGTGTTGCACGGATTTGTATTTTAAATAATTTTATGTAAGTGAAAAAAGTAAACGTAAGTTATAAAATAAGTGTTTTTATATTTATTAAATAGTTAATATGTAATTTTTAAATTATATATACGGATATATATCAAATTTCAAAAGTATTGTATTAATATACCAAAATGGAAAGGGAATGTAGCGCAAAATGATTCATTTAACAATTTAATTTGAAAACTTCTATTACACATTTTGCAATACCTCTTTGTACACAACAGTCATAGTGAATGTAATATATTCCTTCCCACTACGACAAATTAAAACTTTCAATCCATCTCTAGTAGAAAAAATATTTTCTGATTAATGGACAGCTTGATTTGAATTAATATTTTTTGAAAAGAAAAAAAATAAGAACACAATAAATCCATAATACAAATATATTTGAATATGTATATCTAATTTGCACATATGAATCTCAAATGGATTAAATATCTCTTAAAATATTATCAATTTATAATATTAATATAAAACCATTTACTTTTAATTGAAAAATGAAAAAAATTCTAAATCGTTATTTTTAATCTATCAAATAGGGATACTCTAATGCATTAAATTATGTAATATACTAAATTAATGAATTAATAAATTTCTTTAATAGTTAATACTCATCTAATAGTATATGTTTTGAAATGTTTATTATGTACAACATTTCTTATAATTATAAAAAATAAATTTATTTTTTAACTTTAAATTTGATAATAAAAATAATTATAAACATTGAGAAATTTTAATAATAAAAATTAATCATTTGAAAGCTTTTGTTGATTAATTTTTTTAATGGTTTGTTAGATAACTTAATAAGCCAATAATTTTCTGAGTTAGTTAAAAATGACCTATTAATAATATAAGTTTTGAAATATTTATTTATATATAATATTTCTCATAATTACAAAAAGTATCTTAAAATCGGTTGAACTTTAAAATTGATAATAATAATAATTCCAGGAATTAAGTAATTAAAGTTAGGGCTAGACTCCTGTGAGACTGTCTCATGTGAAACGACACTCGCATACAATCGTGTCTTGGGACATGGTCGTGTCCTGGAACACGGTCGAGCGTGCGCGAAAACACATACTTATCTCGATCGTGTCCTGAGATACTATCGTGGGCCACAGATTGCTCTTAGTTTTCACGTGAGGCACGATTGTGGGCGAGAAAAAAAATCACATACTTATAGTGAAAAATCACATATTTATTGTTGAAAAAGACATGCTTATACACCACAGTCGCGCACGGTAGTGTCCTGAGATACGGTCGACTGTGCGCTAGTGTTGTCGCATGTGCGACGGTCGCATATAAGTATTTGTGTTAAAGTTAACACATAAGAAAAAAAATTCGAATGCTTATATTCTATTTGTTTCTATGTTTTGTTGAATTATTTTATGACTTGATAAATAATTTGATAAGTTAATTCAAGTTGGGTAAAAGTGACAAATTAACAATATAAATTTTGAAATATTTACTTATATACAAAACTTTTTAAAATCACAAAAAATGCCCTGAATTTTCTTTAACTTTAAATTGAGAATGAGAATTGGAATAATGTTGAACAACTTTTGTAAACAACAACACAAATAAATAAATAAATAAATAATAATATAATAATAATAATATATTATTATTATTATTATTATATTAATTCTAAATATAAATAACAATAATATATACATTAATTGATTTTCTTGACATTACTATTATCTTTAATTTAAAAAAAATTATTAGCCAAAAGATTGATGTGACATTTTTAGAAGGGAAAATGACAATCTGTACGTAATTTCTTCACATGGTCTTGTTATTATATAGATATGTAGATTGTTATCAAAATTGTGAATACAAAATAAAATGAACGATTAAATTCTAGATACAAAATTGATCAATTTTATATATCATAAATTAAAACAAAAAATTTAATGAAAAAATGATTTTATTTAAAGATTATGATTTACATAACATATTAAAAAAAAAGACAAAAATAACCTACATAACCTACCAATAGACTATATCCCAACCTAGACACCCTACAATCCTTAAAAGTATAAATCTTTTTATTTTTTATTTTTTTAATTCTTTTAACTAACTTCTTTCCAATTATAGTATGTAAATTTAGGAGGGAAAATTAGTTATGCTATTTTTATTGAAGGTCTTCTTTTTACATATACTAGTATTATACCCGTGCGATGCACGATTTGTAATATACGATTGATTAGTTTTAAATTTTCTAATACTATAATTTAATAATATTATCTTAACTTAAATTATATATTAATAAGAATTTAATTCTTTATCTTTAATGTGTCACATCTTTAAAAATATTATAATTTTAAAATGTAAACAATAATGTATAAATGTATATATATTTATATATATGTTTAACAATGAATTTTAAATTTTATATTTGAAATATGAAATTGTTAAATAAACACCAATTTTGTAAACATACCCATTATATTGTAAATTAAATCAAATTTAATACTGAAAAACATTTATTATAAACGATAATTGATATTTAAAAAATATGTTACTTCATAAAGATATGTTGTGCATGTTACATATTAATATAGATATAAGTATCATGATTAATATATTATTATATTTTTGATACATACTTATTAACAAATGTGTTAATAAATAATTCCTTTGCATTCACAATTATAGATTTCTTTAAAAATTTTGGTCTAACCAATGCATACAACTTAATTATTTCAAGTTAAAGAAAAGATATAAATCTCATTAACTAAAAGATTTTGATATGTATTTAAATAACGTAGCTAGTTCAATATTCAACCCACTTGTATTAGCAAATATATCAAACAATTATACCAAAATGTTTTTCATTGTTATTAATTTCTCAAAACATCTAAGACTTTTTATTTTAAAAATTATTTTTTTAATTTCTAATCTATAGTTTAATTTAGTCATTCATCTTTAATTTGTATTTGTAATCTTGTTAAATACAATTTTGCACCAAAATGTAAATATAAAATTTATATTTTTCATAAACTAAAACAAAATTTAAAATAGAGAATAATTAATTTAAAGATTATAATTTATATGAAATAGAGAAAAAAAAAGATAAAATATACTTCAAAATCTACATACCTATAGGTATAACCTAATCTAGTGGACCCCACAACCCTTAAAAGTATAAATCTTGTTATTTTTGATTTATTTAATTTCTTGTAACTACTTTCTTTCCATTTATAGTAAGTTAATTTGGAAGGGAAAATTAGTTATTATTATTTTTATTGAAAGTCTTCTTTTTATATATATATAGATATATAGATAAGATATTTTTTTTGAAATAAATATTCTTATCTAATTAACGCACATTTTTAAAAAATATACTATGTATATGCATATATAAAACTAAACAATCTATTCAATTTTCTTAAAATTGAAATATAATGAATTTGGCAAATTTTAGAATTTCAAAAAAATCATAACCAATGAATGTCTTCAACAGTTAAAACATTTTTTTTGGGTTAAAATG
This sequence comes from Scutellaria baicalensis, assembly GCA_005771605.1. Taxonomy (NCBI): domain Eukaryota; kingdom Viridiplantae; phylum Streptophyta; class Magnoliopsida; order Lamiales; family Lamiaceae; genus Scutellaria; species Scutellaria baicalensis. The sequence continues at coordinate 22,854,782 of CM016726.1, forward strand.
AAGGACATTTAACAAGTCTTAGTCCTGCTACTTCATCCACCGTACTATAGTGGACACATTATATACGTTCATTATTGAATGTCAAATATTCAATAAATCAATTAATTTAATTTTTTATATAATCAGATGATGATGTTATTACACGCCAACATAAACACATACTATACATTTTCCTAAGAAACTGTGATAATATAATTTCCGCCACAAAAGAAAAAAGTATTTTTTAGTTAAAAATAAAAATAACAAATTTCTGTTGAGTAACCCGCTTTGAGTCCGAGAATGCCCTAGAAGTAGAACTCCGTTTTATTGCTGTGCTTATTCTACAGTTCCGTACAATTTACTCGGTAATCGGGTTTGATTTGTAAAATCTTTTTTGCTCATTTTTTTCTTGAGAGAGCTTCACAAACATTTATTTACTTTGAGCGCAACATAAGATCAATTGAGGGTAAAGGAGGTCATCGATTAGGGAAAGTTCTAGAGAGAGAAGCATTCTGCATTGCGAAGCGAGAGAGAGAGAGAGAGAGAAACTGAATGGCGTCTGCTATTACCAAATGGCTGGTCGACCCAAACCGCAACCCCCTCGCCGCTCTCCACAAGAAAACTATTTCCAATCGCCTGCGGAAAGTCGGTACGTTTTGATTGAAATTTGTGCCTTTTGAGGTGTATTAATTGGCGAGTTTTTTGCTTCACTTTTTCTTTGTTCCTAATTGTGATATTTGAATGCTAGGTCTTCGATATGACGATTTGTACGACCCGATGTACGATCTGGATATCAAGGAGGCGCTGAATCGGCTTCCAAAAGAGGTCGTGGATGCCAGGAATCAGCGTCTCAAGCGTGCCATGGACCTCTCTATGAAGCACGACTATCTTCCGGAAGATCTCCAGGTATTCCTTTACAGTGATATTTTTATTGGTGTCTGCATCTTGAGTAATTAGATTCGATTTGTTATTATTATTACTTGGTGAATTGACTCTGTTAATATGTTACACAGTTTGATTTGTGTATTTTGGAATTTATGTGTTATTTGAACTCCCAATTTCATCCTTTCAATGAACTTGTCTGTTCGCGTGTAAATTTCGGTGGCGGAGTGCTTACGGTAATTGGAGAATATACTATGGATTTGTTCCTTTCTTTTTTCTCCCTGTGTGTGTGTCTATAGTGTGAAACATTTTTGGTTTGTTTATGGAGAGTTGCTTTGGCCGATTTAAGTTGATTGGGAAATATGAAATGTTAGAGCTGGTTTTAGTTGGTGAGAAATTTGAACAATTTCTTTTTTATTTAGTTTTTATTACTTCTGCAATACATATCCATTAGGTGCTGGATGAGGTACTCTGTTTCATTTTTATACCGTCTTTGCTCTGGTTATAAATAACTTCTTTGTTCAATCATGAAGATACTTATGTGTCCAGTGTACTGAGTCTGGATATGGCGGAACTAAGCATCTCGGATACATGTGCCAAAAATCAGTTTGTGGCTAAACAATGGTCGTTTGAAATTAACACATTAAACTAATCTTCCAAACTAACTCCAGACATGTTAACCTATCATGTATTATGGCAGGGTAACATTTCACAGTTTAATGAATCTTCCACTTATTTGATGGGCTGATTAAGAGACTAATGAAGTGACATAAATTGTAATTTTCTTCTCCTCCCATTGGGAATTGGTACTTATGGTGTCATGAACATAGAAAGTTTTAATGTGAATTAGAAAACATGCAACTGTCTGTTGCACTTCTTTTGGCCTGTTGCACTATCTAAGTAATGGTATTGCAATTCTTTTGGCTCTGCTACACTATCCTCTTATTGGATCTTTTCTCCAAAGCTATAAAGAGGATTATCATCACCTGAAAACCAATACTTAAACTATATGTGGCTAATTATTCTGACATAAAGAAGATTGCTACGTGAAATTGTATATGCTCTCTCAATGCAATGTTTATCTTCCCCTGAGCTTCCTTTGTTGGCATAGGAGAAAGTAATCAGATTTAAGTTACTGTAGTCTGTTCTGTTGATGTTGAATAATTTGAACGAAAATCTGCTAATGTTTTATTGGCCATATACCATCATTGTGCTACTTTTTCTTACTTTAAACTGTGATCTATATTTCTGGTGCTTGTCGATTATTTGTTGCAACTGAGTTACAACATTAGAATGGCCATCCGATGTTCTTTTAAATCGTATTTGAAAAGCTAAAATGGTTACATTTTGAATTTCTACACTTGATTAGGGGCTTGGACATCATATTTTCCTCCTCTCTGTTGTGGAATAACTATTCTCAGGGAAATTACAAGCAGAAGTAGAAGAATTCAATCAAGAATAAGATTAGTTATAGTTGCATCATGTGCTTGAGATCCAATTCCTGATTGCTTTATTTAACTTCATTTAGGAATCACTTGGGAGAGTTGTTACTTGCTATCTCTTAGTAGCAGTAGTAATTTATATGTTTTTTATTTCTTTCGCAGGCTATGCAGACTCCATTTAGAAGCTATCTTCAGGAGATGCTAGCTCTGGTAAGTACCTGTGTTATATTATGCTCCTTAATGTTGAAGATTACTTAAACTGTTCTGATTCATTATAGATGCTGGGCTTTTCTGAAACAATTGCCTACAATATAGTAGACAACATAGCGGGATTCTGGCATTTACTTCATGCATACAGCAGAGATATCAAGATAGTGTTACAATAATTTGATTACCTAACATGTGGCTTTTATTACTTTGTCTGTAACTAACTTAGTAAAATGTCTCGAGTATTTTCAATGTCTTTTGTGCCTGCTCCTCCTTGCTGTTATATAGTACGGTGGTTTTGTGTACTTATATATTTTTTGTGTCATTAAATTTTATCTCCACCTGTTAAAATGCTAGGTTAAGAGGGAGAGAGCTGAACGTGAAGCGCTCGGTGCTTTGCCTCTTTATCAGCGCACCATTCCATAAGTGGATTTCTATCTCTGCTGTTGTGTCCTTTCCTTTAATTAAATCACATGTGAAGAATAAGACCGATCCCATTCTGAGAATGGACATGATATCTCCGTGTTTTGAATTTTGTTGATATCAAATGAGCAAGAGACTCCTATTGTTTGGTTAGTGGTTCGCATTCTCAACATATATTGTTGAGTCACTTTCAACACGTGGTCTTATTTCTAAATAGTTATATGAAATTCAAGGGGCTGATTCTGATTTTATTATGAGTTGCATCACTGCTGTGAAGGCCTTGTATCTGAGCTCTTCGTGGAAATCACATGTTAGATGGGAAAAAAGGCATAATATAACTGATGTAGACATTGAAAGAAATGCAGAAAGTGATAATAAGGAAGATGAGAAAGCGAGGTTAAATGGAAATGAAATATGTGTTGACCTTGATAAATAGAGGAGGGGATAGAAAAGAAAAGAAAAGAAAAGGAAAGGTGAGAAGTGGTTGGAAGAATGTTGATAAAGTAGAAGTGAAATATGTAGAGGAGTGGACATTCCATGTGAGAGAAGAGGCTTCAATTTATGGATAGTTTCGTGTAATTATATACCACCTCCCCTTTTGTCCCTCTATCCTATTTCATCATAAATACACCTTCTTGCTTGGATCCTCATACTTAGCCACATCTAGTTTGGAATTCAGCCATTATTTAATTATGACCTACAGCATTTACATAAAAATCAGGAGACGAAATTGATTGTGTCTACACATTATTGGTGGTTGCCACGTCTCCCTCCAAATTTCAGCTTTATGCTCTTTTGGCTTTATTAAATTTATTTATTATGTAAATTATTGACAACAGCAATATTAATCCATAAAGATTATTGTTTATCAAAAATTATGTATAAATAAAAGATTCAAATTGCATATTGCATAATGTACATGCAAAAACAAACCCTTTTAAATATCCAATTTATATCCAAACTTATGGAAAAAGGCTTAACCACCCAACTGGCAACTAGTCTACTAGGTGTGGACAATTTGGTGTCCTGACACACATACCTTTGGATTATCCTTCTGTTTCATTTTGCATTATATCTTGTTAATTATTTTGATAATATTATCTGATTTTTTTGGGTTATTTATGAATGACTTGTTTGTATAATTCAAAATGATCAGATTCAGCTGGTTTTGATTGGAATGATGATAACGAATTTGATTTCATGAACTTAACTCCAAAGAACTGACACATAGCAAACTTAGTACTGGCAAAATAAACAAACAAAAGAAGTAGCTAAAATTTAAAAAAACAGGTTGAGTGGACATGGCATATGGATAATTAGGTAGAGTATTATGATTTATGAACCAAGTAAGGAGTAATAAGTATATAAAAATTAAAAATGAAAATGATATGCATGCATGATTAAAGACAATAGCATTTAAGGGGATCCACGTGAGATGCAAAGATAGAGGGATTTATCTCTCATCATGATATAATGTGGAGAAACTCAGAATTCTGCCTCTTTTCTGAATCTCTGGGCTCCACACTATGATTTCTATATGCTTTCTTTTTTCTTTTACATCATCACGTCGGATCATTTGTCCTTTCTCCATTTAATTCTTTTTTTTTACATCTTCAAATTTTAATTCTTTTTTTTTTAACTCAATTTTTTAATATTATTGTATCTATCATTCTTATTTTGTATAAGATGGTATATTTATGCAGTGGTTTGTATTGTATTAATAAAGTGATTTGAATGTAGAGATGAAGAAGTAAAAGGTTTGAATTATAGCATGCAATGATTAATTGGAGATGGGTTTTGTGGATAGCGACCTATTCTCCATTCAGTAAAAGAGACATCCTCATGTGCTTATTTATTAAGTATGCTTAAAATGAGGATATAGTTTGTTTCATAAAATTCTGATATTTATTTCAATTTCTTTGGCTGATATCGCCTCCTTGATCTGTAGTTTTCATGTGCAACACAAAGTGGACCACCGCCGTGAGGAGAGAGAGAGAGAGATTTTATTTTATTTTCTCATAATAATTGAAAGCAATAAAAATATAAAATCCGAGGGACATCAAGAATCTTGGTTGTCAAGATGGTAAAAGACACAATTAAAAGCTTTCGACTTTCTTGGGCCTAATCATTCAATGGAATACCCAATTTGTCATTTTCATTTTACTCACTTTTAACTCTTGATTTGGAGATCGAAGTAATTCTCATTTCAATACTTCATTTTTACACCACATTTGATATTTATTTTATAAATGCACATCATATAATTTTCACAAACCACTGAGTCAACTAGGTCAAATCTGAGAAAATAAACCCCCTATAAAAATCAAATTTGAATTTAGATCGTATATTTAATATAGAGAAAAAAGAGAGAGAGAAAAGAAGTAGTAAAAAGATGAGGCCGAGGTAAGTTGACGGCCCACATCAAGTGAATTTTTTTATTGGGCCTACGAATAATAAGGGGTCTAGAAAAGCCCAATAAACACGCCATGATAGTTGTTTTGGATTAGGTCTCTGTAGTTTTTCAAGTATGTACAATGTAACATCTGCTCCCCTTGCGTGGGCCCCTTTCTTTTATTTGGCCCTCACTCTCGTGCCGTGTCCCTTTTTTTTCCTTTTACTTAGCTAATAATAATAAAAGGTTAATTTTGTCTTTTTGACGGATCTTCTCTCCTACTTGCTTAGAGCATTGTGCAATGCCAATTTTACACACTTTTATAATAGTATATATATGTGAAAGCAAAGCATGTTGAATTTTATGTCCAAGTAGTATATGTGAAGCATTAAAGTATATGTAATAAGAGTGAGGTGTCACATATTAGATGCAAGCAGTGATTGAAAATATTGGCATTTTTTTGGAATAAAAAAAAGGGTGAAAGTTTAATATAGTAAATATGGATAGGGTGTGCAGACAGGGTCATCCTCGTCCACCTTATTTTCATGAAATGTAGAGAGGACATTTAAAGAGTAAATTAAGGGCTGGGTTCTGACTTAACATGAGACTTTTCATCAATCAACCACATGTTCTGTTCCTCCACCTTTTTTTTTTTCTTGTCTTAATCTCATGAATAATAAGTTTAGCTTCTTTACGTTGTTTCATTGGGATTATTTGATTATTATCCAACTCTTCTTTAAAGTTGTGTTGATGGTGAGATTTGATTTGGGATTCTTTTTTATATAAATACTACCATGATTCAACATGTAGTCAACACAAGTCCATCAAAATTACTTATATAAATAGTGATTGTTTTAGATTTCTCACCCATTGTATAATAGAAATGTCCAGCTAATATCAATGAGTTTATGCTATGAACTTCACAATTGATAAGTCAAATTTATTAATCTAATGAATAGCCAAAGACAAAATGTGTTTTGGAGTAAAATCGCCAATTTGAACCATGATCTTCATAGACAAGTTCAATATTTTGTATTGGGATGAAATTTGAAAACAACGATAAACTGTTATTAAAGTGTGATTCAGCTTATGTATGAATCATCAAATTACTAAGTGAATATATTACTCCATATAATGATATGATAGTAACATCAGAGTACAATCATTACTCAAAACAATCTCGAAACAAAGAAAAAGGGTTTGAATAAAGTGAAGTGGAACAGAGGTAAAGGAGTGGTGAGGCCATTGATTCTCTGCACAATCTTAGGGAAGAGAGATGAATCCATGTGGCCACACAACAGCTTATTTTCCCTAAATAGAACCCCAAAAAAACAATATAAAACTAAATTAAGAAGAGGGCTAAATGAAGAGTCACTAAATGAACCCATGTGACAGTACAGACCCCTCATGCAATGGTCCAAAAAAGCCACCCATAACATACGATAGGAGGTGGGGGGGCACCAACGTTATTACACCCAAAATCAAGCCTACTTTGGAGGGGTGGCATGCATAAAACCCCCATTCCATGTCCCATTTCAAATGAAACAACACAACTTCATCAGACCACTCTTACTTGTGTGCATCAAGAAATGTATGCTACTCAATCAAGAATGAGGTGCTTCGCTCTCATGTCGGTGCTCTTCGGTCTTGCCACTTCCCATCTCTCCTTTGCCTTCAGAGATGGTAACCTCTTACTATTAGTGTGTTTTTCTTTTGATTAATTAAGTTTTTTCTTACCCATTTTGGTCTGAACTTGTTTTTTCCTTTTAAGCTTTTTCTTGATGGATGTGGGGGGTTTCTTATTCTCTTAAAAATATGATCTTGGCAGCTGAAATGGCATCAGATTTACGAAATTCAAGTTTGTAAAAAACTGTGTTTCAGGATTTATGAGCTTCTGTGTGTGTAATGAACAGATCATAATAATGTTAAAAATCTATGTGTTATTTGAATGAATTAAATGATATGTTAAATGCAACAACAACATTTAGGTTGCAAACAGCACACCAACATTTAAAGGTGTTGTAATAATGGTGGCCAATCAATTTGTCTTGTCCTTTCCCAGGATTAATTTGATACTTCTCTTGCTGTGTTGTTTAAACTTTAAATTAATTAAAAAAAGTGGGTTATCCAGAGAATGACACACACATATATGTGTTGGATCCTGGGACTGTTGAAAACTATAAATTTGTAATTTAATTGTTTAGGACTATCAAAGTTCATTATACTCCATGTGCTAATCTTGATTACAATAACAAATATTCGAAGCATCTCTGTAAAGTGTATTATATAGCCATAATGGGCATGTGTGGATTTCTGGTACTTGTTCTTTCCAAAGGACTTTAGATGAATATTATACGAATATTGATTTTTACATCCCATTTGTTGTCACATGGGCTTGCACATGCACCTACATAGGATTGACCTCTGTCTAGGACTCATCTCCATCTGGTCCTGTTTTGTTTTGATGTGTGCACTTGTCCTCATTGGCATCTTTGTCTCCTATTAGAATGTGGAAAATTTGTTAATTAAGATCTAATTTTGAAGTTTAATCAACTCTTGGTGATTCATAAAATGCAGGATTATTAGACAATGGCAACTTTGAGCTGGCCCCAAAGTCCACTGATCTTAATGGTACCATTGTGCTTAAACCCCATGCTATACCTAAATGGCAAACTACTGGTTTTGTTGAGTATGTTAAAGCTGGCCAAAAGCAAGGTGACATGTTGCTAGTAGTGCCAGAAGGGTATGCTGCTGTTAGGCTGGGAAACGAGGCGTCCATTAAGCAGGTGGTGAATGTGACCAAAGGAATGTACTATTCACTTACTTTCAGCGCTGCAAGGACTTGTGCTCAAGAGGAGACGGTCAATGTGTCCGTGGCACCCGACTTTGGGGTCCTGCCGATTCAGACCTTGTATAGTAGTAATGGTTGGGACTCATACGCTTGGGCGTTTAAGTCATTTTACAGTGTGGCTGAGATCCTCATTCACAATCCAGGTGTTGAAGAAGATCCAGCTTGTGGACCTCTCATTGATTCTATTGCTATCCGGGCTTTGTATCCTCCTAGACCAACTAGTGGTAAGCCACTTTAGCAATACCATCACTCTGTCTTTATAGTTCCAAATTATACTTCTGAGAAGATTCTAATAGCATACTGTCCTAACAATGCAGAGAACCTACTGAAAAACGGGGACTTCGAAGAAGGTCCATACATATTTCCCAACACAAGTTGGGGAGTTCTGATCCCACCAAACATCGAGGATGACAACTCCCCACTCCCTGCTTGGATGATTGAATCCCTCAAAGCTGTAAAGTACATAGACGCAGCTCACTTCTCAGTGCCTAGTGGACAGAGAGCTGTAGAACTCGTAGGGGGAAAAGAAAGTGCTATTGCACAAGTAGCAAGAACCATTGTTGGCAAGACTTATCAGCTCACATTTGCAGTGGGGGATGCTAGCAATGCGTGCAAGGACTCAATGATCGTTGAGGCGTTTGCTGGTAGAGACACTCTCAAGGTTCCATATGAGTCCAAGGGCAACGGTGGCTATAAACGGGCTGTTTTGAAGTTCGTTGCAACTTCTACTCGAACAAGAATCATGTTTCTCAGCACGTATTACCACATGAGGAGTGACGACTATGCTTCACTTTGTGGCCCTGTTGTCGATGATGTGAAGTTGCTCAGTGTTCGTAATCCAAGGCGGCTCGCATGAAGGCCATAAGTTGCTGAAGTGTTTGGACTATACTAAAGACTATTTTGGGTGCAAGAAACATTTGGAGTTTTTTTAAATTTTACTTGCTACTATAAATACTCAGCCAAAGCAACTCTAATGTTGTAACAGTATATATAGAGAAGTGTGATTTGATTATCAGATGTGTTGTATCATTGGGGCGCAAAAGAGTAATATTTTCTCATTTTCTGTGTCATATGTTCAGAGTCATATATTCACCCATTTCCTTTCTTATTAAGCTCTAAATGAAAACTAATATTACTTTACAACTCTTTTTTTTTTTTTGATCAGTCAAAAAAGTTTAATATATAAAAGAAAGATACTGAGTATGAGAAGTACCCAGTAAATACAAAATCACATTACATTACAAATCCCGAAAGAAATGCAGAAAGAAGGGGCATCCGGGCAAATCAGATTCCAAGACATCCTCTAGGATTAACTAACCAATCTTGAAATGAAAAACGACAATTTTTGACCAATTTAACAACAAACCAACTCCAAAGACGTGCCTTGAGCTCATCAATAAATTTGGATACCACAAACTCTTTATTGCTAAAAACAACTTCGTTTCTCCATTTCCAAATAAGTCACACAACTCCAAGCCAAATACAAGTTGCATATCGTTTGCCTTGCTTACCCCCAAGTAGACGTCCAAAACTGAGTAAGTTATTGATCGTATTTGAATGTATTATTGTTGAAGTTTGGAACCATGCAAAACAAACCATCCAAATCTCATGGGTTGAGGGGCACTCAAAAAAGATCACATCTCATGAATACTTTACACATGTTCATTCTTACAAGATATTATATATGTAGATCACATCTACACTTCTAAAATCAATGCTTTCAAAACTCTTCATGTGCTTGAAACAATAATTACTCAATTAAACATAATCACACATAATAGTAAGCAAATGCTTGGAGAAATTTGTTAATTGAAAGATAAGATTTATTTTGGTGAAAGAAAAAAACAAAAGAAAGAAATAAAACTTCCTTCATGGTTTTTTTAAGTTGGTACGCTCATTTGACATTGCTAGATTTATCTTTTCACATTATCTTCAAAATAAAATAAAATAAAATAAAATACATAATATTTATATATATTATTATTATTATTATTATTATTATTAAAAGATGATAATCTTATCTTGTTCGTGAAATTAACACTACAAATTAGAGTGTAAATTCATTGAAGGAGAAGAAAAAACCGTAGCGTATGTTTGGGAGAGGTTTTAGTGGGTAAGGGAAAACTTGACTTTGAAATCCTGGATTTTGTAGTAAAGGTGAATAGTGAAAATATATGTCTGTTTGAAAATTTAGTAGAGTGGATTATATTGTATATGTCAAATCAAATAGGAAAAAGTTGGTTGATATTATATTTTATTGTAAAAAGTTGGGTTGATGTGATATTTTATTATGAAAAAGTGTATTTTGTAATGATTGAATGATTAAATATGAGTAGTAATGATTATGTTAGGATTTTGTAATCCAAACTTCAATTTGAAAACAAACATATTTTCGAATTTTGAAATCCAAAATCTTACCATTGAAAACTCGTTCCAAACATATCCGTAAGAATTAACTTAGAAATAGATTTTAAGAACATTGAACTGATTTTTGATTTCATTTATAAATCAACGGTCTCAAGATGCACGCACTGCTCGAATCTGAAGGTCCAGGTAAATCCTCCTAGATGGCATAACAGTTGGGCAGAAGCCCAAATGATAGGCCCAATAACATCATTCTAGAAGAAACACGCATTCAAAATTCTTCATCACGAAACACGTGAGCAACACGTGATGCCGCTCCAGTTTTGATCCGACGGCTGAGATAGTCGCGTCAGCTTAAAGCTACTGGATTTAGCACAAATTCAAAAAGCCCTAAAACTTACGCTACCTTAATTAGGGCTCCTGGATATATATACGCACAGACGCCCAAACGGAGATATCAGCACAATCTCACTCTGTCTCTATCTTTCATACAACTGCGAAGCACTAATGGTATGGCTGCCCCCCTTTTTTTTCAATCTTTTTTGTTTTCAAGATTTCGTTTTTTGCCGCATCTGCCTGTATGTTCTGATTTCTTCCCCTCTCCCTCGATTTCTTTGTTTGTAGGCGTTGCAAGGTCAACAGACTGTGGATTATCCAAGCTTTAAGCTTGTGATTGTCGGTGATGGTGGAACAGGTACTTCAATTTCATATAAATCTTGAATCTTGGATTGTACGTGTTCATTTTGAATGTTTTGGTTTGGCTTCGCTAAAAACATTAGGATATGATGTTTTTGTTCCAAGATCGGTGATTTTATCGAAAGATTTGTCCCTTCTTTGCCTGTGTGCTGTTAGCTAGGGCAATTTGTTTTGTTTGTAGATATAACGCTTTCAGTGTCTTTGATTTGTCATCCCAAGAACTTTCGCCTTTTTATTAGTTTTATAGTCGAGAAATGTTGTGTGGGTTTAGGATCAATTATCAAGTTTTCTTGGAAATTAAGTAGTTTTGAATACAATATGTGATGTAGTTTCGCGGCGAGGATGAGTAGATTAACGCTTTTGTGATCTGTCATCTTTCTATTGAATATTAATTTAATGAGTGTGTTATGTGTGGAATGTACGAGTACTGTTGGTTGTAAATGATTTTTCTTTGATTGATGACAGGGAAAACCACATTTGTGAAGAGGCATCTTACTGGTGAATTTGAGAAGAAATATGAGCGTAAGGCTTTTACTATGATCTTTTTCTTTTGTAAAAAAGTTGCATATTTTTATTCTTTTTGGTATATAAAGTACCTTTGTTTGTTACACAGCTACTATCGGTGTGGAAGTTCACCCTCTGGATTTCTTCACTAACTGTGGGAAGATCAGATTTTATTGCTGGGACACCGCTGGTCAGGAGAAATTTGGTGGCCTTAGGGATGGATACTAGTAAGTGAATTGTATAATCATCTGTAATTTGAGAAACTGTGATAAAATCTATCTCATAGAAACCTCTCTTGCATTTATAGTCTGGGTGTGAAGTACATATTTTCCAGTTCTGTTGGGATGTGATTGTCGTATGTGCTTGATTTTGAAATATCTTGTTTTGTTATAAATTCATAAAATTGATTTAAACTGTTGCAGCATCCATGGACAATGTGCAATCATTATGTTTGATGTCACTGCTCGGTTAACTTACAAGAATGTTCCAACATGGCATCGTGATCTTTGCAGGTATGTGCTAGTCAACAGAGTTTTCTTTTGTAGTGTACTAGTGTAGGTATAAATACAAACCGGTTTTATACCTTAATTTCAATTTTAATGTTCTGTTGTCAAAATTGCAGGGTCTGTGAGAATATCCCAATTGTTCTGTGTGGAAATAAGGTTGATGTCAAAAACAGGCAGGTGAAGGCCAAGCAGGTTACTTTCCACAGAAAGAAGAATTTGCAGTATTATGAAATATCAGCTAAGAGCAATTACAACTTTGAAAAGCCATTCCTGTATCTTGCCAGGAAGCTTGCTGGGTACACACCTTTCAGATATATTTCCGTGTTTCAACCATAATCTTAGTATTTTGTTAGTGACATGTACTGGGGTCCGAAAACTTGGAAAATGCTATAAATATGTTTTCTGGGTTGCAGGGATCCTAACTTGCATTTCGTTGAGTCTCCTGCTCTCGCCCCACCTGAAGTTCAAATTGATTTGGCAGCACAGCAACAGTTACTATCTTTCCCTCCCTTTACTCACTATTTGGCCCTCTTTACTTGAAGATGTGAACCTTAACCCTATGTTAATTTTTGCAGACATGAGGCGGAGCTTGCAGCAGCTGCTAGTCAGCCTCTACCTGACGATGATGATGATGCATTCGAGTAAACTCTTTTATGGTCCGTTCCCCTTGATTCATGAGATGGTGTCCCAAGTTTTCTTGCATAATACCTTGTTTGATTCTGAGGATTTTGTTTGGGACTTCCCAAAAATCTTGTGAAGTATAATGAGGATTAAAAAGAAGTATGTAGGGGCTTTAAACTGTGCTGAATTGTGGTTTTATTTTGGTTGTGGGAAGATGATTTATCTTCTGAATTGTTTGTGGTTTATGATCTGCTATATTGTTTTTGTTGCTCAAAGTTTCAAATTTGTGCTATTGATTAATAATTGTCAACGCCACAAATTGATAAAATCTAAACCGAAATTCCTAGATACATGAGAGATAAACAATATTTTGATAGTGTAAGGCCCTTACCAAAAATATTATCTTGATCAGAGATTAAAACTCATAGAACTATATTTTTGTTTGTGCATTTCCTAATATTTTTGTTTACTTCATATCATTATCATTATTTGTCATTTTTTTAAGAGAGAAATATATTGACCAAACAAAATGAGATCATGACTGCCCATAGTTTTTGTAGAGGGTACTTGCGTCTTTTTGATGTTGAGAATCAAGATGAGTAGGATTAATGTGTTTAGGTCCGATCTACACCCATTAATTATATATATATATATATTTTTCTTGTTCTTCCTCTTCTTCTTGAGGCAACACATTTTTTTTTCTTCTTCCTTTTCTTCTTCAAACCAATCCGAACACATATACATATATATATATATATTTCAATTTTTGGGTAATCATTTATAGGGTCAAAGAGGAATGAATCCAGTCTTTGTCTATCAAATCCTCATTTTCCGATTGACGAGGGAGGGTATTTTGTTATTAACCCTAGCTCACCATTGATCCTTCCACTAGTTTTGTGTTCTAATTTTTTCAGATTTCAAATTTTCTGTTTCATCTCTATTATTCTTTTATCTTTCTTAAGGTTTATATATTCAGAATTATATATATATATATATGTAATTTGATATGTAACTTTGTTGGTTATTGAATGATGATATAAAGTTGTAGAAATCTGATTGAATAGTATGAATTTGCAGAAAATTTGGGGAAGAAGATGATAAAATCGCGTTTCACAATTTATTATTTTTATATACATATCACTGAATCTTAAAAACAGACATTTAACACCTAAAAAGTATATATATAACACCTATAAAGTATATATTAAACATATCAGACATATAATATGAAAATATTTTAAAGATATTACAAATATACTATATAGGTGATATAAGATCACATGCATCTATAATATATAATAAATACAATTCCTTCAGATGTTATGAAAATATTTTAAAGGTATTACAAAGATACTCTATAGGTGATATAAAATTACATGCATTAATATTTTAAAGGTATTACAAAGATACTCTATAGGTGATATAAAATTACATGCATCTATGATATCTAATAAACACAGTTCCTTCAGGTGTTATAAAAATATTATAACACCTAAAGAACATACATATAACACCTATTGAGTATATATATGACATCTATCATTTAATCGCATAATATGAAATTTTCTTTATATGTGATATCTCAAGAACATACATATAACACATAAATAGTATATATATAACTCATATAGAGTATACATATAACACCTATCACTGAATCACATAATATGAAATTTTCTATATATGTGATACCTCAAGAATATAGATGTAACACCTAAGGAGTATATATATAACACCTATAGAGTATAACTATAACACTTATCACTGAATCATATAATATAACTATAACACCTACAGAGTACATATATAACACCTATAGAATACATATATAACATCTATCACTGAATCACATAGTGTGAAATTTGGTGTGCATGAACGCACACCAGATCAGGTGGGGGTGCGCGTGGGAGTGCGTGGATACAGCCCACGCGTCAAAATCCATGCCCCAAGTGCATATAAGTTTTGTTCTTTGCCCATGAAATGAGAATTTGATTTCCAAATAGGCTAAAACACCAAGATGATGACTGGATGATTAATGAATGTGATAAGGATAACTCTACATGATCAGTAAGTTCAACAATTATAGATATGTTACTTCATATCATGAAATGAACCAACCCTATTGGAAAATGACTAAGAAAGAAAATATTATTGTAAAAAAGCAAAGAAAACTCACTTGAAGCTAAAAATTGTACAAGATGCAGAGCCATCTATTACTAACTAGTATCAATGTAAACTTGATTAGATCTGCCAACTTTACAAGGAATTCTTTACTGCATCTACATCCCTCTATTCCATGTATCTACAAAAGGGCATCAACACCAACAGGGGACTACCAGCATGGCACAAAAGCCAAACAGATCGTATTATAGAATTAACGTAAATAATCATATAAACTAACATCCTCAGTATGGACGATTAATAATTGCACTGTGTTGTAAGTAGACGACCATAGGATGGATGCCTAGAGAAAGGCAACGAACCTTGTTTGTATCAGCTTTTAAACCTTGGAAGCAATTGAAGCATATGCCTCTAATCAGGTCCCTGGGATTGAAGATTGATCAATAACCATTCTCAAAACAGAAATCTATCACTGCCAAAGGTGTAGAGGCAACCAATGCTATACTAGTACATTCATTGGTGAATATTAGCAGCATGAGCAAACAATAAAACTACATGTGATAACCCCATTACTTTGTACGCAGAAGGGCAGAAGCCAGCTATTACAATAGCTTCCCATCCCCAACATTTATAGTATATGCAATCCCAGGTTGAGAAGCCAACTTGAAGAATTCATTGACCTGTAGGAATTCTGCATGAATGTCTGCACTATTAGAAATGACATATGAAATTCTGATTATGCTGACATTCATGTATACATGTCTCAGAATCTGGTCCTTAAACTACATATATTATTGGGAAAACAACCTTTTATATGTTTATCCCATCATCACTTACACACAAGTCACAAAACTTGTATTATGGACCTTTAAAACCTGCTAAATTCCATACCAAAATTTTTGCAATTAGGAAACATCATTAGTTGAGGCAAAGCAATTAAAACTGTTCTATATTGTAGAAGAACTAAGACAAAGAAAGGCCAACCAATCAATTGAAAATAAATGAAAATATATTTTATTTGGAGAAGCATCTACAATATTTGACAGATGAGAATTTGATACATATCTCTTACTAACAAATGACAAACTCTAAACCGACGTAGATGTAAATAACCAAAATTGAAGTTACAGTTGTGACGATAATGTTTCTTCTTACATTGTCAAAATAAAAGGAGCAAGTTTTATATGCTACTTTGGAATAAAGAGATAAAAGGAACCTTTACTCTACCATCATCTAATACTTATAGAAGTTTTAGAAGAAATTAGGTTCTTCAGCTCCAGCAAATGTTCATCATTTGAAATATGGAGCATGATACGAAGATTTGTTAGCATTGATTCCTGTTCCCAACTTAACGGACCCGAAACATACAAAGCTTCTAGAGTTCTGCGATAAGCATGCAACTCTAATGTACGGATACTGACTTCTACTTCCTCTTCCGGTGGAAGAGGACTACTTTTTCTCTCAGAGACTGAGCCATAACAGGACTCAGCATCACTACAACCGGTGTCTGCCTCATGGAAATGTAGGGGTATAGAAGGAATATCAAGGTTATTTGGACTCTGATCAGTAGCACTACAACTACCAACAGAACAGACATCATTATCTGAACTATTTAAACGAGAGTTTCTGATCACACGACAGCCAAGAACATCATTAAGTTTTGCCCTCTCCATTTGATTGTATCCAGATGATATAAATTTAAAGGAAGTGTGCATGTTTTTTTCACCCAAAAATTTTCTTGGGTAAGCAACAGCATCTACCTTTTCGAGCACTGGGGCAGCAGCCAATCTCTGCTTCTTCCCTTCTTTCTCAATTGCGCTTGACTTCTGGGTATGCCCATTATGTTCTTCATTGATGGAGTAGCCATAGTTGGACATCCTCTTTTGAGACCTTGTATAGTTGTGAGATTCCTGAAATGGAGTTTCATCTGGATTGTCCATAGAATCCTTTTGAGGTTGTTTCTTAGCCCTCTTATTGAACTGTGGGGCCTGCAAGTTCATTTTCTTATAACAAGTTGAAGTCGATGGCTTGCTAGCTGTAACATCTTGGCCTCCTCGGGAATTCTGTAAATAAGAACAACTAGGAGATCAGCAGTGGAAAACTTGGGAACCATTTGAATAAATTGTATATTTGGAGAAGAGAGCAGTGAATTTGTAGAATATACAATTTTACATGATGTAACAATATATAAATTCTAATATAACAGAGAAGCCGTCTTTCACGTATAATGTTACACACAACATTAAGGTGAGCCAAACATAAGGTTGTTGAATTACGCAGAAATTTTAAGATCTGCTCCCTCTCCACTCAAAAGAAAATGATCCAAAAGAATATAAAACAACAGAAGAATAGAAAATATTGCAGCAATCTCAGAGGAAAGGGAAAAGAAAAACTACCTTTCCACAAGGAACCCATCTGTCATCATGCCATGTTCCCTTCGTCCTAATGTTTGATTCATCAACAATTACTTCTTCTGAGCACCCAATTAGCCTTACCAAATACTTCTTACGAACTGCTGCAATATGAACTGAAATCTTCTTGCTTTTAGGCTCATCTTTGCCTTCCAATGCCCTCAACATAGAAGCAGTCTTCCAAGCATATTCATAAAACACCTCCACAATATCTCCAGATATATAGCTCTCAACACCTTGCATGATAGGCTGGCATGGTTTCACATACTTCCTGGGAACTGTCTCCACCTTTCGTGCACCAGCCATAGGAGGATAAGAATCATATTGCACATGAAAATTATGGCCATTACCAGACAGTATCTCTCCAGAACGCCAAGAAACTGGAACTTCTTTTTTGTTCATGATCTCCGCCTTGTCCCCTTTTTTCAATCTCATTGTAAGCGATACAATTCAGCATATAAGAAAGCCTGTGTAAGAGAAGAGAACAAAACAGTCTCATCAATAACATATAAAATTTGAGAACAAAAAAAAACCCTACAACTGATAGCATAATATCAATATGGTTTGGACAGAAAAATTAAAACAGGATGTGCATCCTACCTAATTCAGAACTCATACATCCAATACTTAGATTTAACACAGAGAAGCAGGTAAAAACAGAAGTGACCATAGAATATGTAATCACATCTCATAGAAAAACAATACAATCTGTTTATTGCTAGAATTATATTACAATGTAGGATTTTCTAGACCTATTATTGTGAAAGTGTTAAAACCCTACATCATCATATGTCCCTGAAAAAGATATAAAGAAAGAAAACCTCCTGATTTACGTCAGTGCTGAATATCATGAGTTAATCGGCAAAATTAAAATTGTAACACGAAAATGATTTTGAAAAATAATCCCAAAATAAAATCATTAAATAAAAATAACTCAACAATTTCCATGTTATATTATAGAAAACATAAATTATGCATCACTTTATTTAAAACTTTCCAGATATTCAATGCTTAGAACTAAACTAACTCACAAAAAATAAAACATGGGAATATACACAAACTTGTAACTGCTAACAACATCGGTGTAGAAACAAATTTCAACAAAATGATGAACAAATTAGATCGTGAAGATTGTGAAAATCAAAATTTCACAAAACCCCCAAAATCAAACAAGTAAACCTTGATCAATTTAGCGATTCAAAGCACCGGAAATTTAACCCTAGAACTGACAAATCACAGACCTTTTCTTCAAATTGAAGAGAATTCTGAAGGTGAGAAGTTGTGATCAGGTAATATTCACCTCAGAATCTCTCTCTTTCCCCAAAACAAATCTTTGATTTTCACTAGGGTTTTTTCTTTTGCTTGGAGAAAATTCAATTTGAGCTAGAAAAATAAAATATTAAATTTCAAAATTTTATATCCGACAAAAGGGTATAATCGAAATAATGAAAATACGGATTTAATAAAAATAATCAAAACCATTAAAAAAAAAAAAAAGAGTAGGGGTGCGTAATGCACGCTACGAAATCACCCAATTTGTGTTGGAGATGGAAAGAATATTCTTAGATCACGCTCTCATCTCTATCGTGTAATGCACTGCCTTACATGTACGGTGGATTTCTCTTCTTGTAATTAGCGTTCCTCTTTAATTCCCATGTTTTCACCATACACCAATAAACCTATTTTCTTAGATAATGATTATCTTTGTTTAAATAATCGAAACCTAATCCTAATCCTACACCAATAAACCTATGTGATGTAGTCTTATGATATGAAATTTTGGTAAAAAATTGTATATGAGATCAATTTTTAGTTACTATTTATCGATGTATTTACTCATATATAAATGCTAGCTATATATTTATAGATAATATATATAATACAACACAAAAACTCATATGCAACAGTATTACTGTGAGACTGTTTTTCATGTAAAATTCATATTGTTTAAAACTGAAAAACGTTTATTTATATCTATAAAACACGTACTTCAATCCTATCGCAAGGGTCCCTAAGTTATTTATCGTTAAAAGATCTCTTATAACTCTTAAAATGTACTCCTATAGTCCAAGTTCATTTCATGTTACATCATATTGATGTTTTTACAAACAATTACGTCCACCTATTAGTGTCTATTGTTGCACAAGATATATTTAATTTTATTGCCTTTGTTTGTGTGTTTTATGTGACTTTGACGTTGAAGACACTTTGACATCTCTTTGTTTCACGCCCTTTTGTTACTGCTTGCACTGCTAGTTTTCTTGCAATCTTCTCCTCTGCTTTCAATTCATGTGCTTCTGCGTTGAACATTATTGTTAGCTATCTTTAAGCTTTTGTGTTGTTTTGTTGGAAAAAAAAAATCCCTTTGTGATGAATCGAGCCCCCAAACTTTATTAAAAACTCATATTTCAAATTATCATAGATAAATTCATTTTCTTTAATAAGATAAAAAGAACATAGGTTTGGATAAATACATCTCAACATATATTAATTTCAATGTTATTTCAACAACTCAAAATAATGTCCGATTTTTTAATAAACCAAAAAAATATATAAAAAATGGTTGCATGAAATAATGTTGTTCTTCCTCTGTTTTTCTCGTCAAATACTTAATCTTTTGTAACTGAAAGCTCAAGCTGTCCTTTTAAATATTGAATAAGTTGGCATCTAACTTACGTCATCATTATTGTGTAACTTACAAAATGTTGTCTTTTACTCGTTAATGGAGATAAATTTATCATGATACCATATTGGATTTAATGGAGTTAGTGGCTTGCTTTATAAGAGATCACAAATCCCATGACGTCGTGCAATTAATTCACTACTGCATATGATATTTTCTTTTACAAATATATAAGTCGTGCAATTAAAAATATTAATATAAGTTTTTATTGGAGTCTTGGCTATATTATTCATAAATAAGGTTTGCACTAATGCTAAGTCTTAAGTATATACGTTAAACTTTGACTTGTGATTAAACAATAGAATTGTGTTATGAATTATAAGGCTACTGTGTTTTACATAAGTTAATTAGATTTATGAGACAATTCTATTCAAGTTTTTATCAATAAAATTAATTGTTTTCGAAGATAAACCTCTCAATGTTTAAAGAGGTTCTAAAAATGAATAGTCGGAAATAAAAGTAACTGCGAATTACCTTGTAGAAGTTGATTCATATAGTATTTTATGGTTACTATTGATATAAATATTTTAGTTTTATAGGTACTCATTGTCACACCATAATATAATAAGATCAATAATTCTTAACTGGGGATAGACACGCCCGAATTAACCTTGGGTTAGATGCTTCATGAAATAACATGTAATTAATGCATATATTCAGTGTTCAAATATTAAATAAAAATGCTAGTGCATAAGTTGTATAGGATCTTGTAACCATAGTACCTTACCCAATAATAATAATGTTCAGTTATTTAGTATTCACATATATATTTTATGTAATTAAATGCTTCATGGATTGTGATTTTGCAGCTAACAAAACCTAACTTGAAATGATATTATATCCATGTTATTGTCTTCTAAGTTAATCCTTCGTTTCAAGACTGTAACCATGCATCATCATATCCCAGATTGGTTGGCAAGATTTATTGGACATGATTATCATAGTAACTAATGCAATATTGCTTTCTGACATGGATTTTTTCAAAGATAGGCTCAAGGCCCAACTCTCTTGATACTAGAACCTTGGCCCAAACGTAGTAGAAGTGGATTAAGGTTTTCAATCTTAAGGCCCAAACTCTCTTGGCACTAGAAGCTTGGCCCCAAAGTAGTAGAAGTGGATTAAGGCTTTCAATGGGAGGAAACTTTTTAACTCCCATCTTTGAATGAAGAGATATATAACCTTCCGTAAGTTTTTCTCATTTAGGAAAGAGAGACATTAGATTCTTTCAAGAGAAGAATATTCTATCTACGCAATTTTGTGAAAGAAAGTTTCCGCGGTCAGAATCTTCTATTCTATCTCTGCACTTTCTTTGATATTTCAATATAAACACCACACGTCAAATGTAAAAATGTGACATCACCAATATACACATAATGGAATTGAATCCTTTATTCCAAACTGTGTTTCATCTTATGTTTCATTATTTTCATTAGATGACAAATGTACATTGGTGATGTTACGTATGAAGATTAATTATATTGAAACACCAAATGAAACACAGTTTAAAATAGAAGATCCCAATCATATGATACATATTAAAAATAATAGAATATAAGATGAAACACTATAACTTGAAATAGAGGATCCAATTCGAGAAAATTTGGACTCGTCTTTATTGTTTTGTCTTCACCATAATCTATGAATGATTGAGATTTGTGATGGGTATTTCTTGAACTCATCGGACTTGTGTGGTGACCCTATAGTTTGTTCAATCAGCTCGATTTGACTTGAAGTAGTTCTCTTGAGAATCAAGCAAAATAAATAATCACCTATGTCCATTGCATTGCTTGTATGCTGTGTTTGATAAACTATTCGAGAGCTACAAATACGATCGATCATGAACCTCTTGTATCCCTTTCTTCTTTGTTCTCTCTTGTGCCCAAGTAGTATTAGTGTATCTGATTTTTAAAAAAGTTAGTGTCTTTAATATTTAGTATTCAAAATGCCAGATTAAAATTTGAATACAATTCCACTTTCATGTAGAAGCACTTACATCATGCAAAGCTTGAAATCGATCTGAGATCAGAGTTTCTGCATCAAATAGCTTTCTATTGCAAGATTTTATGATAGTTATGCCATCTCTTTTCACGCTCAAGTGCATGAAGAATGACATATAGGGTAAGTTTGTTTCAGTTATTGATCGAACTTGATTATATTTACGCAGAAACTTGCGTGAGACGGTCTACGGATAGTTTCCGTGAGACCAATTATTTTTTCCCACTCATCTGACTCATTTCTACAAATTTATATATGAATTGTGAAACATGGGTTGTGGATTTACCCGTCTCACATAAAAAAAAAATCCGTGAGACGGTCTCACATGAGACTTGCTCTTATATTTATAAGATTATTGAGTTACATTGAATATATTAGATAAGTTATCCATGGTAGCCATGTCACAAGTTTGATGGATATAAAGTCGAACCCTTTATATATCATGCACTTACTTTTTTCAAACAAAACGTAAATTTTGTTAATATAATATATATCAAGTCTAATTAGGACAAACAAACAGACCCATGGTTAGATTTTACGGGATCTATGTGCATGAATGTGAAGCAAGTAGGCAAAGGGGAAATTGGTAGCCCAATCATACTCTGTTTTATCTAAATCCTAATAAAATACTTTCTCTGTGCCATGATATTATATTTGGTTGATTATAGTAATATATACATTTTGTATCAATAAATTATACCTTATATATCACTGGATTAAATTTCTGAGATAAATTAAAATAAAAGTTAATAATGAAAAATACATACTCCAATAATATATTTGAAATTAAAATTTGTGTCCGCAAATCATTTTCTGTAAACATTACTAGATGACAATGAAATTATAATATAAAAGATAACACAAATTCTAATGGGTTAAAATCACTATTTACCCACTTTCATATAAAGTAGAATTTTTATACCCACCAATATAATCTATTATCTCCATATACCCACAATTATAACTTATTATCTCCATATACCCATTTTCTATAATTCCTTTTGACCTTTCACTAACATCCAAAATTTTACTAACTTTCCAACATACTTTTGCCCCAAGTTTTTCCATTTTCCACACCATATAATTTATTATACAAAATCCTAATTAATTTGAATAACAATCAGGCCCAACATGCTTCCGTAAAATAAATTAACCCGTTGGAAATCATAAAATTTGGGTATTTGGGGACATTAATTTATATTTTTGGGTAGATTGAGATATTTAACTATATTGATGGGTATAATAATTTAAAGTTATATAAATTTGGGTATTTTGAGTGATTAACTCAATTCTAATTGTGGGCCTATCCTAATTGATTAGTCTTGGAAAGTTTTTGAAGGGCATGAAAAGTCTTCGAGAAAATGCAGTGTCCTCCCTTGTTAAGTTAATTTCTTAGTCTTACAAAATTGTTTTTAGTCTCCTATGAAACATGTTGGAAATTTGGTTTAAAAGAGTTTGGTGTTAGATCAATCTTCATACAATGTTTTTTTTTTTTTTGATTAAATTGAAAATAAGTTGTAAAATTAATATCTACATTTCTAATAGATATGTTTAGAATTTCGAATGAATGAGAAATTAATGTTTGAAGTTTATAAATTTAAATTTAAACAGTTACATAAATTGAAAAGATCCGAAGGTTTGAAAATGTGAAACTCAATTGAACTAATGCAACATAAATATAAATTAAATGGAGACATTCAATCTGACGAGTCACAATCGTAGTTATTAAAGCATTGAACGCTAGACATTTTCGTCCTACAAATAAAGTCTCGTTTATTATTCTGAGTCATTAATTTCAAGCACATCACCACACACATTTTCCAACAAAATAATGACTTCAATACTATTATTTAAGACAAAAAAAATTATATTTCACACAGATAAGTTTCTCATTATATCTTAATTATAACTTATGGTGAGTTTCACCTCTTAGATAATTAAGATTAATCAATAAAACTTATTAAATACAACATGTTAGATACATTTTTTTCTTTAAACACAGTGGGTGTAAAATTATTTTACCAAATTTCGAGAATAAAAAGTGAATTTTGAAAATATAGATGATACTACCTCCGTCCCATGATTTTTAGCCTACTTTGATCGGCACAGATATTAAGAAAAAACTGTCGACTTTGATTAAATGTGTTATTTTAATATTTTTGAGTGACAATTTTGTAATTTAAACCAACTTTTTGAGTGCAAAAGTTGTAAAATGAAAGAAATTGAGGGGTAAGAGAGTAAAATTTTCTTTGTCATTTTGGGGCTGACATATTTAATTGGGACAAACGAGAATGACAAGTAGGCTGAAAATAGTGGGACGGATGGAGTATAAAACATTTTCCCAACGTACACTTGAGAGATGAAATAATTAAGGCCAATTCTATACACACCCCACTCCCAACTAAACACACCCCATTTAAATAACATAAAAGTAAAATATTTACACAATTACCAATTTACCCTTACTAAACCAATTATTAAAATAATTCAAAACCTAAAAAATAAATTACTACACACACCCACTCCATACAACAACTAAACACACCCCACTTCCATACAATACATATATATCTATCACCTTCTTCAAAACACAAAAATATACTCTCAAATCCATAATCTTCCAAAGTTTCCCAAAAAAAATTACACATTAGCTGAAGCATCTTGAAAGGAAGAAGGAGATCAAGATATGGACAATGTAAGTGTTTAAATTTGTTACTACGGTTTCATTTTTTCGTAAAAGCAGCAAAAAAAAAATTGAACTCGACAATTGTTCGGCAAGCACAAGCCGAACATAATTAAGAGTGCTCGGCAACCGGCCGAACATATGTTGATGTGTTCGGCAGACGGCCGAACATAATTAACAGTGTTCGGATTGGCCAAACATGTTGAAGGAAGTTCGGCTTGTCCGAACAATTTGAAGCGCGTTCTGCCTGTTTTGGCCGAACGTTGTTCATATTGTTCGGATTGTTTTGGCCGAACGGATCCAATTTTTGCTTTTCGACCTTCTTATGACGCAAACTTTTGATTTGAATTGATATATTGAGCAAAGTATACTTATGTAGTTGTTCGGTTTTGCATATGGATAGGAAAAAAAATCTGATGAGGTGGAAATGAGGATTATTAACGAACCGCAGGAGTCGAATGATGATCCCATGTATCAATTTATTGATTTCTCGGAGGAGTTCTCGACGATTGAAATATTTGAGAGTCGTGAGGAAATGGTCAGTTGGGCGTACAAGGTTGGAATACGTCTAAACACGGTTGTCCTTATTAGACGTAGTGATAGTGGTAAAAGCATCGTCAGTCTATGTACGTCATCCAACGTAATAGTCATCTCTCCGAATGGCATGTGGAACGTGTTAGTCTCTGGTTGCCACCGTTCCACGAAAGCACATAGCAGATTCTTGTTGGGCGTCTTATATGAAATCCATCCGAGGTCGGGGATTTGAGTGTGCTCGATCATATCTTTGAACATATCCACCATGTTCACAAACTTCCACGTCTCCAATTTCGTTGTGTGACAATGAAATTTCAACACGTCTCTCTCGACCCCATTTCACATATCATATGCCACATGCGTCTTGAAACTTGGGATCAAACGATGATCAATAGGACCACCCGAACAAGGACCAGTCAATAGCTCCTCGTCGGCCTCGTCATCGTCCTCCATTCCCCCTTCATCATCAACATGCTCATCCCCACGTCATGTGGAACTTTCGGAACAACATTTGCTTCATCCACATTATACTGAATTAGAGGAAGAGCAGATTCAGAGGGCACTGGTTGTTCGATTCTCACATCTTCTGCTTCACGTCTTCTTCTATTAGACGCAGTAGGTCGTTTCCTTCGATACACTACTACAAAACAAAGCTGAAACAGTCAGTCAAAAAGATACGCGAACTTAAATAACACAAGTGTCGAAGCGAACTTAAATAACACAAGTGTCGAAAGGTTGATATTTAACACACAGAAAAATAACACGAAAATTATTCTAAAGCGTTCGGCATGTTGCCGAACAAAAGCAGGAGAGTTCGGCGGATCATCGAACATCACTTCAAGTGTTCGGCTCATGGCCGAACATAACTTAAACTGTTCGGCGGGTCATCGAACAAAACAAAAGTTGTTCGGCTGATTGCTGAACATAATAGGAAATGTTCGGTGGATATCCGAACACACTTGCACCTGTTCGGCTGGTTGCCGAACACACTTAACAATGTTCGGCTAACCAAGGCCGAACATACCCAGATTTCGAAAACGGGATTTTCCAATTTTCAGGCTCAAATTCAACTCAAAATCCATCAAATTGAACACATAAATTATGTCAACCCTAAACCCATAACCAAAAGATGATTTCTAGACAACTTTCATACAATTTTACCCCATTAAACATAGTATAACACAAATTTCTTAAACAAAACATACACACACTTACATGGTGGGTTTTGTGCTTCATTAGGGTCCATGGTAAGTTGTAGATGAGGATTGATCGAACTCCTTCACGCCCGTTCGACTATACGCCGTACGCCTTATCAATTGTTCGGTAAATTTGGATCAAGACTTGGATGTTTCTCAAATTCAAAATTTTTTTCTTTGCTTGAGTTTGTAGGGATGGGGTGTGAGAGATTTGGGTGGGATGATGGGGTGTATAAAGTGTTGTATATATGTTATTTTGTTTTTTTTAATTCACAAAGGGTATAATTGTAAAGTTGTGGGGTGTGTTTAGAAATTGTGTAAAGATTTTGATATAAATGTGGGTGTATTTAGTAAATGGGGTGTGTTTAGTTGTGAGTGGGGTGTGTATAGAATTGGCCAATAATTAATAGATCAACATTGACCTGTTATTCAAAAGTCTTGAATCAGTCAATGGGCAAGGTCATCAACTATAATTTGGAAAAGAAAACACTGGCTTCCAGAGATCTTCCATTCTTCCAAATCTATGCACTAATTTCCTGATGAAATATAAAAAAATAAGACCTAAAACACCATTTATTCCCTCTGTTTACACACCTATAGGTTTCTATCCATTGAGATTCATGCATGGAGTCAATAATAAATATACTCAAAAAATATAGGATTAAACTAAATATATGGCTATAATAATAGTCAAAATCATGGAGCCGAACAAGGACAACAATAATACATCAATATCTCTCACTGATCTTTCCACTCCACTCCACTCCACTCCACTCCACATTCTCCTATAAATACACAACACATTTGGTGACATCATTCCACCAACAAAACGATATATTATCAAGCTCTGATAATCAACAACATCACACACATGTGTGTGTATCTGCCATGGAAATCCAGCTTCCCTTCATCTTCACCTTCACCACTTTCCTGCTTTTCTCATCCTTCATCTTCTTACTAGTCAAGTCATGGACAAAACCCTCATCAAAATACCAAAAATATCCTCCAGGCCCACCAAAGCTGCCAGTGATCGGCCACCTCCACCACCTGGTCGGAGAGATTCCACACCGTGCACTGACAAGGCTAGCCCAAAAGTACGGCCCAGTCCTGCACCTGCAGCTCGGAGGAGTTCCGGCGGTGGTGATTTCATCCCGGGAGGCGGCCATGGAGGTGCTGAAGATCCAGGACCCAGCTTGCGCGGGTAGGCCGACCAGCATCGGCACCAAGATCATGTGGTACGATCACACAGACATGGCCTTCTGTGCCTACAACGAATACTGGAGACAAATGCGTAAAATCTGCATCGTGGAGCTTCTCAGCGCCAGAAACGTGAAATCATTCGGGCACATCAGGCAGGATGAGGTGTCCCGTCTCGTGCAATCTCTCCGATCATCGTCCGGACAGGTTGTTGATCTGACGGAGAAGATTTTCGCTATGACGAGCTCGATCACGTGCAGGGCGGCGTTTGGTAAGGTGATAAGGGATCGCGACACGTTGATTCGAATGCTGAAGACGGCGGTGACAATGGCGGGGGGTTTCGAGTTGGCCGATCTCTTCCCCTCCTCCAAACTCCTCAATCTCCTCACTCTCAACAAGTATAAGCTGCTCTTCATGCGGCGTAGGGTAGACGCCATTCTCGATCAAATCGTGGAGGATCATAAACTGAAGCAGAGTGGAGAATTCGACGGAGAAGACATCGTCGACGTTCTACTCAGGATGCAGAAAAACGGCGAACTCAAGTTTCCGATCACTAACCATAACATCAAAGCCATCATCTTCGTAAGAACTGTGAATCAAAATCAGGTGCGAATTACAATATTTTGTTGATGAATTTGATTAATAAAGTGTCACAAAAAACAGGACATGTTCTCTGCTGGGACGGAAACATCGTCGACAACTCTGGACTGGGCAATGGCGGAGCTGATGAGGAACCCTAGAGTGATGGAGAAAGCACAGAGAGAAGTACGAGAGGGATTGAAGGGAAAGAAGGAGGTTGGTGCAGGAGTAGTGAAGTATGTGAAGCTGGTTGTCAAAGAAACACTGAGGCTGCACCCTCCGATCCCACTAATCCCAAGAGCTTGCAGAGATGAATGCAAGGTGGAAGGGCGTTCCATCCCCATCAACTCCAAGGTGATGGTCAACGTCTGGAGCATGGGAAGGGACCCACAGTACTGGAGCAAACCGGAGGAGTTCGTACCGGAGAGGTTCGAGGAGGTGGATGGTTCCATGGATTTCATGGGGAATAACATGGAGTATATTCCGTTTGGGGCAGGAAAAAGGATTTGCCCAGGTATGAATTTCGGTCTGGCAAATGTGGAGTTTCCATTGGCCCAACTTCTATACCATTTTGACTGGAAAATTCCTGATGGGAGGAGTGTTGAGGATATAGACATGAGTGAGGCTGATGGAATTGCTGTTTCACGAAGGACTCCTCTTCTCTTGCTTCCCATTTCGTCGTATCCCCACAATTATTAATTCATACTCATACTACACACACACACATATATATATATGATTAAGTCTTGTGAATCAGTTGCATGTCCTATAAGATCCATGCAGCTGGGTCGGATCCGGGTCAGGGGGACTGCACTTTTTTTTTTTTTTTTTCACTCATGATTTTTGAAAAAAATCACATAGCAATGATATATGTTAGACATTGTTAGATATACCTTTAAGGTATGTTAAACATATCAGTTCTGTTCAAATTTCATGTCTTGTCTTTTTTTGGCTTGATTTTTGAATTTTAACACATACTACTACGTTTTGTTAGACATATCTTTACGTTGTATTAGATATACCTTTATGTATACTTAAATATACTTTTGTATATGTTAGACATATTTTTATATATAGTTAAACATACTTTTATATATGTTAGACATACCTTTGTATATAGTTAGATCTACCTACACATGGTTGGTCTAACTATACACAAAAGTTGGTTTAACTATACACAAAGGTTGATCTATTGGAGCGAATTTTTGGTGAGCTTCAGCACAAGTGTTCAGCGCGTGCATGCGCGTGGGAGGTGCGTTTTGGACGCGTGAATAGGTCGACCCATTTGCACGGATCCCAAATCCATACAACCGGTGCATAAAAGTTTTTTCCTATGTATTAATATATGTACACGTTTTTGCTAATGTTTTTCATACCACAAGACAATGTTACTAGTTATTAAGATAAACCTGGACCAAATTAAATTATGAGTATAGTAGTAGTAGTAGTAACGACAACAAATTAAGAGAGATGCTCAACTTTCAAATCCCCTTTGGTTCCGTTTCTAACACGAGAAAGCGACTTCAGATAATGTGAATTGCCACGAAATGTTCCTTTATAATTTCATTACAAACAATATCACAAGTTCACAACCAACAACTTGGAGCTTTGTTTAACTAATTCTGGAAAATGAGTTAATTATATTCTATCTTAACCGATTGTCTATTAAGTGATATCGATGATACATGATATGTGTCGACCTATAAGGATCCACCAATTAATTTTTCGACAAACTCACAAATGTCACACATTAATTTATGCAAGTATACAATTTACTGAAATGACAACGTGGAATCATCCGATTTTTTTATTTGGTTTTATAATATTCTAGATACAGTATTTGAGTTTCTTCACATATTTGATCTTTCGTCTTTTAAAGAATTCAAACACTAATTCTCCTTATGATTTACTTCGTAATTTACAGCAGTGTTCGTGGGGCCACACAAATGCATTTTGATATGTTTATTGATGCGACTAATGTTGTCATATTTACTTCTTGCCTATTGGGTTACTTCTGGACGAAATAAGTGGCCACTATTTTTATAAGTGAAATCGAAATAAGTTTTATTCAATTTATATAATACAATAACTCATGGGAGAATCCGTTTCCGTGAGACAAATTCTTATTAACCATGAATTTAACTCATACCCAAGAATTTTCATATGAATTGCTAAGTATGAGTTATGGGTTGACTCGTCACACGAAAAAAAAATCCATGAGGCGGTCTGACACAAGACATATTCTATATTTAGTATGTCTTTTAGGTAAGTATATTTTGTGGTTTTGTATTTAATTTAAGTGCATGTTAATATAAAGTAAAAAATTCACCCCGGTTCCAAATTATATTATATATTGTACTTCAATTATCAAAATATGCCACATAGGTGACCATAGTTTGTAAGTTTACTAAAATGGTAAAATGTTAATTCTAAATATATTCCTATAATGATCCCAGTTTATAAAGATTTTTAGAATTTCCTGATTTTAATTTGTTACCCTTTGCTTTGGGACTTTTAATAGTATATTGCAAGCCATGAGTGAATTCATCGTAGTCTCAGGATTTCCATACACTTTAATATTTTAGATAAGCCCAATGTTACTGCTCCTGGCCCAACAATGTATAGTTGTCATTTTTCCTATTCCTGCTCCAACTTTTATATGATCAATTTGATGCTCTTTTTTTATTTTACAAAAAAATCCCATTTGCCTAAATCCAACCAATTTCTTTTTCATAATCAATCTTATTTAATTATCTGTCATCCGTGTAAAGTTTGATTCAGTCTCACTAACTCAGTTAACGTATGTAGTGGTATATTAGATTTCTACCATGTTGTATCCATCGATTTAACCCAATAATATGTAGATCTTTTGGTTGAGTAAGGTTTTGGGTTATTATTCACCTTCAAATATTACTCAAATAATGGGGTTCGTGTCATATTTATGGATTATAGAAAAAATAATTTCATTATAATGCAAAATTTGTTCTTATAAAATAAACATAATGAATTACTCCATAATGCATAATTCCACCGTCCACAACCAAAACCTATTTTTACAAGTTAAAAATATGGATTGTAAATTGACAATAATAAGATTAAAGAAAATTTTGTTGAAAGTGTCCAACCCAGAACAATTCTTCAGACAACATTAGAACTTTAAGGTAGGTAACTAAGTCATGCGATCAAATTCTTCACCTTGTACTCAATTATCCAAAATAGTGGTATACTAGCGTAAGCCCCGTGTATCACACGGGTATTTTAATACTAATTAAAAAATTTAAAAATTGTTATTTATAGAGTAATTTTTTTATTATAAATTTTTAATTTAATTAGTATGAATTTAAATTTTAATTGTGTGAAATTTTTTAATTTTCAATTGTTGGTTCCCTCAGCTCACACAACACTAAAAGACAACAGTTTTCAAAGAAAACCCTAAAACACTATGCTTTGATCGACAATTGGAAACAAGAAAACAATCAACACACAAGGATTTTATGGTGGTTCGGCTCGCCACATCGGCCTACATCCACCGTCGAAGGATCAAACGCAATGCACTATGAATTGAATGTCAAATTTGGCTTACAAGTGAAAACCCCCAAATTCTAGGGTTCTTCGCACTCTATCAACCCTAATTCTCACAGCTCTCAAATTACAATGAATTTTTTGTAATTAATTACAACTGGAAACACATATATATATATGGGTAGAAAAACCCCTCAACCAATTGAGATAAACGCCTTCTCAATTGCAACGAATTTCTGTTTCAAGCAACTGAACTGCGCTGCTGCCCTAGCTGCTGCCCTAACCATAACTGCCATGAACCGGTAGTTATGAATTCTTTTCCAGCGCCCAGTTCACCTCGATTCCGACCGGTTCTTCACTATCCGTTTCCGGTTCTGAGCTCCTTGAATTATTTCCAAGTTGTTATGCTTCAATTCTCCACCTCAACACGTGAAATCATTCGATCCTGTGAACTTGTTCTTTGATTAACTTTCATGCGCTTTGGCCCAGCTTCTCACCTGAACCAAATCCCTACAAAACACAAACTTTGGTCCTGGAAGAACCTTAGTTAGCATATCCGCTGGATTATCAGCAGTTCCTATTTTAATTGCCTCAATAATGCCTTTTTCGATTAAGTCTCTAACAAAATGCATTTTAACATTTACATGTTTACACCTATCATGAAACATTTGATGCTTAGCTAAGTGTAATGAACTTTGATTATCACAATGAATTGATACCCTCTTTTGCTTAACAAATAGCTCATGGAGTATTCCCTTTAGCCATATAGCCTCTTTCACAGCTTCTGCCATAGCCACGAATTCAGCTTCGGTGGTAGAAAGCGCTACTGTGGGCTGTTGCATGGCCTTCCAACTCACTGCAGTTCCAAATAGCTTAAAGACATAACCAGTGGTTGATTTTCTTGTATCGGGATTCCCTGCAAAGTCTGCATCAACAAAGCCTTCAAGCGGGTTAGTGGTGTTAACTTGCTGTTTGAAAACTAAGCCTAAGTCTGATGTTCCTTGGAGATATCTTAGCATCCATTTTACTGC
Source organism: Scutellaria baicalensis (assembly GCA_005771605.1). Taxonomy (NCBI): domain Eukaryota; kingdom Viridiplantae; phylum Streptophyta; class Magnoliopsida; order Lamiales; family Lamiaceae; genus Scutellaria; species Scutellaria baicalensis. Next base: position 22,887,601 of record CM016726.1, read on the forward strand.
TTCCCAGTGTAACCTTCCTGGATCAGCTATAAATCTACTGACCCTGCTCATAGCATATGATATATCTGGTCTACTGCAAACCATTGAATACATCATACTCCCCACATCATTAGAGTAGGGAACACCTAACATGTATTTCCTTTCTACCTCATCCTTTGGTTTCTCTTCAGATGTGAGTTTGAATTGAGTTCCCAAAGGTGTGATTACTGCCTTTGATTCATGCATGAGAAATCTCTTAAGAACCTTCTTAATGTAATCCGTTTGATATAAGAAAATCCACCCTTTAAATCTGTCCCGTTTTATATCCATTCCTAGCATTCTCCTTGCATCACCAAGATCCTTCATCTCAAACTGAGAGCTTAACTTCTCCTTTAATTCCTTGATCCTTTCCATGCTTTTGCTAGCTATTAGCATATCATCAACATATAGGAGAAGATAAGTGTTAACCATCTTGTTCTCCTTTTGCAAGTAAACACAGCTATCATAGCTACACCTTTCTAATCCAATGCTAATCATAAAGCTGTCAAATTTCTTATACCATTGTCTTGGGCTTTGCTTCAGTCCATAAAGGGATCTCCTAAGCAAGCATACTTTATTTTCATCTCCTAGTTTAGTGAAGCCTTCAGGCTGATTCATGTACAAAACTTCACTCAGATTTCCATGGAGAAAGGTTGTCTTTACATCCAATTGCTGCAGCTCCATGTCCTCTTGAACCACCAAAGCTAATAGAATTCTAATGGATACATGTTTTACAAATGGAGAAAATATCTCATTATAATCTATTCCTTCTTTTTGAGTGTAGCCTTTAGCAACTGACCTAGCCTTATACCTTATTTGCTCCTTTGCTGTTACCTCAATTTTCATTTTGAATATCCATTTACACCCAATCAGCTTCTTACCTTCAGGTTTGTCCACTAACTCCCAGGTATTGTTCTTTTCCAGAGATAATATCTCTTCTTGCATTGCTTGAGCCCACTTGTCACAATCCTTTGACTTCATGGCATCTTTATAAGTAGCAGGTTCTTCATACTCAATGTCTTGGGCAATACATAGAGCATAATCCACAATATCAGCTTGCCCATATCTGATAGGAGGGTTGATTCTCCTTGTTTGTCTATCTCTAGTAAGATTGTAGTTTGATAGGTCTGGAGCTTCTTCCTCCTGATCAGATGGATGGTCAGGATCACTTTCATCTTCAGATTCCCTTGCATTTGAATCTGAGCCTTCTTCCTCAGTCCTATTCCTGTTATCAGCTTGAAGCTCCACCTGAACCTCAGTATGCAGATGATCTGAATCTTCTTCAGGATGGTTACTTGATTCTGATGCTTGAGTGCTTTGCTTATATCCCATGATCTCCTCCTTAAACACTACATCTCTACTGAAAAAACACTTAGGAGTTCCAGATTCTAGACTCCATAGCTTGTATCATTTTACTCCACTTGGGTATCCTATGAAGATACACTTGATAGCTCTTGCTTCTAGTTTGTCATTTCTAGTGTGTGCAAAAGCTAAGCATCCAAAAACTTTCAGAAAAGAGTAATTAGAAGTTTTAGAGTACCATACCTCGTTTGGAGATTTAAATTGAATGTTGGATGAGGGACTTCTATTCACCAAGAAAGCTGCTGTTGCCACTGCCTCCCCCCAAAATGATTTTGGTAAGCCAGCATCCAGTAATAGGCATCTCACTCGTTCAAGCAAAGTCCTATTCATGCGTTCCGCTACACCATTTTGTTGGGGTGTTCCAGCCACAGTCCTATGCCTAGTAATCCCTCTATCCCTGCAGAAACTTTGGAATTCTTCTGACAAGTACTCTAAACCACTATCAGTCCTTAAGTGTTTACGCTTCTTTCCAGTTAGATTTTCTTGTTGGATTAGCCATTCTTTGAACTTTTCATACGCATCAGATTTATGCTTCAAGATATAAACCCATACCTTCCTAGTATAGTCATCTATAAAAGTGATGAAATACTTACCTCCACCATGAGTTTCCACCCTTGCAGGCCCCCAAATGTCAGAGTGAACATAATCAAAGGAACTTACAGTGGTATGAGTGGATTTAGGAAACTGAGATCTTGTTGCTTTCCCTAAGATGCATTGTTCACACTTGGGAATTTTGAGTGTGCTTCCAGTTCCTATGAGTCTTTGCCTTGATAGTTCCAGAAGCCCTTTCTCTCCTATGTGTCCAAGCCTTTTATGCCATAAGTTTGCTTGATCTACTTGACTCACAGGAGCAGCATCTCCTTCTATGGTTGAACCTTGCAGGATGAAGAGCCCATTTGATTTGATTTCTTTCATCACTAGCTCTCCAGCTTTTGTGACTTGAATCTCACCATTTTGAGTTCTAAATTCACACCCTGCAGCATTCAATAGGCCAAAAGAGATTAGATTTCTTTTAAGTTTAGGAATATACCTAACCTTTGTCAATTTCCTGATTTTGCCATCATGGAGTTTCAGATTGATAGTGCCAATTCCTTTTACTCTACATGAGTGATCATCTCCCAATAGTACCAGGCCCCCTTCCTTCATCTCTAGATCATTAAACCAAGATCTTATAGGGCACATGTGAAACGAGCATCCAGAATCTAGCACCCATTCATCCTTGATTTCAGAAGTTAGAACGCATAGCATATCTGCACTGTCGCATTGTTCCTGCGCCACTGCAGCCTGTTGCGAATTGTTATTTGTCATGTTCTTCTTCTTCCTTTCTGGGCAATCTCTCTTAAAGTGTCCAGGTTTGTGGCAAGCAAAACACTTTCTCACCTCTGGAGCCTCAGATCCTTGCCTAGAGTTTGAGTGTTCGGATTTTGCTTGATTGCTGTTTCGATTTCCTTTCTTGTACTTCTTGGACTTTATATTTAAACCTTCACCAAGATTTTGATTCTTCCTTTCAGTTTCACTGCCCAGAACCCTTGATCTTATTGCCATTTGTACCTCCTCAAGGGTAAGAGGTATTACTCTACCATAGACTAGAGCGTCCTTGAGGATTGAAACGATTTAGGAAGTGCATTGAGAAGAAGCAGCGCCTTATCTTCATCTTTCTGCTTCTCTTCAATATTTTCAAGATCATCAACTATCGTGTTGAATTCATCCAACTTCTCCAAGATTCTCTTTTTATCCAGTATCTTGAACGATATCAATCTTTGCTTCAAGAAAAGCCGATTTGCAAGAGACTTGGTCTGATATAGAGCTTCCAATTTCCTCCATATCTCAAGTGCTGTCTTTTCTTGGTAGACTTCTCGCAATGCCTTCTCTCCCAAACAAAGAATGATCGAGCTTCTTGCTTTCTACAAATCTTGGACCTTTCTTCAGTTGTCAGTGATGAAGATTCTTCAAGATCATCACTGATTGCATCCTCCCATCCTTGTTGTATTAACACAGCCTCCATTTTTTCCTTCCACAGCGTGAAGTCGCCACTTCCGGTGAACTTCTCCACGTCCAACTTCATGCCGGACATTCTATCAGTCATTGATCGGCCAGATTTCCCACAGACGGCGCCACTTGTTGGTTCCCTCAGCTCACACAGCTCACACAACACTAATAGACAACAATTTTCAAAGAAAACCCTAAAACACTATGCTTTGATCGACAATTGGAAACAAGAAAACAATCAACACACAAGGATTTTATGGTGGTTCGACTCGCCACATCGGCCTACATCCACCGTCGAAGGATCAAACGCAATTCACTATGAATCGAATGTCAAATTTGGCTTACAAGTGAAAACCCCCAAATTCTAGGGTTCTTCGCACTCTATCAACCCTAATTCTCACAGCTCTCAAATTACAATGAATTTTTTGTAATTAACTACAACTGGAAACATATATATATATATATATATATATATATGGGTAGAAAAACCCCTCAACCAATTGAGATAAACGCCTTCTCAATTGCAACTAATTTCTGTTTCAAGCAACTGAACTGCTCTGCTGCCCTAGCTGCGGCAGTTATGAATTCTTTTCCAGCGCCCGGTTCACCTCGATTCAGACCGGTTCTTCACTATCCGTTTCCGGTTCTGAGCTCCTTGAATTATTTCCGAGTTGTTATGCTTCATCAATTAATATAATTGCAAATATCAACTTAATTAAAATGTTTGTCCAAAATTTCATAATTCACAATTTTATTATGAATCATAGTTATTATCACTTTATTATTCAATTATTATTATCTCATTAAATGTTCTATTATAATAGATTATAAATACTAAATGAATTAATTGAAAGTTAAATTATAATTAAATAGGATTAACCAGAGAGTGACATGTGTCACTTTTGGTTATTCCTTTAGTATAGATATATTATCTCATTAAATGTTCTATTATAATAGATTATAAATACTAAATGAATTAATTGAAAGTTAAATTATAATTAAATAGGATTAACCAGAGAGTGACATGTGTCACTTTTGGTTATTCCTTTAGTATAGATACTAGTGTAACTCCCGTGTATCACACGATATTTTAATATTAATTAAGAAATTTTAAATTGTTATTTATAAATAAATTTAATTATTATTATTTATCATTAATTTTCAATTTAATGAGTATGTAATTTAAATTTAATTATGTGATTTTTTTAATTATTATTTAATGTAATTGCAAACATCATATTTAATAAAAATGTTTGGCTAAAATTTCATAATATAAAATTTTATTAGCAATCATAATTGTTAGTATTTTGTTATTCAATTATTATTATCTCATTAAATGTTCTATTACAATAAATTATAAATATTAAATGATTTAAATTGTAATTGAATAGGATTAACCAGAGAGTGACATGTGTCACTCTTGATTATTCCTTTAGTATAGATATAGATAGATAAATATGACTTATTTCCTAATGGGGTCTTTTTTTCCTTTTTGAAGTATTTGACCTGTCAAGTCCAGTCATAACTCAGCTCCGCAGATTTTTCCCAACATTTTCAGTTTTGAACAGCTTTAAATGTAGTTTACATTTCAATAACTCAATTTCTTGATTGGTTTTTTTTTTTTAAAGGAATTTACTTGGAAAAAGAATTCACATTTAGACTATTTGTTTCAGTGTGAAAAGGTTTGCAACAAAACTTCAATAAATTTTGAGGCAAATGCTAATTCAGTTCCTTGTTTGAGTAACACTTATATATGATCCAAAGTTTGTTCTCAAAAAATAAAATAATTAAATGATCACCTAATGTGTAACAAAATCAAACTAACTAGGAAACTAACTAGGAAACCAAAATGGGCCGTTCTAAAACTTAAAGAACTAAAGATGGGAGGCGTGAACGGGGCCCAATAGTGGGCCTGCTAACATTGGGTAATCGGCCCAAATCCAAAAGGAGCCCATATGTAGATTGCCTGTAACCCCGGTTTAGGTTGAACCAAGAAAGAGAGCAGGATCGCCCGTCAAATATATTGGTCCCCCCCCCCCCAGATTTACTTTGGATGATCTTCATGGCTGACGTGGAGGAACATAAAAAATTGTGCACGTTGAGGAAATTTATGAAGTTGGATTCTCATTTTGAAGATGAATGTTTTGTACAAATACCAAAAGACCTGTCAAACTGTTGGACTTTTTTTAGTCATACATATAGACTTTAATTGTTAGGCCATAGTATTCGTTCATGTTTAACAATTTAGAGTCCACATTTCTTGCTGCCCACAAAACAATATATATGCATTGTAGCTACGACATGAATTGCAATAGCGGTGTAATTAAATTCATGAGACGATCTACAAAGAATCTAAGTTTAATCTATTTAATATTAATTCAGATGTGATTATAAATTGTATACATATATACAAACGTTTGATATCTCAATCATTTAAATTTCGATGTTTCATTTGTTTAGGACATGCTTTAGAAATAGAAAGGTTGGATTCATAATTGATTAATTCTTGGGACATAAGTAAAGCTGTGTTGGCTTCTGAGTAAAACCTCACGTTCCTCAGACTTAACAACTGAATTTTCTACCAAGTAACTCATTTGAATATTGAGTTATTTAATTCAAACACTTCCAATTTGAAATGTTCAATGTCTCGGTCAACCTAGCTAACCAATGTATTACCAAGAATCTGGTAATACGTTTCGAGGAATTTTTTTGCAAGTCGATCTAGAATTGTATTTGCTCTAAGGTTTGATCAAACTCATGAGCTTGGACTTGAATTTCCAGCGGTAAAGAAAGGGCACCCCATTAATTCCAGTCAAACATGAGGCTTGGAAAATTTTCGATGCCTATTGCTATAAATTGGTCGTGCCTTAATTAAATCATACATAACAACAACATTCGAATTCATTACAACACTCACGATCAAAAACATCGACCCCATTTTTTATTCTCTTAGCCTATAACAAGTTTTCGATTCTTTTTTTGAGGAAATAAGTTATTGATTAATATTCGACATTCATTCGAACACAAATCTACGAATGGCTTCAGCAAATGTACAGAATTTTGTAGGCGATCAACAAGATATCGTTCGTCCATTGGCCAACTTCTCTCCTAGTCTATGGGGAGATCTTTTCACTTCTGCTTCCATTGATGATCAAGTAATTAATTACGTCTTATTTCCTATGAATTTTTACATGCTTTGAACTAATGTACATCGAAGTATTGCTGCATGTACATATGAACTAATTAATCTTGTGGTGTTTATCAGGAACTAGAGTTGTACACAGATGAAATCGAAGCATTGAAGGAGGAGATCAGAAGCTTGATTGTAACTGATGATCAAGATAGAAATATGGAGGAAAAGTTGGGCTTAATCGACGACGTGGAACGTCTTGGGGTTTCATATCATTTTGCGAAAGAAATTGATGAACAAATTCAGAAATTGTACAATGCATATACCAGTTTTGAATGTGATGATTTACACACCGTTGCACGTTATTTTAGGTTACTAAGACAACATGGCTATGACATTTCTGCAGGTAATTATACTACAACTTCATTCAATTTTATTGCAAACAATATATATATATATATCTTGTATACAAGTATATTATAAAGTTGAAATCCTAACTAATTAGCATGGCATATATGGTCTTCTGGATAGGCATTTTCAAGAAATTCACAGAAATGGATGGGAAATTCAAGAACCAAGTGGAGGAAGATCCTAAGGGCATGTTAAGCTTATACGAAGCATCTAATTTAAGAGCGCGTGGAGAAGACGTGTTGGACAAGGCTTTCGTCTTCACAACAAATCATCTTGAGTCCATAGTACCACATTTGAGCTCTCCTCTTAAGGAAGAAGTTGCACGCGCCTTGGAGCAATGCCTGCAACGTGGCATCCCTAGGGTGGAGACACGTCATTACATATCCGTCTACGAAGAATATGAATCAAAGAATGATTCATTGCTGAGGCTTGCAAAATTGGATTTCAATTTGCTGCAATTGTTGCATAGACAAGAACTTTGTGAACTGACAAGGTACAATTTAGTTCAAGATATATATAGTGTTTGTTAATACAATTATATGAGTATTAATTTGTTGAATATTATGTTGATTAATTAACATGTGTGCATAATATATTAAAATTAGGTGGTGGAAGGAGTTGGACCTCGTATCAAAACTTTCATATGCAAGAGATAGAGTGGTGGAATGCTATTTTTGGACATTGGGAGTGTATTATGAGCCTCAATACTCTCTAGCTCGAATCATGCTCGCTAAAACCATTGCTATGATTTCAGTTATAGATGATACATATGATTCATATGGTACACTTGATGAGCTTCAAATTTTCACTCAAGCAATTGAAAGGTAAATATATATATATATATAAGCATACTAATAATATACTATGATCATCATTATACATAATTATTATATCTAAATTTTCTGTCCATGTTGATTTCTGCCAGATGGGATATCAAAGAAATGGAAAGCCTCCCAGAGTACATGAAGATATGCTACAGAGCTATTTTAGATCTGTACAACGAGTACGAGAAGAACTTAGAGTACGAGGAAGAGCGTTTGCTGTTGATTATGCAAAAGACACAGTATTTATCCATCACTACTTGTATATATATTCCATATCTTTATGATTAATATGATTAATTATCACTAGAAATTAACTAATAATATTAATTTGAACAGATGAAGGAGATAGTAAGGAGTTACAACATAGAGGCGAAGTGGTTCATCGAAGGACACATGCCTTCATTTGCTGATTACATGGCCAATGGTTTTATTACCAGCACCTACTATGTGCTTGCTGCAACATCTTTCATGGGAATGGACTCTGCAAATAATGAAGCTTTCCATTGGCTCATGAAAAAACCCAAGATTCAAGTAGCTAACGTTACTATTTGTCGAGTTATTGATGACATTGCCACTTATGAGGTACATATATAAGTCACTTAATTTAACATGGAAAACATGATTAAAAAGATTGATGTTGTATTAAATAAATTAACTTGTTTGAACCAATTCTAGATCGAGAAGAGACGGGGACAGAACGCAACGGGCATCGAGTGCTACATGAAAGATTATGGAGTTAGTGAGGAAGAAGCAATGGAGGAGTTTAGTAAGATTGCTGAGAATGCTTGGAAGGATATGAATGGTGAAGTTGTGAAGGAAAAGTGTGTTTCAATGGAGATTCTGAAAAGGGTTGTGAATCTTTCTCGATTGATCGATGTTGTTTATAAGCACAATCAAGATGGATACACGCATCCTGAGAAAGTCTTGAAGCCTTTGATCACTACATTGCTCCTCCATTCATTCAACCTTAAATTGCCTAATTAGTTTCATTCATATATTTAATTCCCTCTAATTATTTGTTTATTTTTTTCTATTTCATTTCATTCATCCAACACTTTATTCTTTCTTTCTTTTCAATCATTCATATCTTTGTAACCTTTTACTTGTATTTCATTCATTTGTACGTTCCATATGTACGTATATCCATGAAGCTAATAGAAATTGATTCAACATTATCACTTTTCCTCAAACTTAATTGATTTACATTTGATTTAAAAAAAACGTATATCGATTAGATTTTTATATTGCAAAAAACATTTCATCTTATATTTCAAATTTTCCAAGTACACCAGGGCATATAGTTGTGACACAATAATATTGAAAAGGAGATAAGTTAAAAAAATCATATGGTGGAATAGATATATAATTTTACCAAATATATGTGAAATATCTTTCAAAATATTACAAATCGATCAAGTTAGTTATTCTATAATTATGAACAAGATCGTGTCAATCTTTCTGTTCACTCATTCAGAAAAGGAAAGTAGGCGCTGCAACGGTATAATTGCGGAATCAAAACGGAAAGTTACTCAACGAACGGTACAATTAAGTTCATCATGGAAAAAATAAGTTACTAGTAATGCCAACTCATCTAGCGGTTATACGAAGATGCATTAATTGAATTATTAAAGGATGATCATAACATACTTCAAGATTTGCTATCTATTTCCCAGATTAGGACAACAAATTTTAATTATCCCAAGTTAAATATGAAATTGGCCCCAATTTTTGTTTCAGGCCAAATTGTATGCGCAAGGCACAACACTTGCACAATTTAGCCAATTTCTTGATCTGGATCCCAAATAATCAAAAAGACACTTTGCCTAATAAATCAGCAAAAGTCTAAATTAAGCTTAATATAGTTAAGGGGTAATTGTGATGATTAGGGATGTAAGGTCACGGCCCGACGGGTTTAGCCCTTTTAAACTTAAAAAAAGAGGGTTAGGTTTAAATATTAGGAGTTTAAAACCGGGCTTTTTTTGGCCCGGACCGTTTAGGCCGTGGGCAAACAGGGTTGGCCTGTGGTTAATCTGGGTTGGCCCGCCAGCTGTGTAATTTATTTTTTCAAATTTTAGGGTTACATATTTAGAATACACCACTGAGGATTTATAAGTTTTTTTATGATTGCTAACTTTAATTATTTTATAAATTTTAGATGAAGAAGATTTGGGTAATGACACTTTCTACTTTGAAGGATTTAATGTTGATGAAGATGTGAGTGTTATGATATGAAACTCATGACTAATATTTTGATGCTTATAAACTCATAGTTGTTTAGTACAAAATATAGTTTTGGGAGTACATTTAGTTATATTATTGAAACTATATGGTCTTTTTATTATGATAAATCATTTAGTTTTATGCATTTGTATGTCAAGTTTCTTATGATATGCATTTTAACTCAAACATTGTGATTAAATATATAATTTTGGAACTTTTAACTTACAGCCCGATTGTGAACCGTTTAGCCCGAAGCCCGGTAGGGCTAGGGTTAGGTTCACAATATTGTAGTCCATTTAAAATCAAGTCTTTTTGGCCCGAGCCGTTTAGCCCGAAGCCAGATAGGGCTAGCCCGAAACGGCTAGGGCTAGCCCATTTAACATCCCTAGTGATGATCACGAACATGTATCACACAAATTTTCTAGGTTAATTTCAATTTTCGTCCTATATGTATGAGCCTTCTCATTTTTGGACAATTAAGTATACGTTTTCCAATTTTGGTCTTGTATGTTTCAAATTTTCCCAATTTTAGTCAAATTTTCTAATTTTTGTCTCGTATGTTTCAAAATTTTCCGATTTTAGTCTTATATGTTTCAAAATTTTCCAATTTTAATGCAGGATGACCGTCGGGAAATCTTACGTGGCATCGACGATTTCGATAATTCCAACCGAAATTGGAAAATTTGAAACATATAGGACCAAAATTGAACAATATGACCAAAATTGGAAAAAGTAGAAACATACATGACCAAAATTGAAAAGCATATACTTGATTGCAAATGGATATGATCATAGATATGGGACCAAAATTGAAATTAAACCAATTTTCTAAAAAAATTTTCTCCATTCCAAAAACATTAACATGCATGTGTTGTTAAATGGATTCCAGAGTTCAGGACAGCTTACGCAGAGAAATGCATGACAAAAAACATAATTACTATTTACTGATTTTAAGAATATCGAAAAACAATAACAATTTCAGAGAAACTCCTTATTCTTATTTTATATCTAAATCTTTATCAAATAAAGCAAATATTTAATATATATAATCTCCATCACCAATCCAGTACTTTATTCTTACTCTCTCTCTCTCTCTACATGATCTCTTTATGGGGTAAAATTCAATTTTCGTCCACTTAAATGGCTACTGTCCAATTTTCGTCTACTTATTTTCAAGATTTCAATTTTCGTCCACTTAAAGCCAAAAACGTCATTATTTGGTCCATTGCCTGCCGGAATCCGACGATTGCATCTCAATCGCCCCCAAGTCCATTTTTCCGACCAAGTTATGCTGACGTGGAATTTTATACCCATGTGGAATTTTTTTTTGAAATAATTTTAATTCCACATCATATTAATAAATTAAAAAAACAAATTGAATTTTAAGAAATTAAAAAATAAAAAGAAAATCAAAAGGGATCTCAAGTTGCCGTAGCCTCCGCCTCTGAGGTGCCCGCCGACGCCGACAGTGGGGCAAACTCCGGCGGGGAAGCCATGAGTGGGGCTTTTCTCTGCAATTCTGTAGTAGACTTCTCCGAGGGTGGCTCCGACCTCAACCTGGGCCGACTCGTCTTCTATACTTCATACATCGCCGAAAAGAGAGAGTTAGAGAGGGAGAGAGCTGTCGCCGGTGGTGGACCCATCGCCGGCAGTGGTGGCGGTGGACCCATCGCCGGCAGTGGTGGCGGTCGGAGTGAAGAAGGCGACGGGAGGTAGGGGAGAGGGGGCTGGGTTTGATCTCAGTGGTGGCCATTTTAGTGGCATCGATCTCTGCATCACAGTGCCATCTCTGCTCCTTAATTCATAGATGTTGTACAAAGCATCACTGTAATTACTCTTCAAAAATGCTGCAGAATTAATGGCAATATAAATATTTGAATGAGAGAGAGATGGTGATGAAGATGAAGATGAAGAGTAGTACCATAAGAATCGAAATCGCCGTCACCGGAGCAATGCCATCTCTGCTCCTTAATTCATAGATGTTGTACCATAAGAATCGAATCGAAATCAGCTTCTCCTGCGCCGTCAACCACCGCTTCCGCAAACCTGCTGTGTCTTCATCCCCTACGACGTCGTTCTCTCGCGATATCCCGTCGATTCCGAAGCCTCATTCTTCATCGGAGATCAAGTACACGCAGTCAATGCCGATCCGGCGGTTCCAGCAATCGACGCCGGTGAACGTCCCGATGTTGCCGAGGAAGGGGAAAATCGCTCCGGTGGAGGTAGGAGATGACGTGGACGACGAGGAGGTGCTGCCGCCGCATGAGATCCCCTTTTGATTTTCTTTTTCTTTTTTAATTTCTTAAAATTCAATTTGTTTTTTTTAATTTATTAATTAAGAAGAAATATGATGTGGAATTAAAATTATTTCAAAAAAAAATTCCACATGGGTATAAAATTCCACGTCAGCATAACTTGGTCGGAAAAATGGACTTGGGGGCGATTGAGATGCAATCGTCGGATTCCGGCAGGCAATGGACCAAATAATGACGTTTTTGGCTTTAAGTGGACGAAAATTGAAATCTTGAAAATAAGTAGACGAAAATTGGACAGTAGCCATTTAAGTGGACGAAAATTGAATTTTACCCTCTCGTTATGCATGTATCTTAGGTTGGGACGTGATTGTGTGAAGAGGGTGCAGGATGATATGGTGTGGCGATCAGAAAGAGGCTATCCCTTCTGGAAACGGCCATACCATCGGACTCAGTCATATCCAAAGCATGAGGGCTCATTCCTTGTGGAAGGCTCCAATCAAAGTGATAAAGCAGTTTCCCCAAAAGGGCCTCAGCGTTGGCTAAACCTAATGCCATACCAGGGCATATTCTCTTCCCTGCTCCAAATGGAATATACTCGAAGTGGGCCCCCGTGAAATCTCTCCCATTCCACTCCGGTCTCTCTGGTTCGAACTTCTCTGGCTTCTCCCAGTACTTTGGATCTCTTCCTAATGCCCAGTTATTGACGATGACGTTAGCCTCACGTGGTATGTGGTAACCTTCCACCTCACTCTCCTCCCTGCATACTCTTGTGATTATCGCTGTCGGAGGGTGCAGTCTCAGTGTTTCTTTTATTACAAGATTGAAGTATTTCAGCGCTCCAATCTCTGATTCTTCTATTCTCTCGCTTTCCTTCGAGCCCTGCCTCATTTCCTTCTGAACTTTTTCCATTACATGTGGGTTTTTCATCAGTTCTGCCATGGCCCAGTTCACTAGTGAGGATGAAGTTTCTGTGGCAGCACCAACCATGTCCTGCAATTTGACACTCATGTGTTAGTGCATGTACTTGCTAAAAAGGTAACTAAATAAGTGTTGGCTATACATATATCATGAAACTCATATATCAGTACTTACAGCAATAACAGATTTGATATTGTCATCTGTGATTGGGATGTTGGCCTCTTCACTGTCCTTCAATCTCAGAAGAGCATCAATGAAAGCTTCATCATCCAGCCTGCCCATCTTCTTTCTGCGATCAGCAATTATGCTGTCAAGAGTCTCGTCCACTTTCTTCTTCACCCCCAGCATTCGGTACTTGTTCAAACTAATGAAACCAAACAGTTTGATCGATGGAAACACATCAGCCAGTGCAAAGCTTGCTCCCAAGCTTAGTCCTCTTTTGAGAGCCACAATCACTTCTCCCACGTCAATGGACGTGCTTCCGAATATGGCTCTACACGCAGTGGAATTCATGAACAAGAAAATCTTATCAGTTAGGTTAAAAGGCACTCCTCCACAGTTAGTCGACAGAATGGATTCGACGATGGCTGAACCCTCATCCTCCCTGATATACTCAAATCCCTGCACGTTTTTAGGGCTCAGAAACTTGGAAATGCTAACGTTTCGCATCTGCCTCCAGTAATCATTGTACGGGCTCAAAACAATGTCTGTGTAGTCATAGCTTATTATCTGAGTAGCCACACGTTTTGGCCTGTCAGCGAACGCAGGATCACGAGTCTTCAACACCTCTTTCGCAATGTCGGCTGATGATACTAGGATGGTGGAAACCTCACCGAGCTTAACGTGCACCAGCGGCCCGTACGTGTTAGCCAGGTCTCTCATTGGATAATGATAGGGAAATGATCTTAAAGCGTAGTGCATGAGAGCTATGAGATGCAGCATGGATGGCCCAGGTGGCAATCTCCGATCCACTTTCTCCCATCCATTGAATATCAACGAGAAGGGCCCGAGGGAAATCACAGAATATGGTGCCTTCTTGCCACTGCTTGCAACGTTGCTTTTCGTGTCTTGAAAAGAGAAGGGGCAGCAACAGACAACGTTTGATCTTCTGGGTTTTCTCTTATCTCCAAAGGTATTACTAGGTTTCAGAGTCAATGCTGGTCCATGGATCAAGACATGACTGGAATTATACCACATTATTTCTCTTTCAAGTAGTTCCCTGAGAAAATTAATAAATGGTGGCCTGGTGATTTCTTTTTGGTTCTTGCTAGCTTGCAGATTGCTTCTTCATGGAATCTAGCTAACTTATATATTAGATCAATTGTGGCGTTAAAGACAGAAAAGCCCTCCGATTATTTAGGGTTGGCGCTACGCTATTAGCATGCCCAGCTACTTCAACTTGGTTTTAATTAAACAAAGAAAAAATTAATGAGATTTTAATATATATCTTTGAATGTCTTTTTCTGATTAATAATATTTTACTTGGCTGTAAATGATTCAACAGACGCATAACTGTTCAAATTTGTTTAAAATATAATTGAACTTTAAAATTTATGTTTTAGCTTGTCTGATAATTAATCGAATCGAGTTTAAACGAGCTCTAGATGAGCCGAATACGAGTCGAGCTTGAAAAGTTTGATAATTTTTACACTAATTTTATTTTTTTATAGTAATCGAGCTCAAATTCGAATGCGGCTTTAGATTTTTTCAAACGTAAACATATGTTCAAACTTGTTTGACATATCTATCGATCAAGATTAAATAAAACTTTCACCAAACAATCTCATGAAATCGAATCGAGTATTGAATAATTTGTTTGAATTGTTAGTCCCTACAAATCATAGGTGGGGGGTTGGTTGTGTATACGGATGGTAATTGGATTCATTAGTTAAATTTAATTTTTATTGTTAGAAACATGAAATAAATGCTACTAAATACTTCAATACAAAAGTCATTCTAACTCGGGAAATAATTGTCTTTTATGAACATAACTAAGAAAAGTACATCATAGTGACTCAATTATCGTTTCAGACCAACAAAGCATTTTCTTCTCTAGCTAATATTACTTTATAGATAAACAATGATAACACTTAAATTAGGGGATAAAATCACATTTGGTCCCATAACTATAGTCTTTTCCATAATTGGTCCCACAACTATTTACTTTTTTAATTTAGTCCCGTAACTTGAATAATTGCTCGATTTTGGTCCCAATGTCCCTGAAAATTTCAAATTTGACCAGAAAATTGTCATGTGACATCCATTTTGAAGGTTTCCGGTGAAAAATAATTACGCATTTAATAAAGATGACATTTTTTTAGAATCATAAAAATCAGTGCAATACACTGTCTTACTTTTCAATGCAACACGGAAATTAGGTCTTCAAATTCCCCCAACCCCCTATACCCAAACCCAGCTCTACACCTCCTCTTTTCTATTCTCAATATTTATATCTAGTTTCTAACATAATTTAAGATATTAACAAGTAATTCACCCGCGTGCCTGAGATGTGCACTCTACCTTTTATTATGGTAATAGAAACGATCTTCTAATAATATAATCAACATGTATAAATTGAAAGCTTAATAAGATCATCTTCCAATTATTTCAATACGCATATATATAATATATAAATATTGTAATTTAATTTTATATTTCTATCATTTTTTTAAGTTGTAATTTATAATATTAGAAAAACATTATATAAAATTAAGTTTTAAGTGAAAGGAGTAGTATTGATTTAAATCACGATAATAATGAAAGTAATAATGCTAATCTTGTTACTTCATATAAGTAAATGACATTACAAATAATAGTACAAATTATAATTTATTTAAATGTAATTGAATAACCTCTAATATATTAATATACCAACATGATTAAAATTTCACATGATCATTTTAGAATTTGTTTTAATGTTTGGACCAATACAATAATCATCACATCTCATGTCATGTCATTATTTTTCATTGGAAACCCCCAAATTGGATGTCATATAACTATTTTCTGGCCAAATTTGAAAATTTTGACGATATTGGGATCAAAATAGAGCAATTATTTAAATTATGGGACTAAATTAAAAAAACAAATAGTTGTGGGACTAATTGTGAAAAAGACAATAGTTATGGGACCAAATGTGATTTTATCCCCTTAAATTAGATTCAATTCTAACTATATTAAAATGTGAAGGAGGGTTAACTCTTAATATGTCCAAATTATATGAAAAATGAAATTAATAGATATAATTTGATCTTTAATATATGATGTGTAATGAGAAATTAATAGGTATATTGAACATTTGACATGTCAGTGATAAAATTCATATTAATGTATTTATGGTGTGTAGGGTAGTAGCATTGAATGTAACAGACGAGATCCGAGAATATCACACATGATGGTATTATGTTGTGTTTTGGAAATAGAAAGTTTTTTCATACCATATGGTAAAAAATTAATTGGTGCATACCTTATTTTAAATTTAAATGGATAATATTTTTTAAATGGATTTCTATTTTTAGCCTCTTTATTAAAATTAGGTCTTAGCAGAGATGAGGAGCACAATACATGTTAAAATATTATGATATCAAGTCGAGGATCAAAAGTTTCAATACCTTAATGTATTTATGAAAAAATACAGACACAAAGATTTGCAACAGAAAACGGAAAAGAAAAGTGATAAGAAACATTGAGTTGCCATATTATATAGCACTACAAGAAAAATGAAATTTAGAAGCGAAATTTTTCGTCGCTAACTTAATAAATTTTGTCGCAAATAAGATTTAGTGACAATTTATTTTCGTCGCCAGGTTCGACGCTATTTAAGCGTCACTAAATATGTTTTGCGACTGAATATTAGATTATCATTGCAAAGTTATCGACAAACATATTTTGTTGCAAACTCAAAAAATTTCATCCCTAATGTCAGAGTTAGCAACAAAAATCATACAACATTTTCGTCGCTAAGTTTTCAACATAATTTGATTAACTCGGTGCTAATTTAGTGGCAATGTGTATAATTTTGTTGCTAACATCTGTTTGCGACAATGATATTTCCTTTTTGTCACTAACATTTGTG
The DNA here is from genome assembly GCA_005771605.1 of Scutellaria baicalensis. NCBI lineage: Eukaryota > Viridiplantae > Streptophyta > Magnoliopsida > Lamiales > Lamiaceae > Scutellaria > Scutellaria baicalensis. Next base: position 22,904,803 of record CM016726.1, read on the forward strand.
GCAAACTTTTTAAACTTTGTCGCTAATGTGAATATTTATCTTATTTATTAGCGACGACTTTTATGCATTTCGTTGCTAAAATTAGAATTATTGCTGCTTCAATTCTATTTATTTTATGCAATTTATACCTGAGATATTTGATAATATGTGATATTTAATAATAAAATTATATCAACATATTGGATGAATTTTATAAAGGTCAAAGTCAAAATGAGTATGTTCAATCCAACACAATTCATCAACTTCTAATTAAAAGTTACAACTTTAGTTAACACTTCAAATGTGTTCTAATACAAAAGCAAATCAATTGTACTACATTCCATTCAATTGATCATCAACCTGTAAAAAAGATATAGAATAAATATTAGTATATAGAACAACATAACATACTATAGAACTAAACACCATAGAACTTACCACACTACAAGCATGTATAGACTCATATTAAAGACCATACTTAGTATTAAGAAACAACATAAGACAAAGAACTCCAAAATATGTTGACATAGGCAAAGTAAACACTAAAACAGCATTTCTATCAACATGGGTGAATCAAAAGTTAATATAAAGTTCTTAAGGAGTATGTAGTTGATATGAGATTACTCCTTCATGCTCAGAAATCTTACAAACACATATTCTTTACACAATGTAAGCAAAAAGGGGGGAAAGAAAACATTAGGCTGATAAAGGCAGACTAAAATCAAGATTGCAGGGTAAACTAGCAACTTAATTAAGCCAATTTAGCAGGCAATTCGGTATATGCTTTATAAAAAGGTCTGTAATATGCTGAGAATGTTTACCACATTTTAAAAGGAAAAAATTGCATATTACACCATTTAACATTTAGCAAAAGTCTGTTCCTACCATCCCAATGTATTGCCTTCCTTTAACTTTAATTTCTTCACAGACTCAATAGTATACAGTTTACACTCCATTTCTTTTTAGTTCTTCCTCATCTGTTACATCCTTTCTCTATTCTGTAGACAAAATCTGATAAAAAAATAAGGGCTGCAAGAGCAAAATTCTTAAATGTATTTATTAATTCGGACATACCTTAAACTACAATGAGGAAGCCGTGGAGGAAGACTGCCCAATTAAAGATTGTAGGGCATCAGGAGCAATCTTTTGGAAAAGTTGCATCATCAGACTTTGAGTTGCCTCAAGACGTTCTATTTTTTCATTCGATATTTTCAATGATGCTTGAGTTCTCTCCAACTCATCTCTAGTAGATGAAAGCTCCTGCTTCAGCTCTACACTAGATGCTCGACGAGAGCTAACTTCAGAAGTCAACTTGGTAGGCTTTGGTCCACTTCCAAGTCCTTTAATATATCCTGATCGCTTCCCAAGTATTGTATCACAAGCTCGTCCAGATATCTCTACTTCATCTATAGGTTGTCCATCATCCACTTGTGTCTGTCGGTATTGCTCTTGAAGTTCAACCATTTCATTCTAAAGAAAATACACACATATATTAGATCAAAATATATTTTATAAAGAATAAATATAAAAACAAGATAATTACATACATAAACAAGCTCTGCACCCTCTACCCAACCCTTTGCCTCGCTGCAACGTGTTTTTTTAAATAATGCAACACGATTAGCTTTTCCTGGTCCACCACCCTAAAAGAAAACACAATACTTAATTTTATGGGGTTAAATGCGCGAAACCCCCTTGTGAAAAGGAAATGTTGCGTCGGACCCCCCTATGATACGGAAATTGCATGAGCCACACGTCGAAGTTCAAAAATTCGACGCGAAACCCCCAAAATCGTTACACTTCACGGGATTGATACGCACGCGCCTGAGCTGCGATTTCTCTTCATTTTTGACCCTTTTTTGTTGGGGAAAATACACAATTACCCCAATCTTTCATTATATATGTTTTGGCATGAAATACCCTTCCCCCCTTCCCCTCATTCCCAATTTGAACAAAATCTCCTCTGCCTTGGGCAAAATCAGTCAGGTATTTTTTTTTAAATTATTTAATGCATATTTATTTTACTATATATTTAGTTCATGTTTAATACAAGTTTAGTAGTACTAACTCCATTTATTACAAATCTTTTAAGGTAAATGTCTTCCACATTTAGGCCAAAAAATGAAGAACTTTTAGATTTACGATATAGTTATAAGAAGTGCTACTGCCGTAAAAATGCCGAAATTAAAGTTGTTGGTCCATCCAAAGCTACTGTGGGTAAACTTTTTTGCACGTGTCGATCGTCCCAATGTGGGTATTTTGCTTGGCTTGAACCCACATCGATTGGAAGGAAGAATCAGTCAATTGAAATGCAAATGCCGGATTTTGACGACGAAGTGGACTCTCCCGTCAATAATAATTCTAAAGAATTACTTTCCAAATGCGACGATTTGTCATTGAAGATTGAGAGGCTCGACAAAAACCAAGCAACTATCAAGACTATTATTTTCATTGTGTTGGTACTTCTTGTCGTTGTAATTATTAAGTAGTACTTGAACTTCGTAGTAATTAGTTTCGATTATTTGTACCCAACATGTGGCTATTTTCCGTTATTTGCCACCTATGAATATGCATATGCAAATCTTTCTTTGTAATCTGCCTATGAGATCCAAAAACTAAAAACTCAATATCATAAGATTCAAACAAACACTTTTGAGATCAACAAAACAGCTTGATGTAAATAAATTTAACAAGTTATCAACATACATGGCAAAATATACCAAAACAGAAATTGGTATCCCCAAATTAGATTAGCCCATATGTACCCAAAACCCTATTGTCATTGTTTAATTGTTTCACAGCCTGCACAAAATGTACCAACTACATATAACCAAAACAGTCAAACAGTCCTTCTCTTGGGATTCTTCTGCTTCCTAGTTGATTTTCCTACCTCAGCTTGTGCATTAGAGTGTTGGGAGGGATTTTCAACTGTTGAGGCTTGAGTGTCCTGCTGCTGCTGATCTTCATGGACAGCCCAACCAAAAAGTTGTTGAAAATCTGAATCAAACACAGCCTCAGCCTCAGCCTCTGGATTTACACTTGTGTGTTCCTGTAAACAAAAGTTGTTCAAAAACCAACTATCAAATTAAACAATGAAACCCAACAGAAGCTTAGGGAAAAGAAGTACCCTTGCTGCTGCAGACTTCTCACTTGTGGCCTCATCACCATTTCTTGGTCTGTTGGGGCAGGATCTTTTGTTATGGCCCAACACTTTGCAGAGAGAGCATGTATGAGTAAGTCCCTTTCTTGAAGCTTTCACTCCATGCACCTGATCATTTCCATCAGGCCTTCTCCTCTTCTTTGGTCTTCCCCTCTTCACTCTCACATCAGGAGGAGCTATTGGACCCATTCTGGACTCTTCAAAATCATGCATACCAGGGACAGGGTTGACACTATGACTATACACCCTCAAATACACTTCTTTTTTGAAGAAAGTGTCCACATAGTCCTCAACATTGAGCCTATGAAAGCCTATGCAAGCTAGGGCATGACAACAAGGGTACCCACACATTTGGAAAAAACCACAAGTACAGTGTTTCAAACTTAAATTGACAATGTGGTTCTCTAGGAAATGCATGACCTCATACTTTGACTCCCCTGCCCAAGTTGGAAAACAGTTCCTACTCAACTTCCTTTGAATTTCAATTTTTTTGATAATGTTAGGACATATATTCTCCCCATATCCTAACATCCCAGCCCTCTTCACCTGTATTCTACTCATCAGTCTCTTTCTTATACACTATGACAACTTGCAGCTTTCCAAAACAATTTTTTAATTTCAAGACCCCTAAATTTGCCTTTGAAATTATTGTACATATGTTTCAAACAAAACCTATAAGATGCACACAATAAGACATATTTAGAATTCAGACTTGAAAACACAATTGAATGCATAAAAAACAGAAACTAAGTCACCTGTGTTCAGAGTTGGGAGCCAAGTCATTCACAGCCTCCAGCAAGCCTTTTTGTTTATCTGAGACAAATGTCCACCTGTTTGCCTCTGCAGATCCAATGTCCTCCAGCAGCAGCTTAAGGAACCATTCCCAAGAGTCTTGCTTCTCCACCTCACTATCCACAGCAAGCAGAGGGCCTGGATGGTCCTCAAAATAAAAAGGAATCACAGACAACCCCTTGTAATCCTTAAACAATGAGATCAAACTTTGATCATCTATAATAACCCTCAACCCCCCATCAAGATCTACCCCTGGTGTACATGAATAGACCTCTACATTTGAACTTTTCCCATTACACTGATCCCTATAAATATCTAGTAGATTTTTGAAGAAAAACCTATCAATATCAACAGGTGGTATAGCTACCCTCAACCCACCCACATATGTCAGTTTACTTAGCTGCCTAAAACTACCCCCCACCCATGCATCAAATATGAAGTAATCAGCATCATCATCAGCCATAATCTGGAACAACAATAAAGCAAACACATTGGAATCAAACTAATACCCTATTCATAATTAAATCAAATTAATCTCATAACTCAAAATGCAATCAGAAATCCCTAAATCCTAAGCATAACTTTGCATAAATCCTAAGCATGAATAAATCAGAAAACCCTAATTCTGTAATTTCAGAAAACCCTAAATCCCAAATCCCTAATTCAGAAATCCCTAATTCAGAAAACCCTAATTTCAGAAACCCTAAATCCCAAATCCCGAATTTCAGAAACCCTAAATCCCAAATCCCTAATTCAGAAACCCTAAATCCCAAATCCCTAATTCAGAAACCCTAAATCCTAAATCCCTAATTTCTGAAACCCTAAATCCCAAATCCCTCATTTCAGAAACCCTAATTTCAGAAACCCTAATTTTGGAAACCCTAAATCCCAAATTTACGAAAACAGAAAGTATACCGCAGAAAAAAATCAAGCAACACTTTAGGGTTGAAGCAACAGAAAGTATACCGCAGAAAAAAAAAAATGAAAACACAAGTTTCAGGTTGAAGCATTCAAACCAAAAATCAACATACAGTTTATTCAGAAACCTAACCATGACAATATTCAGAAATTTGAACTACCAGATATCATCTAAACGAAGAGAAAATAAAAAAAATGCAACCTACCTTTTCGCCAGCGACAAACCCAGGGTCACAAACCCTACCCCGACACACCTCCACTCACAGGGCGTCCTCGCACACTACCCCTAAACGGAAATATGGGAAGATAAGAAAAAAACGGTGAGATTTTGGCAGAAAAACGATGGGATTTGGTCGGAGATGGGATGGGATTCGGTGGAGCCCTAACCTTTCTCTCAATCGCGATTGAATAATTCAGAATATTCTATTTAGGTTATATCAAGGACATAACGGGAATTGCAGTGTCAAAAATTAACACCGTTAACTCCTGTTAAATTACATGGGACGTGTGACGATTTTTTGAACTTCGACGTGTGGCTCATGCAATTTCCGTATCATAGGGGGGTCCGACGCAACATTTCCTAATCACGAGGGGGTTTCGCGCAATTAACCCTAATTTTATGCCACAAAGATATATTTACTTTTCAAGAAAACTTTAATGTTAATACGTACAATTTCATAGCTATATTGCACAAAGGATTTCGAACCACCACAATGATTGAAAGGCAATTTTGATCGATTTTCAACATTTTTTTTAGATCGAGCCTGTAAAAAAATTAAGAAAATTATAGTTAGGGTTATTCAAATAGGCAAAATATGTAATCTGAAATTTCATTTTATCTTAAATTTCTCACTCTCAAACGAATTGCATAAGAATTCCCAATCTTTTTTCTCCCTACAATATTTCCTGGGCATATTTTGCAATCGCTTCGCCCACGGTAAATTAATCAATGTCTTGTAGTGAGTATGCATTTTTGCTCTATTATTACGGTATCGAGTGCTCATCAGAATTTCAGTCTCTCTCTTGACAGAATCTGGGCCTTTACTGAAATCCACATTGAAAAAACTCTACAAGAGAATATACAAAAATATTTACGCTTTCAATAATTGAAGTAAAATTAGTCAGTAAATATTGATAGATGATTTTACTAACTTGTACTCTGTTAAACATGGGTATCTTTCTCTCTTCGGGTATATTTTTCCAATCATCAACATCCAGAGGAGCGAATCTTCTAACAACAACACCAATTTCAGTTGAAAACATAGCTGCATACTTCCCAGTCGGTCTACCATCATATTTGTGGAATGTGAGTGGTAGTGGCCCATTTTCTTCTACTAGTTTTCTGAGCTTCACAGTGTGGATTGCTCTTGTATTTACACCTTCATCTATTAAATTATTAACAAACAATTATTAAATAAATAAGATGAATTAACAAAATATATATGACATGTCTTGCGGAGACAATCCTAAAATATATAAATTGATATGTATAAATAAGAAGATAAATAAATAATAAGTAGATGCATGCACATGTTTCTCTATTTACATAAATAAAATCCATAAAACATACCATCTGATGAACCCTCATCAACAAGATCCTCGTCAGCTCTCTCATCAATAGAATTGCTTCCACTGAGTTCATCGATCCTAGGGTGATCTTCAATTCTTTTTGGTGGCATATCTATACATATATATATTATTTGAATAAATTTCTTTTAACTAAGAATACCAAAAATCATTTTCTAGAGAAACACACATATACCATGACAATAATATATATATATATATGTGTGTGTGTGTGTGCTCATCAGATTGATAATAATACCATGATTCCGAGCATTAGTTAGTGTCCTCATCAGATTGAAGTATATGTGCATCATCATCACTTTGTAGTTCAATATCTTCATCTTCATCATTAATGAATTCATGCATGCCATCAGATAATTTAGATATTGAATTAGGCAATTCTACACATTGAGGTTGAACTTCTATTCTGCAAAGTTGAGAAGTTTCTAAAACATCACAAACTGCAAAACTTATCTCATTTGATGAAGATTCTTCCTGATTAGGCTCACTAACAAAATTGTTTTCAGATGGACCAGATTCTTCTATCATTCCGAATAGACCTCGTTGTTGCACTTTTACAACAACTTTCCAATTTTTCCCATGCTTGATATCATCTAAGTAATACACTTGTCGTGCTTGTGTAGCCAAAATAAATGGATCATCCTCATACCATGTCTTCGATATATCAATACATGTGAGACCAAACTCTTGCATAATCGATTTCTTTTTTGGGCTACATTGGAACCATTCACACCAAAACAGCTGGACCTTGTATCCAAAGTTATAAAAGATTTCCATAACATCCTTGAGAACTCCAAAAAAGTCCAAATTATCCCCTTCATCAGATGACGATACACTAATCCCACTATTTTGAGAAGTTCGATGAGCATCACGAGATTTTGTATGATATCGAATACCATTAACAATACAAGCATCATACAATTGTACTTCAGCGTCTGGTCCCAATGCTAAAGAGTACAATTCATTTGTTGCCTCTGGATCCTCAAGTGATCTTAACCTAACCATCTTGTCTCTGAACCAATTTGGAAACTCCAATTCATGACATTGAAGAATGCTACTTGAATCAGAAAATTTGTTTGAAAGAATTCTCAAGTGTTCACTGCACAATAACACAATAATTACAACATATAACCAAAAGCTTCAAAAACAAAAGTAGGAAAAGTAGAAAACTTACTTTCTATAAATCTCTATTTCCTTGCTGTTATTGAGAACATACCAATGTGCTTTCGTTAGCAATTCCCATGATAACCTGTGATTTCTTTGGATACTCATCATCCTTACTTGTTGTGAGAATACACTTAATTTGCATGAGATGAGGTGATCAACATCTTTGTTTCGTTCTTGTCTAGTAAATCTTGTTTCAATTTGACTCATATAAATCGATGAGAAAGTCAATGCTTCATTCACAACATATCCCTCCGCAATAGAACCTTCTGGCCTAGCCTTATTCCGGACATACTTCTTTAATGTACCCAAATATCGTTCAAATGGATACATCCATCGTGATGAAACAGGTCCTGCTAATATAGCTTCACGCGGTAGATGAACTGACAAATGAATCATGATGTCAAAAAAGGTTGGAGGGAATATTCTTTCCATTTTGCACAAAATTAGTACTATATCCTTCTCCATCTTAATCAAATCTGCAATGTTTAAAGTTTTTGCAGTAAGCTTTTTGAAAAATTCACACAACTCAGCAAGCGTGTTGCATATGTCCTTTGGTAAGAACTTTGGTATGGCAACGGGAAGTAATCTTTGCATAAGAACATGACAATCATGTGTCTTCAACCCATGTAATTTTCCATCATTCACGTTCACATTCCTTGAAATATTTGCTGCAAAACCATTTGGAAACTTCACTGATTTTAAGAACCGACAAAATTCTCGTCGTTCTTCCAATGTCAATGTATAACTTGCATGTGGCTTACTGACTTTATCCCCAATTTTCTTCAAATGCAGTTCACTTCTTATACCCATATCATGCAAGTCTAGTCGAGCTTTGATTGTGTCCTTCGACTTGCCATCAATGCTTAACAATGTTCCAACTAAAGCATCACAAATGTTTTTTTCTATATGCATAACATCCAAATTGTGCCTCAATCTCAAATCGGGCCAATATTCTAACTCAAAAAAGATCGACTTCTTAACCCAATTTGAATTCATCGTTAATCGTTTTCTCTTTCCAGTTACCAAATTGTCTTTACCAAATATAACTTCAGGCAATGAATTTAACTTGCTTGAAATTTCACCACCATTGAAGCTACGAGGAGGACCTTCATTTTCGAAATTTCCATTGAAACTCTTGTTTTTTCGCCATGAATGTCTGGAATGTAAGAATCGACGATGTCCTGTATAACATATCTTACTTCGCAAACGACTTGATATAGTATCTTCAAGACATACAGGACATGCTTTATAACCTTTAGTGCTCCATCCAGATACTGATCCATAGGCTGGAAAGTCATGAATTGTCCACATTATAGCAGCACGTAACTGAAACACTTGTGTTGTCGATGCATCATATGCTTCCACCCCTTCATTCCACAGATCCTTCAATTCATTGATTAAGGGACGCAAATATACATCTATCTCTTTTCCAGGAGCTTTAGGACCGGGAATTAAAAGAGACATTATCATATAAGATGGTTTCATCATTTTCCATGGTGGCAAATTATATGGCACAAGTAAAACTGGCCACATGCTGTACGCATTTAACATATTTCCAAATGGATTGAACCCGTCAGTTGCCAACCCCAACCGAACATTTCTAGGATCATCAGTAAATTTCTTATGCAATTTCAGATACTTCACATATATTTTGTAGTGTTAAGCTTGTCAATTACTACATGGCAACAAAACATGATTATTAGTCAAAAGGAAAAAAAAGGACATCAACTAATTCTTCTTTTTCTATTTTTTTAGTTTGCATATCAATTGATCAAGTACTCAATAAAATCTGATACAAAAGCCCATGTTGAATTATGTAATGCATAAAAATAGTCAACAACATATCCTTGGATATTAGACACATGTCTCTTCATTCTTGTTTATACACCACTATCTCACTTGTAGTGAACATAAACATGCCAGAATTTAACACACATAAACATCTTAAATACACAATAACATGAATGTGTGATATGAAATTATACAATTTTCCAGTAAAATTAATAAAAAGTAACTGTATAAGCTGATCAGAACCATGCCCATCATAGAAAGTTAAAAGAAAATTAGCAAAAGCATGTCATCACAAAGTAAATAATTAAAATTATGTACCTAAATTTTAAACAAAAGCAAAAGAACAAACATAAGAATTTCAAGAGGGGAAATAAGAATTTGACTTCACATCGCATAGAAAGTAAATAAAATTGCAGATACCCTTAGACGAAATGCAAAGCAAAACACAAACAAATTCCGAGATTGAAGCAGATCGGCAGAATAACGGGAGGGCAAAAGGATCAGAAGAGAAACGAATTTCGCCGGCGATCGGGCAACAGACAGCAGGCGATGATGAAGAGAGGAAAGGTTTAGAGTAAGCAGAGCAGGGAATTAAATTCAGACAAGGCTGAAACATTATAATATAATCACATCACTGGGAACTTTACTGAAAACTTCAGAATAAATCTAATAAGCAGACGGCAGTCAAATGGAATTGTGGGTGGTGGTAGTGGTAAGATCAAACACCTAGACAAGTCAAAAGAAAAGTTTGTCAATGGGAACATGCCATCTAATAAATATGTGCAATCAACCAGGCAAGGCAAATTTCAGAATGAGAGAAGCTCACTGTAGCAGCTATCATAATCGAATGAAACTCATCTTCATTTTATTTTTTTTACAAATAAGAAATCAACACTATAGCAGATATTTTTCAAGGTCGAGAAAAATGAAAAGAGGGAAAGGGACATGAAATGTATAAAGAGCTAGGGCAACAACTACAAATTATCAATTCTTTTCCTGATTCGATCATGAACAATTAAACCCTACCTAGAATCAGCTCGCAGTGATGGAGAGGGTGAGGAAATAGATGCAATTTCTGGAAAATTACGGGGAGAGGGGGATGAAATAGTTGTCGCCACTTACCGGAAAAACATGGGGAGAGGAGCGGGGAAATAGTTGCCGCCACTTGCCGAAAAATCACGGGGAGAGGAGCGGGGGAAATAGCTGCCGCCACTTGCCGGAAAATCACGGGGAGAGGAGAAGGGAAAATAGGTGCCGCCACTTGCCAGAAAACCACGGGGAGAGGAGCGGGGAAATAGATGCCTCCACTTGCCGGAAAATCACAGGGAGAGGGGGAGGATATAGCTGAGCCACTTGCCGGAAAATCCCAAGAGAATCACATGCCGCCGGAAAATCTCAAAATTGCGGGAGAAAATAGCGGGATCTTATGTACTTACATACATATTTAGTGACAATATATTTAAGTTTTGTTGCTAATAATTGCTTCATTTTATTTAAATTAAGATTAAGATATTTTCTTAGTGAGGAAATTTAAAAATTCATTGCTAATTATTTAGTGACCAAATTATAAAACTGTGTTGCTAAACATATCTTATTTAAATTGGAAAAGATTTTTAATGGTGTAATTTTAGACTTTGCTAGTAACTTAGTGATGAAAATAAGAAATTTTGGTTACTAACATTTCTTCTGTTTTATATAAATTTTGATATAAATTTAGTGATGAAATTTATAACTTTGTTGCCAACTTATTGACGAAATGTGAAACTTCATTGCTAATTTAGTGATGAGAAGTTTAAGATTTTATCGCTAAAATTTCCTCCAATTTATTTTAATTTAGATAGAAATGTTAGTGACGAAATCTTAAATTTCGTCGCCATTTTAGCAACAAACTCTAAAATTTCGTTGCTAATATTTACATTAGCGACAAAATCCCCTTTCGTCACTAAATTCCGTCGTTATTTATAATTTTTGTTGTGGTGTAGCAAGATTAACCAACTTCTCCAACACCATTGTCCGAAGCAGGGGAGTATGGTGTGGCGATCAGACAAAGGCCATTCTTTCTTGATATCACAATTCCGTCAACCTCAGTCATATTTATATCATCACCCCCCATTCCTTCTGGAAGTTTCCAATCGAAATAATACAGAAGTTGGGCTAATATGAACTCAACGTTCGCCACACCAAATGTAATTCCGGGGCAGATCCTCTTCCCTGACCCCAAACGGAATATACTCCAAGTGATTCCCCAAGTAATCAATCGAATTTTTTTCGAACCTTTCTGGTTCAAACCTATCTGGATTGTCCCAATACTTGGGGTCTCTTCCTAGCAACCAAACATTAACAACAACATGGGCATTCAGAGGTATTTGATACCCGTCAATCTCGAATTCCTCCCTGCACGATCTAGGGATTATGGAAACTGGAGGGTGTAATCTTAGTGTCTCGTTTATAACTAATTTCAGGTATTTTAATGTCCGAATCTCAGACTCTTTGACTGTTTCCTTTCCATTAAATGCCTGTCTTATTTCCTCTTGTGCTTTTTCCATCACACGTGGGTTCTTCATCAGCTCTGCCATAGCCCAGTCCACTGTTGTTGATGAAGATTTTGTTCCAGCTGCAAACATGTCCTGCAAATATTTCAATTTTGTTTGTGTTAAGAGACAAAGGCGAAATGAATAATTGGCCATGGCTAAAGGAACTTACGAATATAACAGATTTGATATTATCGTTGGTTATTGTGACATCAACTTCACCACTTTCCTGCAGTCGCAGCAAAACGTCGACCAAATCTTCAGTACCCAACTCCCCATTACCCTTTCCTGTCAAAGCCCGATTCTTCCTATGCTTGTCAATAACGTTGTCAAGAATCATGTCCAATTTTCCACGCACCTTCAACAGCTTTAACTTGTTCCAACTAATGCTTATTGAATAGTTTCACTGAGGGAAACAGATCAGCCAGGTCAAAGTGTCCTGCCAGGCCCAGTGCTTTCTTGATCAGCTCAATTGCCACGGCCTTATCCATGGACACATTTCCGAATGCAGATCTACATGTCATAGAATTCATGAACAAGGAAAGCCTCTCAGTTAGGTCAAATGGTACCCCATAAGTCGACTGAATGTATTTCATGAGAACAGAAGCCTCATCCTTTCTTATATACTCAAATGACCGCACGTTTTTTGCACTCAGCAGCTCCAAGATACAAATTTTCACATCTGACTCCAGTATTCGCCGTATGGGCTAAACAAAATGTCAGTGTCATTATACCACATAATCTGAGTAGCCACACTCTTCGGCCTATCAGCACATGCCGGATCATGAGTTCTTAGCACCTTTTTAGCAATGTTGGGTGAAGATACAATGATTGCGGAGACTTCCCCGAACTTCAGATGCATCAACGGCCCATATATGTTCGCTAGATCTCTCAGAGGATAATGATGTGGAAGTGATCCCACGAGGTGGTGCAAATGTCCGATCACAGGTAGCTTTGGTGGGCCTGGAGGCAGTCTCTGATGCCTGTCAGGGTACTTAACTTTCTTCCATCCCTTGAGTATTGAGGAAATCAGTCCAAGGGAAAGGAGAAATGTACTGCTTGAAATATGTTCAGCAAGATCAACTTTGAAATTCTCCGATGAAGCAGTATTCTCGTACCACTCATTTTGGTACAACCCACCAATCTCTTTTTGCTTCTTCGAATCTAGACCAGACCATGGACAGCAACATACGACGTTCCCTCTCTGTTTCCTGCAATTTCTAGAGGGGTTAGATTTCAAATACAAGGCTGATCCCTGGATGAAGATGGCGGAATGCGACATATAGATGTTTCTTCACTGTTCAGTGTTTGTGTTACTTATTTTCTTCCTCTGTGGCATTTTCTTATATGCTTTCTATAATGGTTGAGAATATGTTATTTGTAGTCTGTTATGTAGATTATTTCTTGTCATAAAAGTCAACAAAGCTGGACTTAGGGTTTGGCAGAGCTGTCATGGCAATAGCATGCCTACTTACTTCAATCTACTTCTAGATTGTTTCTTGCTGGATGCATCAATAAGACACAACAGCCTAGACAAAGGCATGATAAAAAAATATACTTCCCTGATTATTTTCTTTAAACAATATTATCTTAAATTTATAGGTTCAGTCCATGAATCACCATCAGTGATAATACATGACAGCCGCAGGTAGCTTACATAAACTACACAACGACCGCCGACTCTTGGAATTTCTGATTTCACTTATTAGAGATTAACTTATCTTATATTTTTTATTTAAACACCATGTAAGACGTTTTAAGGAGTTTATAATTTAACAATACACCGTCAAAATTAACAAGGTAATGATGAATAAAGTTACATCCAACAGAGTTCGAAATAGTATATTGAAGCCTTTATGATGGAAATATGTCCTTGCACCGCAAAGAGATTGTAAATTATGCCAAGTTGATAATTCAAACACATAAAACTCCCCAAGGAGCCATGTCCTCTTTATTCTTTGCAGTCACGAGAACGTCATGAGTTGTATCTTCGGGTGCAAGACCTCTATCAAGCATTTCATCATGCAACCTAAAAGCCTCTTGCATATTACCCTGTCTGAAATTTCGCTCGATAAGAGCATTATAAATCAGATTGTTAGGAGTGACACCCTTATAAAGCATCTCTTTGAAGACTCTATGAGCATTTTTCAGTTGTCCCTTATTACAAAGACCACGCACTAAAATAGCATATGTAATGACATCCGGCAAGATGTTCTTGAAAAGCATCTCTGGTACAAATCTGATGCAAGTAGTATATTCCCTACCTTTATCAATCCATCAATCAAGGTGGTGTAAGTTTCCAAATCAAATTGAATCCCCTCATTTTTCATTCTTCTATACAAGCCAAGTGCTGCTTCCATGTTATATAGGTCTCTGAAGCCACCAATCATGGTGTTATAGACAACTGTAGTTGGAGATAAACCAACTTCCAGCATTTCAGTCAAATAGTTCACACGCACTCTTCATGTCATTTCTTTTGCAGAAGGAATCAATGAGAGCACTGTACGCAGTTACATCCATTTCAATACCTTTAGCATGCATCTCATTTCGCATCTTTAGTACAAGGTCAATATTTCTCCTTTTACAAAATCCATCAATTAAAGTGGTATAAGTAATAACGTTGGGCACACAGTCAGTTTCACGCATCTTCTCATAAGCAGTCAACGCAGAGTGTATACGGTCTTCCTTGATAAAGCCATCAATAAGGCAGTTATAAGTGATGCATGAAGGAGTGAAACCCATTTCCATAAACTTTTTCATTCTCTCCTCTGCTACTGTGGTTTGGCGAGCTTTGCACAACCCATTGATGACTGTATTGAATGTGGCATCAGTGGGGGCAATCCCCAAGTTTAACATATGGTCAAACAGTCCAAGGGCCTTTTCAGTTTCACCTTTTCTGAAATGTCCATCAACCAATATACTATATGTAAAACCATTTGCTTTCAAATTTCTTGTGGCCACTTCGGCCAGCAAGTCTAATGCCACATCCATATTCCCTATTCTACAGTTCCCAAGAATCATATTGTTGTAGGAAAAAACAGTTGGTTCAAACCCTTGATCAATCATCTTATTCCATATCTTGTACGCATCATCGACCCTACCCTCTTCACTGAACCATGATAATAGATTATTGTACGTGAAAACATCAGCAATGTCATCCTTGACAACCTCATCAAATAGCTCGATTGCCTTGTCCAGCAATTGAGCTTGCAGATAACCTCTAATTAAAGAATTTACAATGTATATGGTTGGGGGAATACCTGCAGATTTCATTTGAGCATATAACTCACTAGCTTTCACCATATTCTTATTTCTACAGCATCCTTCTATTATGACCGCATAGGTGACCTTGTTAGGAGAAAGTCCATCTCTAACAATCTTGTCAAACAATGCCAAGGAGCTATGCAGATCACTCTGCTGATAATGTCCCTTCATCAAGCTAGTAGCAACCACCAAACAAATTCATGGAATGTCCACTATGAATCATCTCATCCTTTAGCCTCAATGCCTCCTTCATATTCCCTACTTCACACAAGTACAAATTACAAGACTATATGTACCCTCAGAAGGAACCCAACCCCTATCCTTCATCTCACTTAACAAGCCACACGCAGCATTGCTCTCCAGCTTCATACAAGCACATCGAACTGCAGTAGAATAAACCGGAGGATCAAGCTTAATTCCACTATTCTTTGCCTCGAAAAAGTATTTCTCGGCCTCTTCCACCTTACCTTCTCTCAGACTCGCACACATCATCATGTACACAGTTGCACAATCATAACTAATCTTCTTGGAAACCATGCCCTTAAACAAACCACGTGCATTCTCAATCAAATTTGCCCTGATCAATGACTTTAAGAAATTATTCAAAATTATCTCAGATGGAATTATGCCTCGAGAAACCAATGTATAGAAACAATCTTCTGCATCTTTATTTCGCCGCGCTCTAACATATCCATTCAAAAAGTAATCAAAAAGTCGCGGCTTCACTCTAAAACCAAATCTTTCCGAACAATTAATCAAGTGATCGACCAGCACAGCGCACGATGGGGAAGAAACATCGGACAAGTAATCATTAATCAAATTTCTAGCCGAATTATGATAATTAGGGGATCTTACAAGAATGTGAAGCAGCACGAAGAACGAATCCCCAATTTCTCGCACGAAACCGCGCTGTTTCTCTACCCATTTGAAGTACTCAAGTGCTGAACGAGGGTCATCTTTGTGGGATAAAAGGGTATCCATAACGTTTGTGTGGCGAAATTGCAGTGTTTCTTGAAATGGGCCTTCGAAAAGTTGGAATCTTGCTTTTGTTTTAGGATACTAAAGTTGGGTCTGATTCAACAGAACCAGGATTGGGAAGTGGTTTGCTGATAGTGTCCTCCATGGACGAAGAACAAGATGAGGTTGATAACCATTTGAAAGGATGGCTGAAAAGCGTAGTCGTGCAGGATCTGATAAAGAAGGAAAAGGGACCAGTTGTTTCATCAACCTCTTCTTCTTGGTTCGTTCTCTATGAATTAAGCTAAACCCTAAAAGCTGGCGACTTTTTTCTGTTCTCTGTTCTCTATTATGAATAGAACTCTGTTTCCACCATAATTGCATATTTAAATAAATTATGTTCCGAATGTATTTTCTTAATTAATTAGTTATTTAATATACATATATTATATATTTGTAAATACATACAAATAAATAAATAAAAGAAAAAAAAATCCACCATGATTTTATCAAGAAAAAATAAATAATTATATATGATTTGTTGTCAAATGTATTATAAACCTCTGAAACACAATCAACTTGTAGAATATTATGTCCCCAATGAGAAACCAAAGTACATATTAGTTGATTGTCCGGCTGATTATCCAATGTACCTATCATTTTCCATCTAATATGCATCGATGCAAACTGTCCTCATCTCTGTATAAAATTAAACCAGGCAATATACTTTTTATGAACCAACAGAGAAACTCTGAGAATGGGAAATCGAGTTATTGAAACCATAATTAAATGCATCAATGAAGCCCAATTGTCGGGGTCCGATGAAGATCGATGCCTGGCCCTGCAAACCCTAGCCACCATCACAAAAATCAGCCCACAAAACCGCAACCTGGTGGCTCAGATAGATGGCGCCATTCCTGCACTTTTCTCTCTCTCAAAATCCGACTCTCAGAATGTCCAGACCCTCGCACTTTCAGTACTCTTCAACCTCTCTCTCAACCCCAACTTGAAGCAATCTCTGGCCCAAACAGACACCATTGCTTATCTCACGAATCTCATCATCTCTCCGATGGTCTCCATTGAATCCACCAAGCTTGCAGCCTCCTTCCTTTGCAGTTTGGCCATGCTCGACAAGAATAAAGCCAAGTTTGGGGTGGCGGGCACTGTTCAGGCTCTGGTGAAGGCTATCTCGGGCCCCCGAAGCCCGGCCTCCCACCACCTCCTCAGCTACCTAGCGGAGCTGGTGCAGTTTCACGGCAACTGCACGTTGGCCGTGGGGGAAGGAGCGGTGCCGGTGCTGATAGAGGTGGCGGAGAGTGTGGAGACCGAGGACCTTTCCGGAACTTCTCTGGTGGTTCTTGGACTTGTGGCCCGGTTCGAAGAAGGGCTGAATGAGCTGAAGAGAACAGATGGGATCGTGGCCCGAATGGTGGAGATATTGAAAGTGGGGTGCTTTTTGAGTAAAGAAGGGGCGTCTGAGGTTCTTCTGAGGCTGTTTGATGAGAGTGAGGAGTGCCTGAGGGACGCCGTGAGACTGCCGGAGTTTTCATCGACGCTGGCGGAGGTTTCCCTTGTATGTTCGGGCCGGGCCCGGGACAAGGCCTCTATGCTCATGAAGAAGGTCATGGAAGCTAACGTCTATTGATTTCCTCGGAGCCGCCGCTATTTTTTCTATTAATTTCTTTCAACATATATATATATATATATTATCACAAAAACTCATGTGAGACAATTGGGATAGTTTCTATGAGACGGATCCTTATTACTCATAAATTGAATTCATATTCATAAACTTTCATATGAATTGTTAAGTGTGGGTTAAGGGTTGACTCATCTCACAAAAAAAGATCCATGAGACGGTCTCACACAAGACTTACTCCCAGTTTTGATCTCACACAAGACTTACTCCCAATTTTGTTGAAAGATCCATGACTCTCTTTTAAGTACTTATGGACAGGATTATCTGTATTTTATCTGATATTCTAATATAGCATTCATTCACATGCTCAAATAAAAGTTGACATATTATTTACACATGACATCATCATGTTTAGTCTTTTCCTTAAACAATTCTGTTTTTCCAATGTACGAATAATAATTTCTGAAAACATTAATTAATTTTTTTGAGAAATTAAATATATATATATATATATATATATTTAAAAATTGTATGATAACTAGAAAGAGTTTTAGTGCTTTCTCTCAACTTGTATGAGTTTGATATGTGATATTTAAAAGGGTTAATTGCAAAAAAAAACATAAACTTTTCTTATTTTTCAATTTTAACCAAGTTTTGAAATATTAGCAAATTTAACATAAATTTTTGTGTTTGTTGCGATTTTAACCAACGGGCAGATTTTAGATCTGACCACGCTGATATGGTTCTGACCGGAACATGTCATTTACCAAGTTGGATTTTAAAAAAAAATAAAAAATTCACCCAGATAAGAAGAAAACACGGATAAGAAAACAAATCCTCTCTTTTTCCAAATCGCAATTCACCCAGATAAGAACATCCTCAAATCGCAATCCACCATCTCCAAATCTGATCGATTCGCCCACCTCTGCGTTTTCTACCATCTCACACCTCCCTCTCTTTCTGCAACTCACCTCCATATTCACATATTGGAAAAGAAATTGAGCGTGTGGGAGAAATTGAAGTATAAGATGTCAAGTACTTCTAGTCTCTCTCCAAATGAGGGCTCGAATTCGAGTTCTTTCACGTCTACGTACTTGAAGATTTGTAAGCATGGTGTTGAGCCTCTTCATTTAACCTCTATGACCGATGAGAACCCATCTAGACGATTTCTTCGATGTCGTTTCTACAAGGTTTAAGTCCTAATTCCCCTGAGAATTATGTTTTTGTTATCTTCGATTTTGTTCGTAATTGTTCATTTCAATTTGTATTTGTGAGAATCTCAATTTGTGTCTTAAATTTAAATGAGATGTGAGAATTGCAGAAAGAGAGGGAGGTGTGAAATGGTAGAAAACGCAGAGGTGGGCGAATCGATCAGATTTGGAGATGGTGGATTGTGATTTGAGGATGTTCTTATCTGGGTGAATTGCGATTTGGAAAAAGAGAGGGATTTGTTTTCTTATCTGTGTTTCTTCTTATCTGTGTTTTCTTCTTATCTGGGTGAATTTTTTATTTTTTTTTAAAATCCAACTTGGTAAATGACATGTTCCGGTCAGAGCCACATCAGCGTGGTCAGATCTAAAATCTGCCCGTTGGTTAAAATCGCAACAAACACAAAAGTTTATGTTAAATTTGCTAATATTTCAAAACTTGGTTAAAATTACAAAATAAGAAAAGTTTATGTTTTTTTTGCAATTAACCCTATTTTAAATAAAGGAATTAGCAAAACTTTCAGACTAACTTATAGTTAGTTTTTCTACATCCAACTTGTGGCTATTAATGGGGGAAAATATATGGTAGACAGTAGAGACCTGCCTACATAAATTCTATTGTCTCCTTTTCTTTCATTAACAAGCAAAGCGATGTGATTACACTTTTTTTCTTTTTAGATGTTGAAGCACGATGAATATATTAAACAGATGTATGGATTTGATTTGATACTTAACTTCTTAAGTCTTGTTCCAATTTGTATGCATGTAAAAGTGACCGGAGTTTTTCGTCTTGGTGCAGACGTCATAGCAGACGTAGTGAAGAAAGGAAGAAAGGAAAGCAGAAATATCTAGCGTAGTCACGAAGTAGCAGAACTCTCTTGGCGCAGACGTCATAGCAGAAGTCGTGAAGAAAAGAAGAAAGGAAAGCAAAGATACTCCACGTAATCATAGAATAGCAGAACCTCTTCAATGCAGATGTGGAAGCAGAAGTGAACAAGGAATGGGAAGTGCGAAGCAGAGATATTCCCCGTCACCATAAATTAACAGAACTCCTGCTACACAGAAGCGAAAGCAGAAAGAAGTGGACACATCACGCAAATAGAAGGGGCTGCAGAGCTCCCAAGACTCGATGAGGCAGAACCGGCGGCGCCATAATCATGGGCAGCCGAACGGATTCTGTACGCGCGAAGGAGAGGATAATAACTCATAGCACTATGATGAGCATCCTAGGTGAATAGCTGACATGGCTATAAAGGACAAAAGGCACAATATCTCCTCCTTAACAGAAAAGAGAAGATTCTGGAGAAGAAGTGGTGTACTCTCAGCAATGAAGAAAATACCTTGACAAAAGAAATAAAAAATGTGGCTTAACCAACAAGAAATATCAGGGAGAATGACTGAAATGTCCCCCTGAGAGGAGAGAAGTATAAATAGGGGAAAAATTGTACACCCAAAGGGACTTTTACATGATCTCTGAATACAAAGAACTTTCTTTATCTTTTAGCAAGTCTTTTTCCTTTATCTTGTGCATTCTCTTGTGATTGATCTGATTCTCTCATTATTGTATACACACGTTGTGTTTCCCACCTACACATCAATGGCGCCGTCTGTGGGAAACAGGGAGGAGGAGTGAGTTTCCTTCTTATCCTACTTGTTTTCCTCTGTTTATTGTTCTGGGTTTTTGTTTCTCTTTTCTTTTGGTTCTCTTTAGTGTTGGGGGGGAAGAAGAGTTGCAGTAATTTGTTCAAAGTTAATCGTGACAATGGCCGATCGGATGATCCGAGATCTGGACGGAGATTTCCGAGAGGTAGCTAGGCCGGAAACCTCGAGGGCGAAGGAGAGAGCGGAAGAGGTGAGGGAACCGACTATGCCAGGCATGTGGACCTTCACCCCAGAACAGCTGGATGGTCTCATCCATTCTGCCGTGCAGAAGGCTTTAGACAAAGCAGCCGCCGAGCAAGGAAGAGAAGGAGGAAGGCGAGAGTTTCTGGAGAAGGAGGCTACCCAGATCCCTGCACAAGCAAATCGGCCAGGCCGATCGGGAGCGGCGCTGGAACAGAGTGCAGATAGTCACCCATCTCAATGGAAATATGCTTCTCACGAGGTGTCGTCGGCAGACGTCTCTGCACAACGAACGAAGGATCAGGACGTACAAAGGCAGATGGAAGCTATGCAGAGAGAGATACAATTACTGAGGCAGAGAATAGGCACCACCAGTCAGATCCAGATGCCAGGAGGAAGTCCATTTTCCGTGGCGGTCCGGATGGATGAGTTGCCAGTAAATTTCAAGCCCTTAACCTTCGAATATGACGGAACGGCGGACCCGTACGATCATCTTCTGCGGTTCGAGAATGTGGCCCTCCTCCATCAATTTACGGATGGGGTCAAATGCAGAGTATTCTTGACCACACTTACACAAGCCGCCCAGAGATGGTTCGGGCAGTTAACAGAAGACAGCATCCATTCTTTCCACGACTTTAGCTCTGCCTTCCTCCACCAGTTCGCTAGTGCCAGAAGACAAAGGAGAACATCTCAGTCTCTATTCGCATTGAAGCAAGGGGCTGAGGAGTCCTTGAGAGCTTTCATAAAACGGTTTAGTACCGCTGCGTTGGAGGTACCGTCTGCCACGGCAGAAGTAAAAATCAGCGCCATAGTACAAGGTCTACGAGAGGGGGACCTATTCCGTTCATTGGCAAAGAAACCAGCTAATACTTTTGAGGAGGTCTTAGCTCGGGCAGATAAGTTCATTAACCTTGAAGATGTCAGCCGTGCCAAAAGAGCAGAGAAACCGGCCCCCAGAGAAGTAAATATGCGGAGACATGGGGAGCCCAGATTTGACGGCCGAAGACGGGAAGAAGATCCCGGCAGAGGAGATTATGCCCGATATACTCCATTGAAAGCTCCACTGGCAAGAGTGTTCCAGCTCTCCGAGAAGACCGCTCCATTCAGGTTCCCTCCCAACAGACCTCAAGCCCCAACAAGACCGAAGGGACGATACTTCTGCCTATTTCACAATGAATATGGTCATGACACGAACGAGTGCAGGCATCTGAAAAATGAGATAGAGCGCCTGGTCAGAGCTGGGGCATTGAAGGGATTCGAAGATAAGAGCAAGACTTACGCTGGAGGTTATGGGAAGAGGAATGAGAGATCGGAAGAAAGAGAAGGCATTCAAGACAAGGAGAGGGGAAACGAGGAAAAAGATCTACCCCCACCCCCGAAAAAAGGCTTTATTAACATGATCGCTGGCGGCCCCCAGGGAGGAGACTCAAACAGAGCCCGAAAGTCGGCCCTGAGATATGCGCAGGGATGGCATGACCAACACATGGAAGTGTCAGAGGTCCAACCGTCTCCGGATATCGTGTTCGGAGCAGCCGATGAAACTCCCATGCTTAAACCTCACAACGACTCCTTGGTGGTGACGGCAGAGATAGCTGGGTATGATGTTGCCAGAGTATTTGTGGATACAGGGAGCTCTGCAGACATCATATATAAAGAGTGCTTTGAAAGAATGGATATCAGAACCCAGATCCGCCCAGTGAACACGGCACTGTATGGTTTTACGGGAGGAGCAGTCCACCCTTTGGGGGTGGTGACTCTGCATGTTTTGGTGGGAGAGTGGCCAAGGCAGAAGAGATTAATGATGGATTTCCTAATAGTTGATGCTCCTTCCGCGTACAACGTTATATTCGGACGACCAATACTAAATGAGTTGAAAGCTGTGGTCTCCACATATTATATGAAAGTCAAGTTCCCCACGTCTGCAGGTGTAGGAGAACTGAAGGCGAACCAAGTACACTCGAGAAAATGCTATGTTGAATCTATTAGGGTAGCACATAAGTGGTCTTCGCCAGTGATGAGCAGAGATGTAGACGAAGAGGTCAAAACGAAACGACAGAAAACAGACGGGGAGGAGGAAGAAGAGCCCAAGAAAATGGCAGCAGATGGGGAACTCCTATCGGTAGAGCTGTATCCGGGAAAGGAGGGATTCTGTACTAAGATCAGCGCAGAAATCCCAGGAGCAGAACAGGTGGAATTGATAGAATGCTTGAGGAGGAATGCTGACCTGTTCGCCTTTCAGGCAGCAGATATGAAAGGTATCCACCCAGACATCGCGATACATCGGCTCAATATCAGTCCCGAAGTGAGACCCGTTAAGCAGAGGCTTCGGAATTTTGGAGCAGAAAAAGACAAAATCATACAAGCAGAGGTCCAGAAGTTATTGGACTCAGGACATATAGTGCCCGTTCAGTTCCCGGAATGGTTATCCAACGCTGTCTTGGTGCCTAAGCCCAACCAGAAATGGCGCATGTGTATTGATTTCCGTGACCTGAATAAAGCTTGCCCCAAAGATCATTATCCGCTGCCTCGCATAGATCAACTAGTGGATTCCACATCTGGGTGTGCCCGTTTGTCTCTGATGGACGCTTACCAAGGATATCACCAGATCCAGTTGGATCCTGCGGACGTCAAAAAGGTCTGCTTCATCACAGCTGCCGGGACTTATGGATATGTGCGTATGCCTTTCGGATTAAAGAACGCAGGAGCCACCTACCAACGTATGGTAGACAAACTATTTAAAACACTGGTTGGCAGAAATATGGAGGTTTACGTGGACGACATGTTGATAAAAAGCAAAGAGGCCGAGCAGCACATTGCAGATCTGGAAGAGGCCTTTGCGATCATACGCGGCAGCGGGATGAAGCTGAACCCAGAGAAGTGCAGCTTTGGCGTGACGACAGGGAAATTCTTGGGATTTGTAGTCACTAAAGAAGGCATAAAAGTAAACCCAGAGAAAGTGAAAGCAGTGATGGATATGAACCCACCCAAAAATGTCAAAGAGGTGCAAAGGCTGTTGGGGAGGATAACCGCACTGAACCGCTTTGTCTCCAAATCGGCGGACAAGAGCTATCCTTTCTTCAAAATATTGAGGAAGGGATGCAAATTCCAATGGTCAGAAGAGTGCGACCAAGCCTTCAAAGAACTGAAAGAATACCTCGCCAGTCTACCCCAGCTCTCCAAGCCTGAGAAGGATGAAACTCTATACATGTACCTCTCAGTTGGAGAGGCAGCGGTCAGTACAGTTCTGGTACGAGAGAAGGGGCGGCAGCAGATGCCAGTATACTATGTCAGTCATATGTTACAAGGGCCCGAAACCCGATATGCAGAAATAGAGAAAGCTGGGTTAGCCGTTATCACCACAGCTAGAAGGCTGCGCCCCTACTTCCTATCGCATAAGATAATCACGCGCACCAATTACCCGCTGGCACAGACCATGGGCAAGGCAGACACCTCTGGTAGAATGGTCAAATGGGCAGTGGAGCTCGGGGCTTATGACGTGGAGTTTGAACCCCGAAAAGCCATCAAAGCACAGGCTTTGGCAGATTTCATACAAGAATCACAAGCTCTGCCAGAGGAGGAACAGAGCTGGAAAATCTTTGTGGATGGGTCCGCTACCAAGGATGGCTGCGGAGTGGGAGTGTTGGTAGAATGCCCAGATGGACAGGACATGCAGTATGCCATCAAGCTAGAGTATTCTGTGTCCAACAATGAGGCAGAATACGAGGCTCTGATACGGGGCATGAACATAGTGAAGGAGGCCGGGGGAAGTGACTTAATAGCCCACACCGATTCGCAATTGGTGTTTCAGCAATTTGGAGGGACATATGAAGTGAAAAAGGAGTCATTATCCGAATACTTAAGAGAGATCTCCAAGATCCAACTATCCTTTAACAAATTTGAGCTGAAACAAATCCCGAGGGCAGAGAATGTTCAAGCAGATTACCTAGCCAAGATCGCCAGTTCTTATCCACTCTTGCAGCCGAGAAGAATAACTTTGTTGATGGCAGAAAAGTCAGCCGGGGTAGCAGAGGTGGCAGAGGTAGAGGAAGCAGATGATTGGAGAACGCCCATCATAAACGAGCTGAGGAAAGCAGAAACATCAACAACCTCGAAATGGACTAAAGAGACTCTGAAGTATTGCATCATAGGGGAGCAGCTCTACCGACGATCCTTCTCTCAGGCATACTTACGATGTTTAAATAAGGACGAAGGGTTATACGTGCTGCGAGAAGCACACGAAGGATGTGGAGGTGATCATGTGGGATCAAGAACGTTGACTCGAAAAATCCTACGAGCGGGATACTTTTGGCCCACCATGAATGCAGATGCCAAAGAGTTAGTGCAGAAGTGCCATAGTTGCCAAATTCACGCATCTCTGATTCACAGCCCAGCGGAAGAATTGAGAACAATGTGTTCCCCATGCCCTTTCGCTCAATGGGGAGTGGACTTAGTAGGACCGTTGCCCTTGTCCAAAGGGCAGAAAAAATTCCTGATAGTGGCCATCGATTATTTCACAAAATGGGTGGAAGCTGAACCATTGGGGAAAATCGACGAGCAGAGTGTCATAAAGTTCCTATGGAAGCAGATCTGCTGTCGGTACGGAGTACCTAGAGTTCTGATTTCAGATAATGGCACGCAATTCTGTGGAAAAAAGATTAAAGCTTGGTGTACAGAAATGAAGATCACCCAAAGGTTCGCGGCAGTAGCTCATCCCCAAGCGAACGGTCAAGTGGAAGTCACTAACAGAACCATCATCAATGGACTGAAAGCACGGATAGAAACCCTGAAAGGCAATTGGGTGGAAGAGTTGGATTCGGTCCTGTGGGCTTACAGGACGACACCAAGGGTAGCGACAGATATGACCCCCTTCAATCTGGTATACGGGGCCAACGCCGTAATCCCGGCAGAGGTGGGTATGGAAACCCACAGGATCATGACATTTGAGGAAGAACAGAATGAGAGACTTATGAAGGAGGACAGCTGATATAGAATTCTTTCTTCACCAAGGGCTTGGTATATAGCTAAGAACCAGTGGGGAAGTCCCAAGTGTCGTCCCCAGAAATGAAAAAATAATCTTCCTTCCAATGTTTATCCCGACTCTGGGGCTTACCCAGGAAATGGATCAGACCTCGAGGGTCAGCAGTAACATAGAAGAAAGGAGGCTTATACTTAAGAGGGAAATTAGAGAAGAAGAGTTCTGCAGTAGGGTTACCACCATTACCCTTCAAAATTATGTAAAAACCTAACATTAAACGAATGGCGGAGGGAGTGAACTGGTTCAAGGGAACTTGATAAAAGAATGATAATCTACAAAGGTAAGAGTTCACGGGGAAGCGAACTCCAGCTCTCAACTGGGCTGACCAGAAGGCCAACTTACGCCCAGAGAGGAAATTAGGTCTGTGATGTGCGGCAGGACAATATAAGCAAAAATTCTGAGGAATGTCATAAACTAAGCGAAGTGTATCTACACGATCGGGAGTAAAAATGGAACGCTGGCTAACAAAGTCGAAATTAGGGTCAGAAGCGCCGTAACTTATGGGATCTACACTGGCGGCTGAAGCTTCCTCTTCAGGAGAGGAAGAAACCCTAGTCGAAGAGGAAGAAGAAGATTGGTCGCTAGGGACAAGAAAGGCAGAGGGGGAACTCTGTGCAATGGCTGGAAGAGTCGAAGGGTCAGTTCCCAGGTTGGAAGAAGCCATGGCGAGGCAAAAGAAATAAGACAAGAAAGATAATCTAGAAAATCGCCGGAAAATTCCCAAAAACAGCCACAATCACCCAACAAATGAAATAAAAACAGCCACAAGATCCAAAGCTCAGAGTAATTACACCCAGTTCACAAGCCACTGCACATACACCACAAAAAAACAGCAAAACCCAAGGTCAGAAATTACCTCCTCTCGCCATGGAAAAACCAACGCAAATGAAGAAGAAGAAGAAGAAGGTTCACCGGAAAAAAAAAATCGCTAGCAGTGCCTCACACCAGAATCGCCGGGGAAGAAGAAATCGCAAGAAGGAAGACGAAAGCAGGAAAGAAGAGAGAGAAAACAAAAATTAGGGCAAAATTTTTGAATATATTGCATCGGGAAGAGGCGCGACGTTTTACATCCCACGGCTAGATGATTGACACGTGTGGGGATAAGATTAAATATGTCAGTTATGACGTTTGAAAAGCGAACCGAAAGGACACCGACTGTCATGATGCCTGACACACCAAGAAAAAGGACAGACGCGCGTGAGCCCAGACTTCACACCTACGCCCATTAGATAAGGAGGAAAAGAACAAGAAGTGCTGTGATCGACCAGCTCTGCCAAACCAGATCTGCTCGACCACACCAGGGGGAGTAGCTAAGGGGAAAATTAGCTCTCTGCTCGAGAAGGAAAAGAACAAGAAGTGCTGCGATCGACCAGCTCTGCCAAACCAGATCTGCTCGACCACACCAGGGGGAGTAGCTAAGGGGAAAATTAGCTCTCTGCTCGAGAAGGAAAAGAACAAGAAGTGCTGCGATCGACCAGCTCTGCCAAACCAGATCTGCTCGACCACACCAGGGGGAGTAGCTAAGGGGAAAATTAGCTCTCTGCTCGAGAAGGAAAAGAACAAGAAGTGCTGCGATCGACCAGCTCTGCCAAACCAGATCTGCTCGACCACACCAGGGGGAGTAGCTAAGGGGAAAATTAGCTCTCTGCTCGAGAAGGAAAAGAACAAGAAGTGCTGCGATCGACCAGCTCTGCCAAACCAGATCTGCTCGACCACACCAGGGGGAGTAGCTAAGGGGAAAATTAGCTCTCTGCTCGAGAAGGAAAAGAACAAGAAATGCTGCGATCGACCAGCTCTGCCAGACCAGATCTGCTCGACCACACCAGGGGGAGTAGCTAAGGGGAAAATTAGCTCTCTGCTCGAGAAGGAAAAGAACAAGAAGTGCTGCGATCGACCAGCTCTGCCAGACCAGATCTGCTCGACCACACCAGGGGGAGTAGCTGATGTGGATAGGATAAAGTTATTCGATAAAGATACGAAGCAGAACTCTCTTGGTGCAGACGTCATAGCAGACGTAGTGAAGAAAGGAAGAAAGGAAAGCAGAAATATCTAGCGTAGTCACGAAGTAGCAGAACTCTCTTGGCGCAGACGTCATAGCAGAAGTCGTGAAGAAAAGAAGAAAGGAAAGCAAAGATACTCCACGTAATCATAGAATAGCAGAACCTCTTCAATGCAGATGTGGAAGCAGAAGTGAACAAGGAATGGGAAGTGCGAAGCAGAGATATTCCCCGTCACCATAAATTAACAGAACTCCTGCTACACAGAAGCGAAAGCAGAAAGAAGTGGACACATCACGCAAATAGAAGGGGCTGCAGAGCTCCCAAGACTCGATGAGGCAGAACCGGCGGCGCCATAATCATGGGCAGCCGAACGGATTCTGTACGCGCGAAGGAGAGGATAATAACTCATAGCACTATGATGAGCATCCTAGGTGAATAGCTGACATGGCTATAAAGGACAAAAGGCACAATATCTCCTCCTTAACAGAAAAGAGAAGATTCTGGAGAAGAAGTGGTGTACTCTCAGCAATGAAGAAAGTACCTTGACAAAAGAAATAAAAAATGTGGCTTAACCAACAAGAAATATCAGGGAGAATGACTGAAATGTCCCCCTGAGAGGAGAGAAGTATAAATAGGGGAAAAATTGTACACCCAAAGGGACTTTTACATGATCTCTGAATACAAAGAACTTTCTTTATCTTTTAGCAAGTCTTTTTCCTTTATCTTGTGCATTCTCTTGTGATTGATCTGATTCTCTCATTATTGTATACACACGTTGTGTTTCCCACCTACACATCAAAAAGGTATATATTACAAACTCTTCTATAGTTCTATTGAAAGTTCAATTTTAAAAAGAAAAAACTCGAAATAAAACATCAAGAAAAAAAGACTATATTTTAACCTTAAAGATTTTACTGGAAATTAAGATTGTTTTTGTTTGGCCTTGTTTAATCGTCTTTTTTCATATGATACTTATTTCATAACATGTTGTACGCATCCGAGACTATAAAATGAGGTCAAAAGTTAATTAGAAATAAGTTTAGACTTGTTTGTAAGACAATTCAACAATTAAGAAAAAATTATGTGGCATATTTGAAGCTACAAATTAAAGTGTTGGTTGCGTGCTATATATACATCCCATTAGTAATGGCTTAATCATATTTTAGTAAAATAAAATGCAATAAAATACAGAATTTAATTAATTAGGCCCCATTTACTTTAAGAAATATGGTTGCATTAACTTCTATAGGGATTAACTATCATACTCAATCACTCATTTATTTAGTAGCAACAAAAGGTGGTTTTTATCCCTCAAGCCCGTGATAGATTTGGTTTTTGAGAATAGTTGGATGATTATTCATCCTTTCCTACACCCTAAGATAAAAATAATCCACCTAATAATGCTTTTAAAAATACATTTTCACCTTTGTATCAGTCCAACAATGACTCTTAATTTTTTTTGTTGTATCTGATCTACAGAATTTGTTGAGTTTTGTTTAATAAAGGTCACGGCCATGATAAAAGACCTTTGTAATAATCTCAAGTTTTCACTAATTTTTCTCAATTTCTTTTGATTTTTTATTTATTTTCTACCCAACTCCATTAAAAAACTAAAAGGAAAAAAAGTCCAAAATTAAAATTTTCAGATGCACGGACTGAAGGTTAGAAGTGTTATCCTATGATTTTTTTAATTTTTAATCAAGGTAACTTAATAAGAGAAATTTACACGAATGCAGTAAATAAAAAAATTAAAATGGGACAGGCTATTAATATTCCCTCTTTATTAATTATACTTTCCTTTTTTTAAATTTTGGGTCGAAATGATAGGTTTGAAAAGATGTAGCATTAATCGGAACTTGGATGCCGGCCCGGCCCGGCCCGGCCTGGCCTTGGACAAATAAACAGACAAAAAAGGAATGTGGAACCAGAAAAGCCTAGGCATTTTGTCTTAAATACCTTTTGCAAGTCTAGAACCCCAACTCTTGTCTAGAAAAGCTTAAACCCCACTTATCATTCAAACTTTCACACCCATAAATTCAATCTATTTTCATTTTCAAACACTTAATTTACTGTAATTCATACTTCATGCTCAATAAAAGTTCGTTTCGGCTTCTGGGATTTTGATATTTTGGCATTTCTTCAAGTGTGAAACATCCTGTTTTTAATTGGTCCGTAAGAGTGTTATCGTTGGTTTATTTTTTCTTGCAAATATGATAATCTTTTTGGGTTAATTTTTTTTTTTTCTGGAATTGATTCTCTGAAAATTGCATTACCATTTCCTAGTTGCTTCAATCATGGGTATTAGTGAATTGTGTTTTCTTGATTTCTTGATTCTATGAATGATTTATTGATTCTATATGTAAGCATAAAGAGTACTACTTTTTGTCTCTCTTTCTCTTTCATTTTCATGGGTTCCCTTTTCTTTTTTCACTTATCTTATAGTAGGTACTTTTAGACAGTCTTTACTGGTGGATGCAAACACCAGCCTATGCACACTTATTCTGCTTTCTGTTTTCACACTTCTAAATCTAATATATAAACAGAGTTGCCGATATGATTTTTGTTCATTGCAGGACTATTGTTTGAGCGTGTATTTAGTAATAAAAGAAGCAAGCCATGAGCTTCAATAGCACTTCCCAGGGTCTGTATATTTCTTGAATGTTTTCATGTCTAGTTGCTCGTGTCATTCTTTACTATCAATTGAAGAAATGGTGAGCAATGTGTTAAAGCATTGTGACTTAAATGTTTCAGGTAGCCAAGCTTCTAGAAGATCATATGAGTTTGGAAGGACTCATGTTGTCAGGCCCAAAGGGAGGCACCAAGCAACAATAATCTGGCTTCATGGCCTTGGTGATAAAGGCTCAAGGTACATTGGCCTCTTTCTATAGGATGGTTCTGCATTAAGCGAGCAATAAACACATTCATCTCGAAATGCACATAATTGTGTTGCTTTGTTCTTGGATGTGGTTATTGTGAGAGATTAGTCAATTGCATGGATTTGGTACTTCTATCTTTTGCTGAATACCTTACGGTTATATGGCTGCTAATTTAATCATAGCATGAGAGGTTACGTAAAGAGTGGTAATTGATGATGGTGTGGCTGTGAGTCTTTAACTAATGTCGAAGATGTAAAACAAGGGACCACTTACTCACTATATAGTATATGGAAGCTTAAAGCATTTTATCTATTTGTCTATTTTTATTTTTTTTTGGATTACAAATTGTGATCTGATCAAGAATTAGAATGAGGCCAATGACTATGTATATTTTTTATCTTTTCTGGTGGCCTTTTCTCTATGATCGTATTTAACTACCTCTTCTAAAAAGTGTGGTCCCAAAACTGTGTAGGGTGCATGTTTTGGTGGTTGTAATGAATTCTAAATATAGAAGAGTTCAAGAAAATAATTGTTGTTAATTTGTTATTTAATGAAATTGTTGTCACTCTTGTGTCCAGATCTACGTTGCTTAATTTATGTATAGATGTTAACTGCATGTACGCTGAAATATAATAGTCAACTAGCTGAATAAAGAAACTAATTTAAGGATCCACATCATTTAGCTTCTTGCTTGAGCCTCAATAGATGGCCTCATGCAGATTTATACATTAAAAGCAGATCCACAGTGATTTTAATTCTATTCTTGCTTTTGCAGCTGGTCACATCTCTTGGAAAACCTTCCTCTTCCAAACGTAAGTTTTACCACAGATCTTTAGCCATTTTATATCTCTTTTCTTTTAGATCACATATATATTATATTACAAGTTAAATTAAATGTGTTCCATTTAGTGAAAAAATTTGTCACTCAGATCAAACTCAATATGGTCATTAACTTTTCCCTTTTCTTATTTTAAACTGAACATTGTGCAGGTAAAGTGGATCTGCCCAACCGCTCCTACTCGTCCAGTGTCTTTATTTGGAGGATTTCCATGCACTTCTTGTAAGATATTTTACTGTATCCTATGCTTTTCTTGAG
Organism: Scutellaria baicalensis; assembly: GCA_005771605.1. Lineage (NCBI taxonomy): Eukaryota > Viridiplantae > Streptophyta > Magnoliopsida > Lamiales > Lamiaceae > Scutellaria > Scutellaria baicalensis. The sequence goes on from CM016726.1 coordinate 22,936,645, forward strand.
CACTTCTTGTAAGATATTTTACTGTATCCTATGCTTTTCTTGAGTTTTTAAGTTGTTGCAAGCTAAGTCATTTATCTATTCTTTACTACAAGAGGTGGATTTCCACTCATCTATTATTGGAACAACTCATGTTTTTTCACCTCCGAATTTAATATCATGATAACTCGTTATTACAGGGTTTGATGCACAAGATATATCAGAGGTTGCACCTGATGATATAGAAGGTTTAGATGCATCAGCAGCACATGTTGCAAATCTGTTGTCAACAGAGCCAGCTGATAGTAAGTTTCTTCTTCAGAACGTAATATATTTTCTTCTAAAATGAGAGGCTGAACAAGAACTTGATAAATTGGGTTTGCTAAAGAAATGGAAAAAATTAAAAAGGAAAAAATAATTTCAAAGCACTGGCTAAGTTTTTGTCATATCCTATTTTGAAAAGCATGCTTGGTTTTCACAAGTGTGCATATAGAAGTAAAAAGTAATAATTCCTACTTCCTACTTTCTGAACAATCTTCCAGAACTACTGTCTATTTATTTTCGATCAAAATTTGTCCTTTTCAGATTTATATCTCTAGAATAACAAATATTCAACTCCATTTAAATTGGTATTCATGCAATTGTGTACACGTTATCAGCATTTATGATTTTCTGTTATATTTCCCAGTCAAACTAGGTATTGGTGGTTTTAGTATGGGCGCTGCAACTGCTCTTTATTCGGCTACTTGCCATATATTTGGCCAATTTGAGAACAGGAACCCTTATTTGATTAATCTCAGCTGTGTTATTGGTCTTAGTGGCTGGCTTCCATGTTCCAGGTACAACTCGTTCATGCTCTTAATCTTATGCACTTAACACGTGTATGCAATAGTCAGCATGTTCTTGCTTATCACATACTCCTTCGCACTCACCAGCTAGCTGTTTTCTAGGACATTAAGGAACCGAATGGAACGATCAAATGAGAGTGTGAGACGTGCAGCATCATTACCCATTTTTCTATGTCATGGCTCTGGTGCGCACATTTTTTGCTTATTCGCTGTTTCAAGTTAGGCATTTGATCGATACACTTTGGCTAAGTCATTGTTACTTTATGTAATCTTTTTAAAAAATTACTTAATAGCCTAAGGTTCTTCAATCATGGAAAATATTGGAATTTCAAAAAACTCAAGAGTCAAGAGCATAGAATTGACAGAATCTGTGTTTCAGGGGATGATGTGGTGGCTTATAATCATGGAGAAGATGCAGCACGCCTCTTACATTCTGCTGGATTTCAAAATCTTGTGTTTAGATCATATGAAGGGTTATGCGCTCAAATACTGATAACCATGTATTGTCTTGTGCAACAACGAATGAGTTAGCCTCTCATTTTTTCTCACGTTATTCTTTTTCCGTCCATGCAGGCTTGGCCACTATACCATTCCGGTAGAGATGGACGAAGTTTGTCGCTGGTTAGCAGCGAGATTGGGGCTTCAGGGATCGTAAATTGAGAAACTTGGAAGGCATCCATGGGCTATACGTGAGAAGAGGCGAAAATAAAACATAAATTAACAGTATGATAAAAGGTTTAGCTTACATATGATAGAAATATTGTGTAGAATAACTATATGCTCTTTTGTATCATTGAAAGTAAATTGAACTCGGACCTTTCAATGTTTGAGAGAAAACATGCTGCTCGTTTTCCCGTTCAACATCGCTTTTATTTTGGGCGTTAGGTTCGTGAAATTATTAGAATTTAGCAGTTGGATTGTTTCCATTATTTGCTTGAATCATCTACCAAAAAGCAAATTAAGAGGACAGATTATCTAATGCAATGTTCTTGTAATTTTATGAGATGGAAAAACAACTAAAAGTGTTTCATTCAAGTGATCCCTTGATGCAAGAATTCATACATTAAATCACAGGAGTATATCATCTGCAACATAACTACATCAGTTATTCCCATCCCAACTAGGGATATTATTAGCTAACAAGTGTATAACACAAGTCCTTGACACAGAGAATTGCAACAACATATAAGGAAACTCAGGCGTCTGCGGAGTGCAGCGCATATTTGGCACAGGATAAGTTGAAGAACCTATGAATAGATAAGAGTTCTCTATTGCCCGAATGTCAATTGGCATTATCAGGTGAAGAAAATTGAATGAGTTCACCTTGTTTTCTCCTCTCATGATCGCATTTTGGAAAGTAGTGTATATTTAAATAGCATGAATATGAATTGAAGATGAGCTGTTTTCAAGGTGTTTGCATTTGCCTTCTCAGTTTTGCTCAGTTATTGCTGGTGTGATTTCGAGGATCATTTGTCTGCTGAGCTCTGATTCTTTGGGAATCAGATGGAGTGAGAAGTGGAAACGAGGGAACAGCTTTCAAGATAAATTTGCGCCCAGTTCTCAAACCATCCACCGAGCTTGAACCCAACTCACGTGGGTGATGAGGAGGAGAAACACGTTTCTTGTTTGGAGAGCTTACTTTCACTGCATTGCGGGGAGCAGGATTGTCCTTCAATATATCTGGTGTAAGATCTTGTGTGGTGTTGAATAGCTCACTATCAAGGTCAATAACTTTCGGAGGTTTCCTTGCACTGGATTGAGCCATGGGGGTATTTGGAGAGCCACGCCAAGTAAGGGAAATCATTGAAGAATAGCAATTGTTTCCCTGTTCCTGAGGACTTTGTCCACCAGAACAATTTACAAACTTCCCAGGTTGGTGACAAACTGGTGAGAATTCATCGAGAGGAGTTTCTGCATTTCCATAACACAATTCCTGACCGGAAGATAACAGATCCAAAACTTCACCTGCAGTTTCTGAGATCATGCCATTGTTGTCTGAGTTTCTGCAAGACTCAGGGGTCATGGTGCATAGTATTGCAGAGGTGAGACTAGATTCAGGTGACTGAAAATGCTGGCCAGAATTGATCCGTGCTTTCAATTTGTCCTTTCTGTGGCTATATAAATGAAAAAAAGGCAGAAAAAGTTAAAATACACACAAATTCCATTTAAGAAGGCAAATCAGAAGATCAGTTATCATCTTTATTGATGGAATCCAAATATTACTATTTGATATCAAACTTACTTCAAGAACTGGACTTCTGGTGTTAGAGGAATCAAATTATGAGAGTTGCTGAGCTCAGAATGAAATAAACCACCATCTCCAGAGAGAATCAGTTTTTCAGCGAGTGAGTCATCTGTTCTTTCATTAGCACATTCACCTTCTTTGATCAAGACTTCGTTATCCATGCCATTTTCTGGGAGAAATATGGAGCATGTAAATCAGATCCATGTGAATGAATTTATTCAAGTACTCTGCCAATTGAAATTTATGAAAAGCTTTTGACACTTTATTAACTCAATACAGTATTACAATTATACCGGAGCATGGCACAAAGTGTACAAGCCAAGCACCAGATATGAGCTATGCAAATCAAAATTGTATATTTGTTTTAACTATAATAAGCCACTAATGTCTTCATATACTCATTATGTAGGCTTTAATTATTGACATATACAGAGAGGTTTGAATTTCCTCAGTCACCCCAACCAGAACAAATGTGGTAACATTGACGTTAAGATGTGGATACATGTCACATTTAAAGAATAGAGATACCTTAGTAACATTTAAAGGATGGAGATAACTTAGTAACATATAATATGCATAATTAAGTATTGCATTAAATAAAATTCCATTACAAAAAATAAGATATGAGCAAAGTTGGAAAAAAATCATTAACTTTTCTGAATAATCAAGATGTGACAGGTAAATTGAAACAAATTATTTTATGAAACTACAATCACTGTGAAGCAGAATAGTTTATTAGTCCAAATTCTACCTCCTTTCTGGCCGTAGACATTTTTACATCCTTCACATCCGCAACCATCTGAACAACCAACATTTGCCTTCCCCACAAGGTACAAACTCATTCAATAAAAATTTGAAAGGCATATAGCATATCAAAGGAAAATTGAGAATTAGAAATAAAATAACATAAAGCAATAATTATATATTAATAATGTTTTATAACAGTGATAATATTTTTTTTTTGCTATTATTATTATTAGTAGTAGTAGTCGACGAACACATAACCACATACCTGATAGCACTCACAGTACTTCTTGAGACACATAGACTTCTTGCAATTGCACCCTCTTTTATGCCTTGCTGAGGATGGTGTGGAGTGGGGTCCATCTTCCTGCAAAATTGAACATTTCGAACATTATTTCACAATTTACATGTTTTTCAATTTCAAATTAAATCAGCTTAATGTCCCACAACTGCTTACTGGAGCCTCAATCTTGTGTTGTACAATTTTAGGTGCAAATGCGAGAGGATTTCGAATTTCAATTTGTTGACGTGTCTCAAGAACTGTATCCACATATTCCGGTCGGTTATAGCACCCTTGGCAAGAACAAGGATCAGCACAGTATATCCCAGCAGCAAAGCAATCACAGTACCTGCAAAAAGCAAAACACAAATCAGTATAATAGTAGCTCCAAATGTTAATTGATAGAATATGGGTTACTCACAGCTTTAAGCATTGGCTCTTTTTACAATTGCAACGCTTGCAACCATCGCTGGAGTCAGAAGATTTCTTCCTGGAAAATTAAACAGATTGATTCCTCCCAACCACAGCATTATAAATAAAGAACTAGTACAATGTACAGAATAGGCTTGCCTTTTCTTTTGGGGGCTTGACTTGAACTCCTCTGAATTGCCATCATTTTCAGAGGAAGGGTACATCCTCTTGTTACCAGGAGTTGATTGGTCATCCACTGGATTTAAGAGATTTGAGTTGTTTGAAGAGTTGACAATGTTAGAAGACAAAGAAGTAACAGAATTAACTGCCAGCGAGGCATGGGTTTCATGCCTATTGACATCGGTGCTCGCTGAAATATCTTCTGTTGTAGTGAATATTGAACAACTATTTGAGCTATCAAGACGAGATTTGGTTATAGGGATGAGCTTCTTTCCCCGTATACTAACTTTACACCTCTGAGCTGATTTCACATGGATTATTGCGCTAGATCCAGCTTGCACAGCATTGACAATACTATTTAGGTGCAAGCCAATACCTGAAGGTTTGGGAATCTTTACATTAGTTTCCATATTTCTGGGACAGAGATTCTGGGTTGTGTCTGCCTGTTTCTCCTTGATAGGAATCAGTGGCATTTCTGAAGGTGATTTGGGTCCCTCACTTTGTGTAGGACTGTCAGAAGGTTGATTAGATATCACATTGTGCAGAGCATCTTCAAATTGGAGACAACGTCTAGGCATCCCACGATTTAGAAAAGCCTGTTCAATTTTGTAAATATCTAAGAGAGATTTCCTAAAGAGGATTTGACACTAATATTTGCAATAATTTCATGATTATTTAAAGTTTTTGTTTCATTTGTAAGAAATCCAATACTTGGAGTTCAAGTGAAGCCAACTTGCATAAACAACCATTGGAGCATGAATAATTTAGTTTCTGAACATGCCAACGTCAAATAAAGAACATTTAGAAACCTAACAGAATCAAATTTAGAATGTGGATCAATTATAAACTACTAACTGCGTAAGCATAATATAAATTGCAAAGAATAGCAACCAATGCAGGCTATTTCTGTTAACTGAGTTCTGAAGAACAAAGAACCAGATGAGGTAAAAGACAATTTAGGTCAGGTATCCAAATAAGAAGGATGTGAACATTCAGGATGAAAAGAAACAATCAGTAACCAATTCTCAAATGCTTATGCTGGTTATGGATAATAGCCCTTTAACCAATTTCAAATGGGGCAGCTTAAAATGGCAGTTGAAAGCACTATACGCTTCATAGATATCTTCAAACTTGAATCCAGCTAAGAGAAAGATATTTAATTAGTAAATTGTGGATGTGGAGATCCTAGAAAGTATAGAAGATTATAGACAAACACACACATATATATTCTCCAAATTGACATTATTCAGTTTGAATATTCAATGGCATCCCCACAGAAGCCACAGCTTCTGAGAACATATAAATCATTATATTGATTTTTATATAGCACAATCCATCAAACCTCTGGATCAGTTGACACTGCTGCAGTAGCCTCAACAAAATTTTCGTTCTCTTTCATTATTTGCAACGATCCTGAGAGGCAATAAGAGGATATATCCAAGGAACCAGCTAGCCCTGCTTCTAAATTCTGCAACGTGCAATTTATTAGGCATTGAACAATGACATGGATATGCTTTTTTCACATCAGAATAAATCAGAAAAGTTGTTTCAGCTTATCATAGACCTCAGTCATGGAATCCTGGTTCTGATTTGTCAAAGCATGATGTCCACCAAACTCAGATTCGGTCCTTGGGCACTGATCAATAGAAATGTCATCCCTCTTCTGTATATCAGTTTCTACAGCACTTACAACAATCAATGAATTTTCTTTATGTACCTCTTCAATTCTTTTATTTATTGCACCAAGTGAAAAGTCTACATCTTTTCTCATTCTTGTATTAAGCTCATCATCATGTTTTGTTGTACACTCCATTGAGCCTGTCACACCATCTGATGGTTGATCGATGATTTCAGATGAAAGATTTGGATTGACAGAATCCATGTTCACAGCAACAAACAGGCAAGTCCAGGGATCTAAAAAAAACAGAAACAGGTCAGAAATCATTTTTAATACAGAATACATTTTAACCACAAAACACCTTATCTTGCATTAATATCCTGAAAATCATCTACAAACACATCAATGTTGCATCATTGCATCCTTATAACAGACTGCATTTGGCTGCCAACTGAGGAACCTAATATAACCATAAAATCTAGTACAGCTAAGTTAAATTCCAATAAGCAAACCATTCTGCAAATCAACCATACCTACATCTAATCACAAATCCCATTACCAATAATACCCAAAATTGTTAGGCAAAGTGGAAACCCAAAGACCAGCATTTCCAAGCCCAATTCCCAGGAAAAGACGTATCAAGTGGGGGGGGGGGGGGGGGGGGGGGGGGACAATCGCAAAATTCCTCCCACCAGCAAAAACATGTCTCATTTTCACCCATTACTTGCCTTATCAAAAATTAACCTCAAAATAAACCCATACCCTCATCCCATTCAACAAGCTGAGCCATAATTCACATAGAATCAAGCCAGAAAAATAAGCAGAAGGAACTGATAAAATCCAAGATAAATGCACAGATACAAGAAAAATTCAAAGAGTGGGTTCATATACTTGGGCACTATTAGTTTCAATGGAGGTGGCTGTAGGCTAGCAAGATATAGGTAAGTCCATTTCCTGAAACCCTAATTTGAAGCAAGCTTGCAGCCACTGCACTTGTTCCTTTCTCTCTCTACTAAATTTCCATCTTTGGGCAATGTTAATTTTCTCTCTCTTTTTGTCCCTGATCTCCTGAGTCAATGAACATGATGACGTCATCAACATATTTCATTTTTTTCATTTGCATTTTAAGGGAAAAACTTAACATCTTTTATAAAAGATTTGTGGATTGAGAAAGTGCAAAAATACAAAATAAGAAATAAAATAGAGTAAAATAAATTAAAGAGCGGTTTTAAATGAGGTTTGCATGGGCGGGAAAAAATGATGCACTGTTCATTGCTAACATTAGGGCTTAAATGTCAGTTGGGTTGGGCCCATTAGTATTAGTAATAAAACGGGGTTGAGTGATGAGTGCTTTACGTAGGCTCGGTTGCTGGGCCTTCAAATCATAAAAATAGCCCTATAAAATAAGGCTACAAAGCTTTTGTGTGACCCATGAGTTTAGCAGTTCAGCATAGGCCCACAAAAATAGCGTGCATTTCCTATTGCATTTTGTATGACAAAAATATACAATCAGGGTTAGTGGGCTTCAACGTTGAGTGAACAGCAGGCCCATTTAGCCACGGCCCAAAAAATTAATTGAAAATTAATTTTATTCTTTACTGTGTGAATATACTAATTTAGAAAGAAGTTATTAAACATTTATAGATTCTTGATGATAAATTCTCATATGTGATGTCTTATCTTATGAGTTTCATGCATATTACAGGTCTATTGTTCGAAGTTAGCATGAGACATTTAATTGTATGTTAGAAGTACAATTTTGCACGTTAAATTGTCACTTCGCATATATGTAAGGAAGGATTTGATTTAATGTACAAAAACATGAAGATTTTGTTGGTTAAGGAAAAAAAAATGATTTGATTCAACGTGAAAGAAAATGTGGAGCAAGAAGAATAAGTGAATGTTATTCAACAATCTCATGTGCATTAGCTGTATGTATCTAAATCCATGTAATTTGAGCGATTCAATTTGAATCTGCATTTATCTAAATTTTCATTTTTTTGCTTCAGGTTGTTACATTTATATCGTATTGGTGTGACATTTATGTCATGTAAGTGTGACATTTATGTATAAACTAGTATTATACCCGTGCGATACACGATTTGTAATATACGATTGATTAGTTTTAAAATTTCTAATACTATAATTTAATAATATTATCTTAACTTAAATTATATATTAATAAGAATTTAATTCTTTATCTTTAATGTGTCACATCTTAAAAAATATTATCATTTTAAAATGCAAACAATATTGTATAAATGTGTGTGTATATATATATATATATATGTTTAACAATGAATTTTAAATTCTATATTTGAAATATGAAATTGTTAAATAAACACCAATTTAATTTGTACACATACCCATTATATTGTAAATTAAATCAAATTTAGTACTAAGAAACATTTATTGTAAATGATAATTGATATTTAAAAAATATGTTACTTCATAAAGATATGTTGTGCATGTTACATATTAATATATATAAGTATCATGATTAATGTATGATTATATTTTTGATACATACTTATTAACAAATGTGTTAGTAAATAATTCATTTGTATTCACAATTATAGATTTCTAATTTAAAAGTTTTGGTCTAACCAATGCAAACAATTTAATTATTTCAAGTTAAAGAAAAGATATAAATCTCATCAACTAAAAAATCTTGATATGTATTTAAATAATATAGCTAGTTCAATATTCAACTCACTTGTATTAGCAAATATATCAAACAATTATACCAAAATGTTTTTTATTGTTATTAATTTCTCAAAAAATCTAAGACTTTTTATTTTTAAAATTTTTTTTAATTTCTAATCTATAGTTTAATTTAGTCATTTATCTTTGTATTTGTAATCCTGTTGAATATAATTTGCACCAAAATGTAAATATAAAATTTATATTTTTCATAAACTAAAACAAAATTTAAAATAAAGAATAATTAATTTAAAGATTATAATTTATATCAAATAGGGAAAAAAAGATAAAATATACTTCAAAATCTATCTACCTATAGGTATAGCCTAAACTAGTGGACTCCACAACCCTTAAAAATATAAATCTTGTTATTTTTGATTTATTTAATTTCTTGCAATTACTTTCTTTCCATTTATAGTAAGTTAATTTGGGAGGGAAAATTAATTATTGCTATTTTTATTGAAGGTCTTCTTTTTATATATATATAGATATAGATATAGATATAGATGTAGTTATTTAACTTAGAAAAAAATTGAAGATTTAAAAAAAAAAAAATTTTGCTTCAAATTGAGACCCTTATTTTATATTGGTATGCCATAACCATTATGTACCATAACTTGGAGAGAAAAAATGAAGATTTTCATAAAAATTTTAGTATATTTTTTATATCAAAATACTTTTATGTGACATTGCTATGTACCAAGAAACCATATATCATTTGTGTATCACATCAAAATTACGTAGTTTTGATATTAAAATAATATTATAGTTTGTAACCACTTTTATTTTAAAAACTAATGTAACATGTTTTAAAATGTGGTACACGCATGATACAAGACGTGTTTTGAAATGTGGTACACAAGTGATACAGAGATGTTGAAAGTGGTACATGAGATCTGATTTGAATGAAAATTACTGTAGTAAATAAATGTAAGTATTGTAATTCAAATTTAAAACCAAAAAGGAAAATCATTTAACTTGCCCTAAAGGGGTCATTTTTCCAAAAAAAATTACATGTAATTTTCGGTGCAAAAAATGTACGTATTTTTTTCATTTTCTGAAACGGGAAGGGCAAAAATGCTAAGATATTGAAATTAAGGGTTGCTCGATATACTGCGTTGCCAATTACCTTGCAAATTTTGCCTCGTCTTCTCGTTTTCTCTTCTTCCTTTGTTTGGGAATCCAAGAAACTTACATTCTTGTTTTTTGACATGTAATTACATCAATCTTAATTTTTCCAAACCTCCGCATACAAAGTGTTCGATGAAATCCCTCAATACTTTTTTCGTTCACATTATTAGAAGAGGATTGGACGCTCACCTCTCCGTTTATGTTTGGCATAAATCTGCCTAAGAGTTGAAACCTTTTTCTGCACGAATTACAGTTGAAATGATCCTGTTGTTTTTTCGTATTGATGATGATTTATCTGGCAGCCAAGAAATGTGGTGCATCCTTGCCATCTTGAAATGCTTTCAGATTGATGAAACACGACCCATACATAGCAAGTCAAGCAATGTGTTCATCTTACTTGGAACATGCACGCTGCTTTAACAAGTCGTAAGTTTTAATGTTTCAGCGCATAAGACAATGCTTGACAATGGTTATTGATCGAAGACAAGTACTTATGATTTTGAACTATGGAGTGCTTGCGACAAGTTGGTCATACTAGTGCAACACTTGTTGAATCAGGGAACATGATTTTTCATCAAGGAGATGAGATCATCTGATAACGTTTTGATTTCCCTACAAATACATATCTCCCTGGCATGAAATTAGGTGGCTTGGCTTGCATAAAAATCAGCCAAGAAGCCAGTTTCTTGTGTCGCCTTGTTGCTGTCTGGAAGAGGGATAGCAGCCACAGGGCCATTGAATTCAATTCCAAGAACTCGTTTAAAAGTTCCAATCTCAGCTATGGGACATTTCATGGTAATTGGCAATAGCCTCAACAGGGCATCTTCATGTGCTGGCTTTACCTAACCTAGTAAGCCTTTTCATTTCTTATAACAAGTCAATTGGTTGATACATTCTCTGGTCCAGGATTAACAAGCACCCTCAATCTTTAGAATGAGTTAAGATTGTACAAGTGATTTGAATGAGTTAACATGTTGTCTAACTTCATCACCAAAGTAAGAGTCGATGTCAGAGTAAAACAGAGCTGTGTTTCTATTTTGAAAAATTTCACATATAGCCCGGATTCCAAGCAATAATTATTTCTTAGGTAGTCACTTAGAAATCTCTGAATCAATCCAAGACAAGATAAGAAGAATAGAAATGTACGTGCCTGCCACTTTATGTTGAGGTAGAGGCAACAAGTTATTTGAGGTCTCAGGTTTCAGTCTCACAAAACTTGCAGAATTTTAGTTTTGCTTTATTGATCTGTTCTTCATTTGAACATCTCCAGTTTTCATATACATAAAAGAATACAGTGAACAGGACATTAGAAATGACTTAATTATGTAGTACATTATGTTTTCGCTTCTTCTCTCAACTTGTTTCAAACCAAAACTTAACTTCACATTGTTGTTTAATAGGTTAAATAGAAGTAAACGTATTTTCTTTTCCTAAGGAAAAAAAAAAAAGGTTAAAAAGTTAAAATTTCGTGACCGGTCAATGGTGTAACGAGATCATGGTCATCCCGTTAAATGATGGACCCACAAGTCCATTGATCCATCTTGACACCTCTCATTCAAATGCAATTTAACTTTAAAATTTATTTTATCGAATAATTTGAGTATTCAATATATTAATCAATACTGTTACTTTCCATATAATATGATCCAAAAATGAAATACAGAGAATAAATTAAAGTAAGGAATGACATTGTATTTTTCCATGACTAAACTCAAAATCAAAATTCGGTTGTTTCACTCACTAAGAAACACAATGCTTTGGACATTCTTTTAAGTAGATATATAGCTTGGCCAACAACAATCTATAGATTCACACTTTCAGAAATAGATATATGGATAAATTAGACTTAAAGTAGAAAGGCAATACAAGGTACGATTAATTAAGAGATACTTAAGTAATAGATTAATTAGGACTTTATATACTTATAACATAATTAGTTGTACTAATTTGATTAGCATGATTAGGTGGTGCTCTTGCATGGAAATTGGAAGCATCTCCTAAAGAGAGGAATCGAATCAGTCCCCCTTTCTTTTTGCTTTTTCACAGTTCGCAACAGCTCTCTTTAACACTCCCCAAGAAAATGGTGGGTGATATATCATTTACTCATGCATATCTTAATTAGGGTTTCCCTTTTTTTCCATTTTCATAATTAATATATATTTCTATGTTTCTTGGAGAATGGTATCGCTTCAACCTCTTTACACCTAGATTATACACATATATATAGATAGAGAGAGAAAGTGAAGAGAGAGAGAGAGAGAGAGAGAGAGAGAGAGAGAGAGAGAGAGAGATTCAAACATAGTATATATAATTAAAGATCATTAGGGAAAAGAAAATGTGACAGCAAAAAAGCCATAGCAGTGTATAGAGGGGAAAAAGAAAAGATAATAAAAGAAAAGATGGTCAAATTGAACCTCGAAGACTACTTCAATTCTATTCCATCATCAGCTTCGACTATCTTTATCGAAACTCTACCATTTTCACTTTCTTTCATTTTGAACATCTCGAACATTAATTATAATTACTTTTTTCTAATAACATATTAACTATTTTTTTAGCTTGTTCATTAAGTTATAATTAAAAATTGTTTAAATAAACATAGCCATAGCAAACATCGTTCTCGGGAGTTCCAGCCATGCAACTTCAGCTTCGATTTCAGCTTCAAATGGATATGGTAGATTTATTGAAATCTGACACGCACGAGTGGACAACCTGCATTCTATCATTGCAAAACATTTATTTTAATTCATTTCTTAATTCATACATAGTATAAATTAATAATGTATGGCCATAACACATAATGATGAAATTCTCTCATTGAAGTGAGGGGAGCTTTTAACAATAAATTGACATAAAATAACATTAATCTGCACCACCACCATATCATTCAAGCCACTATATAGTTTCATTTTCTTCATGTATTGATTTTTTGGAGTAAATATTTCTTATGGCCTGTCATAACTCATAAAATAAAGTGAAAGAGACCAAAACATTAATAAAGCAGGTTAAGTTGTTGCCCCTATATGTAATGAAATGACAAATTAGTCCTAAAATTAGTGATGGTCCAAAGTGTTTGTGATATATAATAAAGTATCTGCACTGTACAAGCACACATTTGACTTGCCATAGTACAACTCAAGCTAAAAGTACGAGACAAGAATATTCAAAAGAAATTAAAGAAAAGGAATCACAATTTTTAACCTACATAGTGACTTGCTGGAGAGTGGGTCACAAAACATGGTTGGCCTCCTAAGTAATTTTAAGATAAGTGTTAATGTTGGATTTTCCAACAATATTAATTTTCCTTTTTCATATTATCCTAAATTCAAATTTGATTTTAATTGGATTTTAAAATTGGATAAGATTTATTTGATAAGATTTGGAAAAGGTTTTAATTCTCTCACTTAAAGATTTGACTTGGCAAATCACGTGTTGAATAATTTGAATCTCAAACTTGACTAACAAATCTTCCTAAGTTTTAGGAAGTTTGTTGTGTGTTCTCTTTGTGATAGGATTTAAGGAGATTCATGAAGATCAAACACGTTCCACTTAAAGAGTAGAGAAAAACGTGAGGAATATCAAATCAAGAGATCAAGAAGTGGAGTTGAAGAAGTCCAAGATAGTTGAAGAAGATGAAGAACAAGTCCACTACATATTGCCCTTCATGCACGATAGAACATGGGAGATCATGGAGTGATGGAGATCATGGAGCACTCCAAGATCATGGAAGTGGACTCTACACCATGTGTACTCCAAGGTCTATAAATAGATGAAGCTGCTGAAGATCAAGGATACATAGAATCGAGAGCTTAAGCAGTCTAGTATAGGCAATACACTGGTGTTACGAGTTGTGTTGTTCACACCGTAGGCAACATCGTTTTTCTTGTGTCATAGAGTTTGCATACTCTTGACTTTTAGTATAGGTGTTCTTCGGAGTGTTCAACTGAGATAGTTTGTATACGTCCCTAGGTTTCACATACATCACATAGGACGTATTGAGTCGTTTGTTCGAAAGAGTCTCTTTTAGAGATCTTTCTTTCTCCTTTGTACACATACACATATTCAATAAAGGAGTTTTCGCCCTGAAGGCATTCCACGAGTATTTGTATACTCGTGGATATATCGTTTGTGTTCTGCAACTTTCAATTCGATCTATTTTTCCGCTGTGTGTTACGCTGGTGTTGTCGACACCGCCGACAACACCGTGTACTTTGATTGGGACAACTTTGTTTTTGTTTTTGCAGATCCACGTAGGACTTTCACGTGGTATCAGAGCCATCACTTGACATACTAAGTGGTGGATCTAGCCATGCAGGACGCGGACTATTGCAATCCAAACTTTGGACGCCTTCCAATTTTGGATGGCTCCAACTATGCTTATTGGAAGATTCGTGTTCGATCGAAGATCAAGTCCATAGATGCACGTGCTTGGACTGCCGTTTTGGAGGGCTACACTGCTCCTATGAAGGAAGTCCATGGTGAAATGGTCCTCAAACCTCAAACCGAGTGGACAATCGATGAGATCCACAATGCCAACTTCAATGAAAAGGCCATCAATGTCATTTTCGAAACGGTGGACTATAAGGTGTTTCGATTGATCCAAAATGCTGCCCATGCCAAGGATGCTTGGGATACTCTCCAGAAGCATTTTGAAGGTGCAAAGTGTGTTCGTGAGGCTCGGTTGCGGCTGATTATGTCCAAGTTCGAGAATATGCGCATGGAGGAGAATGAAGACATTGGAACCTACTTTGAGAGGCTCCGGGACATCTCGAATCAAGCCCAAATGCTTGAAGAACCAATTGGACGCAAGCAACTCGTGTCTAAGGCGATTCGAACGCTGCCACCAAGGTTCAACATCAAGGTATCCGCCATTGAGGAAGTCCATAATCTTTCAATAATGGACTTTGATACACTTCAAAGTATTCTTCAAACTTTTGAGCTCAACCTTCAAAGCCAAATGGAAGCGGGCTACAAGACTAAAACCATAGCCTTGCAAGCTCAAGACAATGAAGAATCTGGAGAAGATGATGAACCATTGGAGGAAGTCACCGAGGGGCAGAATGTAGCCATGTTGACGAAGAAATTCAACACCATGGTGAGAAAGTTCAACAAGGAGAAGCCTCGTTCGAAAGGGAAGGAACCATTCAATCGATCCAATGATAGATCCCAATGGAAGCCAACTGGATCATCCTCTCAGTCCAAACGTCAGCCTAAGAAGACATCTTCAGATCATGGATGGAATGATCCCAAACATCTCGATACCATCCAATGTAGAGCTTGTTCGGGTTGGGGTCATTATGCGAATGAATGTGCCAACACCTTGAGGAAGTATGGTCTGAAAAATCACTGGGTATCCATGAGTGACGATGAGGATGATGAGGAAGTTGAAACTGAAAGTTCCACAGCCCTGTTTGCAAAAATCGCTACTGGTGTTACCGACGGTGTTGCCAACACCGGTGTCATGACACCGCAGACAACACCGCAGACAACACCACAGAGGTATGAACTGTTTGACTTTGCTAACATAACCTGTCTTAATGTTGTTTGTGATGATACAGATTCACTTGCTGGAGATGACTTAGATAAAGATGAAGCCATTGAAGAACTTCATGGTCTTTATAACTCCTTGCTTAAGGAATGGAAAAAGCAATGCAAGCTAGTCGAAATTGTTTCCAAGGAAAAGGAAGCCATATCCAAGGAAAAGGAAGCTTTATCTAAGGAGAATGATGTGCTGAAAAACTCAGTTGCTAAGCTGGAAACCGCTCTCACCAAGAAGGACATAGAACTTGGAAAGGTGCAATTCAAGCTTGAAGAGACGGAATCCTTAATTGCAAAATGGAACTCAAGTTCTACCAAGGCAAGTGAAATCATGGGATCAGGTAATTCAACAAAATCAGGTATTGGATCAAGTAAAACTGTTGATAATGTTTTTCCAAACCTTTTTGTCGATTCACATGCTAAGATCAACTTTGTGAAAGAAAAATCAAAAGAGTCCATAAAATCCAACGGTTCAGGTCATAGGAAAAGAAAATATGTTTGTCATTACTGTTTTCAACCTGGACATATAAGACCATATTGTCGAAAACTGAAAAATGATCGAGCAAATGGTCTGGTGTTACCTCCGGTGTCACGCAACACCGCCCGCAACACCACTGTTGGACAGAAAGTTTGGGTTCCTAAACAAACTGCACAAGTCTGCCAAGTTGTTTTTACTGCTCTTAAGTCTAACATTTCAGGTTCTTGGTACTTTGATAGTGGTTGCTCACGCCACATGACGGGCACTAAAGAATACTTGTGTAATTTTGTGCCTATTACCGAAGGATCCGTTACTTATGGAGGAGGCGCTAAGGGTAGAATCATTGGCAAAGGAACTCTTAATCTACCAGGTTTTCCCAGGTTGTCTAATGTGTTTTTAGTAGAAGGTCTTATGGCTAATTTAATTAGCATAAGTCAATTATGTGATGACAATCTTGAGGTAAAATTTACTAAGGATTCTTGTGAAGTTTTTGATAAGTCTAACATGTGTATCATGACAGGTACAAGATCTCATGACAATTGTTATCTTGTTGGAGAAAATATCACATGTAACAAGGCTAAGTTTGATGACACGATTTTGTGGCATCAAAAATTAGGCCATGTGAATTTTCGAACTCTCCAAAAGTTGATGAAGTTTGAGGCTGTACAAGGACTGCCAAGCCTCAATCACAATGGTAAGATAGTGTGTGGAGACTGCCTTAAAGGTAAACAGACCCGTGTTCCCCACAGTGTTACATCACACCACGGACAACACCAAGGTACTGTTCATTGTTTTCAACTTTTACACATGGATTTAATGGGACCAGTTGAAGTTGAAAGTCTTGGAGGAAAGAGGTATTCCTATGTGATTGTTGATGATTTTTCCCGATATACTTGGATTTTCTTTTTACGTGAAAAATCGGATACGTTTTCTCAATTTAAGATTTTGTACACTAGGATTAAGACCTCATTTTCTTCTAAAATTTTGAGCATTAGGTCTGACCATGGTAAGGAATTTGAACACAAATTGTTTTCTGATTTTTGTGAAAAGAAAGGCATTGAACACCAATTTTCGGCTCCTAAAACTCCTCAACAAAACGGAGTTGCGGAAAGGAAAAATCGAACTTTGCAAGAAATGGCTTGTGTCATGCTTAGTTCTAAGAACCTCTCACGACGTTTTTGGGCTGAAGCATTGAATACGGCTTGCTATATTGGCAATCGAGTCTTTTTAAGACCGGGTAGCAAAATGACCCCTTACGAAATTTTGAAAGGGAAAAAGCCTAATCTTAAACATTTTCATGTTTTTGGGTGTCTTTGCTACATTTTGAATGATAGAGATAATCTTGCTAAGTTTGATGCAAAAAGTGACAAAGCCGTGTTTCTTGGATATTCTTTGAATAGTCATGCTTATCGTGTTTTTAACTTAAGATCTAGGACTATTCAAGAATCAGTTAATGTTGTGTTTGATGACTTCTCTGATCTTACAGGTAAATCTTATGAAGATGCCGTGACTGATCTAGTTGAAATTCCAGTAATTCATGAAACTGGAAATACTGATGTTGCCCCCAGTGTTGTGACACCAGCGGCAACACCAGTGACAACATCGGCAGAACCTGAATCCGATGAAAGTGATGATGATCTACCTGATCAAGTTCGAAGAGATCTACCTGCTCGGATCAGAAAAAATCACCCTACCACTCAGGTGATAGGGGGAGTAAACGATGGTGTTCGAACTCGTAGAAAAGACCCCGTGAATTACAAGGAAATGGTAAGACATGTGTGTATGTCAACCACATTTTCAGAGGTAAAATTCTACTGTTGTCTCTCCAATTGAACCCAAAAATGTCTCTGAAGCTTTAAAAGATAATTTTTGGATACAAGCAATGCAAGAGGAACTTGAACAATTTACTAGAAATGATGTTTGGTTTCTTGTTCCTAGACCATCCGATACTAATGTGATTGGAACTAAATGGATTTTTAAAAATAAATCGGATGAGTCGGGGAACATTGTAAGAAACAAAGCACGACTTGTAGCACAAGGGTACACACAAGTCGAAGGCATCGATTATGATGAGACCTTCGCACCCGTTGCTCGAATTGAATCGATTAGGTTAGTTCTTGCAATTGCTTGTTATTTGAAAATTACCCTTTATCAAATGGATGTAAAAGGAGCATTTTTGAATGGGTTTTTAGATAAGGAAGTGTTTGTTGAACAACCAAAAGGTTTTGAAGATCCTTATCAACCTCATTATGTCTACAAACTCAAGAAGGCATTGTATGGATTAAAACAAGCTCCTAGAGCTTGGTATGGTCGATTGACCTCTTTCCTACTTGAGTTTGGATTCATTCGAGGCATGGCCGATCGTACTCTCTTTGTTAAGAGAACTGATCGTAATTGTATGATAGCTCAAATTTATGTTGATGATATTGTATTTGGATCTACTTACTTTCTAGGCTTGCAGGTTAAGCAATCAAAGGAAGGAATTTTCATTTCTCAAAGCAAGTATGCCAAAAATTTGGTATCTCGCTTTGGTTTAGAAAATTCTAAGCCTATGAGAACCCCCATGGGTTCGACCCAAAAGCTGTCGAAAGACAGTGTTGCCGATGGTGTTGACAACACCCTTTATAGATCGATGATCGGCAGTTTGCTCTACTTGACTGCTAGCCGCCCGGATATAATGTATAGTGTTGGTGTCTGTGCACGTTACCAATCTGACCCTAAAATCTCGCATCTTCAAGCAGTGAAGCGTATCATAAGGTATGTTTCCGGTTCGATAGATTTAGGTATTTGGTATACTAAGGACACTAATCTTAATTTGGTGGGTTTTAGTGATTCTGATTGGGCTGGAGATGTAGATGATAGGAAGAGTACTAGTGGTGGTTGTTTCTACTTAGGCAATAACTTAGTATCTTGGCATAGTAGAAAACAAAATTGTGTTTCTTTATCCACCGCCGAATCCGAATACGTAGCCGCCGGGAGTGCGTGTACTCAACTTGTGTGGTTGAAACAAATGCTTGATGATTATGGTTTTGAAAATGAATCTTTGAGCCTATTTTGTGATAATTCGAGTGCGATTAATATTTCCAAAAATCCAGTTCAACATTCTCGAACTAAACACATAGATATTAGGCATCACTTCATTCGAGATTTAGTTGAAAAAGGGTTAATCCAACTTGATTATGTATCCACTGAAAACCAAATAGCAGATATATTTACAAAAGCCTTAGATTTAGAGAGATTTTCTTCATTAAAGAAGTCTCTCGGATTGTGCATTGTTTGAATGTGCATGCTGTTTTTGCGGGTGTTACCGTTCATGTTGCTCACACCACTCTTAACACCCTTAGAATAATTTTTTATTTTTAGGCTTTCTAGGCATATGTATGCTTGTTTGTATCTGAACAGTGTGTTCCTTATGTGAAAACACTTGCTTGGACACCTATTTTGGTAAAGGCTCATATTCTATAGTGCACTTTTGTTCGAAAAATTGATATAAGTCACGAAGCACTTGGAGCACGGCGCTCGCTACGACGATGCTTTTCAGGCAGCCTAGTGACTATGCTTAAATGCGTTGTGTGACCTCACTGAGTAACTCGGGGCACGGCGTTCGCTGCGACGATGCTTCCTTGTCAAAAGGTGTAGGAGATACCACAACCAAATCGAAAAGAACTTGATCTCACAACCGAGTAACTAGAAGCATGGCGCTCGCTACGACAGTGCTCTCTTTTCAAAAGGTTGGTTGAGATTAGGTATGTGTGAATTAATTTCGTGTGCACAAAAGAAAAATTTTTTTCAAGAGCCAAAAATTTTGTATGGTGTCATCGCAGTGTTACGTAACATCAGGGACAACACCAGTCAGTTACATTGTGTGCGATTTTTGTGGGATTTAAATTTTATGCATCCCTAGGTATCTGCATTTAATCTTTATAATATATAGTGGATATATTTGATTTTTGGATAATCCAATTTCAAATTTAAAATTCGAATTTTGTGATTCCTAATTTTGTGCAAAATTGTTGAGATTTTTTATCTTCCATTCATATCTATTCAAAATCTCTTGATTTTATCTAAAATTTGAAAAGGCTCAAATATTTGTTTAAATACTGAAATCAGGCATGAGTCTCTTCCACTTCACACTTTTTGCACTCTCTCTCTCTCTCTCTCTTCTACTCTCACATTCTCTCTCCTGAAATCGATCCCCTTCTTCTCAAATTTCAAAAGCCCTAATTTTCTTTTCTTCCCAAATTCTCTCCAATGGCTGATTCATCCATTCCCCCTGCCGTCCTTGAACTGTTGGAGAAGCTCAAGCAGTCATATCCTGCTTTGCTTGCTCCACCTCCTGCAGCGGTGTCATCGGCCGATGTGGCCGACACTGGCGCAACACCACCTGCTGCCTCTCCCACTCCTTCTGTTCGCACCTCTTCCAAGGCTAAGGCTAAGAGTGCGAAGACTCCTAAGGCTGGTGGCTCTTCTTCCCAGCCTTCCCAAGTGCCATCGGGCGTCGCCTCAGACCCCGTCGATGTGGAGGAGTTCCAGCCCTCCAATCGACCACTGAATGAAAGGCAGAGACGCTCTCAGCGTCTCCGGGCTGCCGGAAAAGTGACCCCTGAGTTTGTGGTCAAAAAGAGGAAGAGGCCCATTCCCTCTTCAGCCCCTGCTCCTGCCGTTTCTGAGCCGGAAATTTCAGCACCGGCGTCGGCCAAGTCTTCGAGTTCGATGGAACTTGATGATGAATCCGACAAGGATTTTGCCCCCACTGCTGCCTCCGAGACCGATGAGGAATTGGAGAACACCCTCTCTGAGGTGATGCTGAAGCTAAAATCATCCGGTGTCAAGCGCGGTGTTGCCAACATCAGGGCAACACCTTCGGAAAAGGGAAAAGCTCCAGTCGACTCTTCCACCCCTGCCGAGAACGCTGATGACATCCCTGCCTTCCAGCCTCAGGGCTCTCCCCTTCAGGTTTCCAAGGCCTATTCTACTACATTTTACTCTCGCCCTTCATCTAGTGTTTGGAATGCTATGTGCCAAAAACCTTTTATTTCCGAACGTTCTCTGCACTTAGATTCTTTTGCTAGGTTAGGACTTGTAGATTTTCTGAGGGTCAGGGGTCTCTTACACTGTGTTACCAACATCCCTTCGTATTGCCCTACTTTGATTTATGAATTTTTTGGGAACTTGCATAAAAATTTGTGTGATCCTAACCATCATCACTTCGGGGTAGTATATGTAAGGGGGAGTGTCTATTCGTTCTTGTCAAAAGATATAAATGCTGTGTTTGAACTCCCTGACATTGTTGAGGATGCTCCTCTGCCCACTCTTGATGTTGTAGCCTCAGAAATTACGGGGGGGAAGGTCCTGTCTTGGTCTAGAAAATTTCCTGCTTCTTCTCTTACTTCTCTTTATGCTGTGTTACACAAAGTTTGTGTACACAATTGGCTTCCATCTTCGAATTCTACTGTGGTCACTGAGGAGCAAGCTAACTTGCTGTATAGGATAGTGTTGAGGGTTCCCTTCAATTTTGGGAGGTTAATTTTGCAAAACCTTAGTCGGTTCGCTGAAAAATTTTCCTCCTCCTCGACCTATTTGATCTATCCTTCGTTAATCTCAGCTGTCCTACGCTTCCAAGGCCTCACATTGTCCACACTTGAGAGCCTTGTCCCTCCTCAGCCACCACTCACCATTGCCAAGGCCCTTCTTCAAGGGAATCGCGTCTGTGATCTACCACTCGCTCCTGGTGTTGCCCCTCATGTTGGCAACACCAGTCACAACACTGGCGCCTCTCTTCTTGCACAGTTGACTACTCAGCGCCGATCTCTCTCTGAGCACATTGATGGACTGATCCGAATCAGGGACAATCTAGATGCCCTTATTTCAGCTCAAAAAGGGGGAGATGGTGAAGGGGCCGAAGCCGAAGGAGCCGACGGTGAAGATGAAGATTGAAGATGTTAGGAGTTTGTTGCTGGAGTTATTTTCTTTTGATTTGGAGTATTGGATATTTTTTAATTTCTGTTTATTTTTAGTTTAGCTTGTTAAAACATTGATCTTTGCATATTTGTTCTTGATTAATTAATGGTGATTATGTTTGCTTGTTTAAAATTCGTATATCACTGTTTTTAGTCTTGATGATTGATGTCTTGCAGGTTTGAGGGGGAGTTTTTAATTAAGGGGGAGAAATTCGAATTAAGGGAGAGAAAATTAATTTGATTTAGGTTTTGAGCTGAAAAAGCAAAATAGGGGGAGATTGTTAATGTTGGATTTTCCAACAATATTAATTTTCCTTTTTCATATTATCCTAAATTCAAATTTGATTTTAATTGGATTTTAAAATTGGATAAGATTTATTTGATAAGATTTGGAAAAGGTTTTAATTCTCTCACTTAAAGATTTGACTTGGCAAATCACGTGTTGAATAATTTGAATCTCAAACTTGACTAACAAATCTTCCTAAGTTTTAGGAAGTTTGTTGTGTGTTCTCTTTGTGATAGGATTTAAGGAGATTCATGAAGATCAAACACGTTCCACTTAAAGAGTAGAGAAAAACGTGAGGAATATCAAATCAAGAGATCAAGAAGTGGAGTTGAAGAAGTCCAAGATAGTTGAAGAAGATGAAGAACAAGTCCACTACATATTGCCCTTCATGCACGATAGAACATGGGAGATCATGGAGTGATGGAGATCATGGAGCACTCCAAGATCATGGAAGTGGACTCTACACCATGTGTACTCCAAGGTCTATAAATAGATGAAGCTGCTGAAGATCAAGGATACATAGAATCGAGAGCTTAAGCAGTCTAGTATAGGCAATACACTGGTGTTACGAGTTGTGTTGTTCACACCGTAGGCAACATCGTTTTTCTTGTGTCATAGAGTTTGCATACTCTTGACTTTTAGTATAGGTGTTCTTCGGAGTGTTCAACTGAGATAGTTTGTATACGTCCCTAGGTTTCACATACATCACATAGGACGTATTGAGTCGTTTGTTCGAAAGAGTCTCTTTTAGAGATCTTTCTTTCTCCTTTGTACACATACACATATTCAATAAAGGAGTTTTCGCCCTGAAGGCATTCCACGAGTATTTGTATACTCGTGGATATATCGTTTGTGTTCTGCAACTTTCAATTCGATCTATTTTTCCGCTGTGTGTTACGCTGGTGTTGTCGACACCGCCGACAACACCGTGTACTTTGATTGGGACAACTTTGTTTTTGTTTTTGCAGATCCACGTAGGACTTTCAATAAGAATAAGAAATGGGGTCATTGTTAAAGAACATTTTATATGCATAGAATATTCAATATGTCTGGAATTAAAATATACTACTCTCTCTAATATTGTTCTTTCTTATCCATATTCCCTTTCAACAATGAGTAACGTTTGTGTTTGGGAAACAGTTGCATGATAAATGATGTTATAGTTGTAAATCATGATAGAGATTAGTAGTGTGGGATCGAATCCTATGAGATTTAAAAAAAAAAAAAGTAGCTTAGAAATGAATTTTACATCTTCGTTGTATTGATATATTTCCATGTGCAAAATCTTAGCTATAAGTTGGCGTAAAGTTTCGTGAGGCATCTCATTTGTTAATTTGAGTCTAAGAATCTTTCCTTCTATTGTATTTTGATTGTTCTCTAAGGTTCTTGCCTAAATTGAGCATTTGGCCTTTGAGGGTATTATTGAGAAACCTCCTCACAATATATTGAAGATACTATACATGACTAATTCATATTTTCTATATTGATCAAGTTGTAAAGTTAAAACCGGACAAAAAAATCATGTTAAATAAAAATTATAGAGAATGCATGCCACAACGTGGAAATATAGACCGGATTCAAATTCAATTGAAAAAAAAAAAAAAGAAGGTACTGTTGGAATGGAAGCAAAGATGGAATTAGTTGGACGGTGATTAAGTTGGGAAAAAAAAAAAAAAAGTCCAATCAAATCAAATATAGGCTTAAAAGCAAATGTGAGGAAATATTTGGGCTCTTTAGAATTGTCTGAAAATACATTATAATAACAACAAATGCAGCAACATTCTCTTTTGTCTTTAATTTTAGTTCAATAAGTAGGCAAGTCATGAAGAATATTTGAAAAGGAACCCATCTCCCGAGGCCACTATCCCAGTATATAAACCTTCTTCACCATCACCATTTTCCCTCATCAATCCTCTCTCTCCCTCTCTCCCTCTCTCCCTCCCAACATTAATCTCTCAATTTACAAGGGTATGATTCCATTTAATTTCATATATACATATATATATATATCCTGTTTATACGTGTTAATTAATTTCTTGATAGGTAGGTTAATATTTGTGACCAAAAACTAATTAGTTAATGATGATGATCAGGGAAAAATGAACAGGCCGGGAGATTGGAACTGCAGATCATGCCAGCACCTCAACTTTCAGAGGAGGGACTCGTGTCAGCGATGCGGCGACCCGAGGCCCGGTGAGAGAGCCGATTTTGGGAGCTTCGGTGGAAGAGGAGGAGCTGGGCCCACCTTTGGGTTTACGGGCCCGGATGTCAGGCCCGGTGACTGGTACTGCTCTGTCGCTAACTGCGGGGCCCACAACTTCGCCAGTCGCTCCAGCTGCTTCAAGTGCGGTGCCCTCAAGGATGACAATGGCGGCGCCGCCACCACCTTCGATACCGACATCTCACGCGCCCGCGGCTTTGGATTCGCCCTCGGCGGCGGCGGCGGCGGCGGAGGCGGCCGCTCCGGCTGGAAATCTGGTGACTGGATTTGCACCAGGTAAGAAAATACAGGAAATTTGATAGTCACTTCTGTGTCTACGTGTGATTTTATATGTTGCATGTAACAACAGTAGAACATGAACTTTAATTTTGGTAATGGATAGAATGAACTAATCTCTCTTTTTCCTTTTTTTTTTTATTGATATACTACATCCGTTTCAAAATAAATGACGTTTTAGCAACTAAAATTTATCTTAAAATAATTATCGTTTTCGTATTCCAAATCATATTTACATGCAATATACCAAATATGCCCCTATTTACTCACCTTAAATTAAATGTGTTAAAGAGATAAAAGTTCTTCATTAATTAAACTTAAATAGGGGTAGATTGGACTTTTTATCACATTTCTTAATTTATGTGCAGAAGGCTAAAATATCATTTATTTTGGATAGAGGTAGTAATTAATTAGTCGTGTGATGGAACAGGTCGGGCTGCAATGAGCACAACTTTGCGAGCAGGATGGAGTGCTTCCGGTGCAATGCGCCAAGGGAATCCAGTAGCAAATCGTCTTTTTAATGCATCGAAATTCGATCTCCATTTTTGGGTAAAAAAAAAAAAAGGAAAGATAAAAACAATATTTGATCTTGATTAAATTTCATGAGGGCTGATTTGTTGATTTTTATGCAGGTCGCAAATCAAAGTTGACGAAGAGAGAATCAAGATTTGGACATGACCACGTGCTCGAAAGAACGAGGATGACTGTGTTTGTTTTAGTAGCTACCTTGAATTCCCTGTTTAATTTCCAATTTTATCCTTCTTTTTCTTTTTTATATATTTCAGTTTCCATTTTGAAAAGTAGGGAGCATTAGGTCAATTCATGTTAAGTAGAGGCGAGTCTTTCATTAATCAGCTTTGATTATTAGTAGTATTTGGAGATATTAATTACTGCCTTGTACTTTCTTTCTGTTTCCATATCTAATTATTATTCATGTGTGCCCAGCATTAATTTTATTAAGAATACGATTCTAAATCTTTTGAAAGTTGTGATAAATTCTTTTTTTTTTTTATGATAAATCAAATTTTAAATTTACGCTCTACTAATTTTGTGCAAAAAAAAGGTCTTTCAAATTTATAATATGATATGTTGTATTGCTATATTAAAGGTCCTACAAGACAAATATCTCATTCAGAATTACTAGCTAATTACATGAGGCATGATGCTGTGTAAATAGAATTTTCCATTTTTGTCTCTCACACTTCCAATGATACACTCCATTATATATCTAAGAGGAAGACAAGATTTGTCTTAAATTATCATATTATAGATAACTTTCATTAAATTTGTTAATTTTTTTTGATGATTTTCTAGCGAATTCATACCCACAAGCGGCGCTTGTAATTTCTCAGATATAATAGTATTAAATATTTAAACTCTGGGTGAGTTTTACTTTAAATTTAAATATCCTTCTCAATTTCAAAATAAAATAAAACAAATTACGTAAGACCTCATGATTAATATTATTATCCAGGAGATGGAAAATAATAAATGCATCCAGATACTCGTATCTACTCGAATAATAAAACATATTGATCATTTTGGTTTATGAACATCGTCGATCCATAATTTGTTCTTAAAAGAAAAATATTTAACATATGCCAATGGGCATAATTGAATCTTTAATTTACTAAAACAGCGTACATTCTAACTTTATTAGATGTTTTTAACACTTATACAGTGATAACATCAAAATCATTTACTTGTATAGTTAGCATAGAGGATTTGTATTAATAGATGGATTTAGATAATGAATTAATTAAAGTTTAAAATATTATATATCTATAATTTTAGTATGTTATATCGTCTAATTAAGTTAACTAAATTGTATATAATTTGATCAATATTATAATATAATTGTTGAACCATTCTTATAATAATATTCTATTTTATTTTATTTTCATTTATTTATATGCTAAAATAAGGAAGTCAAAGTTTCGAAATATAATGCATAGCATACTTTAAACAGATACTAGATATAATCATTCTAAATATAATTCTCATTAATAACTAAACTAAACCATCAAATTAATTGTCTGAACCACTTAAGTAATTTAACATTGATTGCAATTGGTTTTAGCCAGTTTGATTTTGGCATTGTTTATACTGACCTTACCCACTAGCCTCTAATTTAATTATTTGTAGATATTATATGAAAGTCCCAATCAGATTAATTTTAGTTAAAAAGAGAGGAGAGGTGTTCAACAAATCCAAGTTCACATTGGATTCCCAAGCTTTTGAGAAAAATATTCTTTTGAGTTCTTTTGCATTGACCTCCTTATTGGGCATGCTTAAGCAGAGAGAGAGAGAGAGAGAGAGAGAGAGATGGTCAAAAAGTAACCACAAATTGATTAAATGTCTGCTACTAGACTCCATTATTTAGCTTTAAGGAGATTCTTGTCTCCCTTTAAGCAGGCTTTAGCTTTACATTACCTCATCATCTGCTTTGTTTAAATTATATGTAAGTCAGTACCTAGTTTGTATTGTATGCTTGTAAAACATTACATTAGTAACAACAACAAAATATTGATCATGTTATAGTTTGAGTTTTATAGAAAAGAAAAACTTCAACTCTTGTTCAATTTTAATTGTATATATTATTCAGAAAAGTTAGTAGAGACATGCATGCATATAATTAATTATGTGTGCAAATGATTATAGGCTATCAACATACCATGATACATGTCAGTACTCTTGTACAATATTGTAAATATGAGTACTTTATAATTAATGTATGATCCCTCTGCATGACATATTTTTAATGACTATATATGGAGTACTTGGTGAAACATTTTATATATTTTAATTCAATGATTATGATTGTTACAAAGATCATACTTCTTTAGGTGATATTTTTGTATGAAATGAGTTATAGGGTAGTTTTATAGTACACCAGGTGTATTAATACACCAGACTCTCCACTCATTTTCAGCCATCAGATCTGAGATCATTAAGGTCAAAGTCAACTATGGTCTCAGATCTAATGACTGAAAATGATGGAGAGTTTGGTGTATTAATACACCCGGTGTACTAAAGAAGGACCCTGAGTTATAAATAATGCATTCATTTATCTGTATTCATAAATACAAAAACATAATATTTAATTTTTTTTGACATTCTTTATCAGTCGAAAAGGGAAAAAAAGTAAAAGAAATAAGGAAGATATAAAAAAAAGAAAACTCGGTCAATCCGCTTAACATGACACTTCCTCAAGCCCATTAAATGTCACATTCATAAAGTTACCGAACAAGTATATTTTTTTAAAACCTAGATACTCAACATGGATTTTTTTTCTTCCATAGAATTAAATATTATAAAAATATATATTATACGATTTTCACAATAAAAGATTGAAATAAACGAAAACAATAATTGTCACATCAATTCATATAGATTTAATCTCAATAGAAAAGCTCTAAATTTCATGTAGGCAATTGATAAGACTCTTCGTCTTTGAAAGCAGAAATTTTGAACAACTTTAATCATGACTTTAATTAAATGCCCATATGATATGGCCCCAAAAGTTACGAAACATGTGATTTGGAGTAATAAAATGGCTTTGAAATTTTCTTAAATTATCAACTGTGTAGTCAATGATTGCAAAATTTGAGAAAGATTTTTATCCAACAATTTTAAGTGCCAGAAAAAGACTGCTTTTAATTCCTTTCCTTTTATGTTTTCAGAGAGCATAAAGCACAATTAATCAGTTAGTGGGCCAGGCTTACTTCGTGCAATTCTACTTTTAATTGGGCCCAATAAAGCCTACTGCCGCCCATTTAAAGCATTTTGGGCCCTCTTATTTCGTAACCATCTTGGTTTTCTCTTCTGAGTTTGATGCCAATCAAACATGGAGAGTCATGAAGTGTTAAATTTTAAGCAGAAATTATACTAGATAAAGAAAAGAAAAAGAAAATAACATATCTATAGATTGATACTTTTTTCTCAATTCTGTTTATTAAATGATTATTTACTTCCATTTAAATAAAGGTCAACCCTCTTTATGAGAATTGTGATGCACTAGTATATATCGCGTATATGCTTTAACATTGGGTTTGTAAATTTTCGAAAAATTATCAGAATAGATTATTAATTAATTTATTTATCTATTTTGTTAAAGAACATTTGTATGAGATGAGCAATTAAAGTATAATGTGTTAGATCAGACTCGACAAGTGCCCATAAAATTAAGGCCTGCATTGTTCATTGGAATCGAGTAATTTATTGGGCTTAGACCTCAGTTATAGGGTTTATAAAAATTACAGATCTAGGCCCATGGGTCATAATTAGATATCTCCCAAATTTAATCTCTGTAAAACATGAAACTAAGACAAGAACCTGGAATCTGACGGCGAAATTAGGGTTTGGTCTCATGCACTCCACATGATATTCTTTTTATTAAATTTCATTTTAGCAAGCTTCTTATCCTATTTTGCTTTTATATTGTTTTCGTTGTAGCATTCTTGATTATCGCCCTATACATGTAATACAATGGCACATTAGCAATATTTGAAGTTATAATAAAATAAAAAATAAAAGGACTTTTTTCAATGTCATCCATAATTATTAATTAAAGTGAATCTCTTATGAGGCCGTCTCACAAATTTTAATTGCATTATGTGAGAATCCAATCACCCACAAACCAAATCCTACAATTCAAATGTTTATGGGTGATAGACTCCATCTCACTATAACTATCTTGAATCCTACAATTCACATGTTTATGGATGATAGCCTCCGGATCACTATAACTATCTTGAAGCCGTCTTACATGAGTTTTTATGAACTCTCAAATTATCTCTATATTTAACATTTAATCATTACAAATCACATATCAAACAGTGACATAAAAAACCTCAAGATAAAATAACCAATCAAAATCCTAAAAATTGTTCCAACCAGAAAAAGAAAATCTCATGGGTACATTTTCATTTCATAAAACCAAAAGAAAAAAGAAAGAGCATTAATTTAGTCCCAATTATTACAACATGACAGTCATGAAAAGAGATAGTAAAACACACTGGTTCATACATTATAAGTCATCTTAAGAACATATATTAGGAGAACATGGCTAGGTCAGAGAAGATAGCCACATATAATACATACATATGGGATAAGTAATAAAACATGTCCACAAGTTCACAATCTTTCCCAAACATTAACCATCAGATGTTTTTTCAGTTATTTCAAAGCAAATTTAAGGTAGCTTGCTAGAAACGTTCTTGTAGATTGGGCTGCATTGGTTGGACTCGAAAGGCGAAAGGCATCTGATGAGCGTCGTAATCTGCAACACCTTGATGATCATACACACCCTGTGTTTCCAACACATTATCATCCATTGGATCCAGATGAAGCTGCCTCTGTTAAATTCATCATCTTAAAATTGTTACTCAATCAATAAATTGCTCCAAAGTTGAGATGAAGAGACTAACAGAAACAGTTCTATGTTTGTGAACTCATGTGATAGCTGTTTTACCAAGATTATGTCTGATTTCTAAGTAATTGAGTGATGTAGAAACTTGATTGTTTTAACTTACCAGCTTGAATAGGAGGTTCTGATTCTCCTCCTCTATCATTTCATTCTGGGATCATTTGAGAGAATCAAACATTAGTAAATAGTCATTAAGAACGACATAGAGAACATGAATGTGTAACATTAAACATGTTTAATTGAAAACTCAATGAAAATGGTAATATGTTGTTATATATACATGTTTCCTCATCATTCGCACGAACTCCATCTGTCACAATTAAAAAGAAAAGGGAGAAGATGTTAGATACATATTGATTCAGACAACTACATAAACAAATTAGCCAAGAAGAAATAAGAATAGAAATAAGGAAACAACAAATTAAATGGTCTCTCTAAGGACCTGTTTGGCTTTGAGAGTGGTAATTCCATTTTCAAGGGCTTCCTCTAACTCCATCAGGTCTTTGTAATTCAGAGTTGAGATATCTTCTCCTTTCAGATGCCTAAAAATCCAGAAAATAGAAATGTATATATCATCAATTCAAAAAAGGAAGAAAACAAGAACAATTGATCAACAAAAGCAAGAAACCCTTAAATAATAACAATTAGTCAACCTGAGCTGAATCTGCATGCTGTCATTCTCTTTCTTGATTCTGTTGATTTCATTGTCCAAATGCTGTTTTTTTTTGGGGAGGGGGGGGGGGGGAGAGAAAATTAACAAATATTAATATTTTAGTATTAGAATCAGATATATGAAACTGATAAATGGAAAAAAAAAAAAAAAAAGAAGGTAAATCTATCTTTTGAGATAAGCTAGCTTATAAATATTTCAATCAGATAACAAATGTAATCTTGGAACCAACAGTTCAAGAAGGAGTTCATCAAGAGCACCTTCTTTTTGTACAGAAAAAAAAGGGAGTTCTACAACTGGAGCTATTAAGGTACACATACATACATAAATTTTTTCCCTTTCTTGTGCTAAATTCAAATTTTTCTTTCATAAATTTTTGCAACCAAGGGAGAGAGAGAGAATGACAATATTTTACCAGATCTGTCCAAGATGTAACATCTCATTCAGTTTTAAGTGTTCTTGTCATGAAAAAGGTACAAAAATGCTTGGGAATGAGAGACAAGGGTCGAGATTAGATCTAGAGAGAGAGCTTATATACCATATTAAGATCTTCACAAAATTCATGCTTTGAGCCATTTTTGCATATTTTCAGCAAAACCCATGTTCTTTTACTAGGTTATTTCTTCTTACCAGTTAACACCATGAAGGAAATCTTGAGTTCTAGGGTTATATGATGGAATCTCTCTCTCTGTCTCTCTCTCTCTCTCTCTCTCTCTCTCTCTCTCTCTCTCTCTCACACACACACATACGTTGGTGGAGAATATATACCTCATGTTTTGCATCCCATAGCCTCTTTCCAGACAGCTTGTGGTACTGATCCAACATATCAACCAGCCTTGTATGTGAATAAAAGATCATTAACAAAAGCAAAGACAACTATCAAATTCAGAAAACCAACAACCTAATAGAAAAACCTAGTTGTTTACGAAAAGAGCTAAAGAAAAGT
The DNA here is from genome assembly GCA_005771605.1 of Scutellaria baicalensis. NCBI lineage: Eukaryota > Viridiplantae > Streptophyta > Magnoliopsida > Lamiales > Lamiaceae > Scutellaria > Scutellaria baicalensis. The sequence goes on from CM016726.1 coordinate 22,968,584, forward strand.
ACATCAATGGAAATTGTAACAAAAAAAATCACATACGTAGTAGAAGGGCTGCAAAATTCGTGCATCTTGCCAGAGCTAGCAAAGATGATGACAGAAACTTGGGCATCACAAAGAACACTGATCTCTTTAGCCTTCTTCATGATCCCATTTCTTCTTTTTGAATAAGTCACCTGCCTGTTGCTTGAGTTCTCAATCCTCTTGATCTCAATCTTGCCTCTTCCCATATTCTCTCTCTTCCACTTTCTCTCTCTTCCACTACCCTTTAATGTTGAGATTAAAAAAAGACAGGAATTTGAAGGGTGGAGAGAGCTAATGTAATGGCAATTTCCATTGTGGGAATGAGGGACAATGAACTTTCGAAAACCCCAGCAAAAGATGGTACGTTTGTGGGAATATTTTTCTATTGACACAGCCAAGCCAACTGTTAAAATCTTTAATTTTAATTTTAGATTATTTGCTGTTTATTACAACCTACACCTTTAACCTTGGTTGCACCTTGTTGTCTTTTGGTCTCTCTATATCCTTGTAATTAGGTGACGAAATTCGGCAAAATATTGAGTTGTGTACATAGGGTTACTAGGTCTCAGGAATCTTGAATTAGGGTTTCAGTGAATTAAGGTGGAAATAGATCTAGCTAGGGTTAAATCTGATTAGCATGTTTCTTGTGTTCAAATCTTAACCATCAAATCAAATAAAGATCAAAGGTTGCTGGTCAGAGAAGACTGGCTTGTGATGGAAATTTGATGGCCAAAAAGATAAGATGGGACAGGGAAGTGTTTTCAATCTTTCTTAAATCCATACATTCTAACAAGAAAGTGTGTAACCTTGGTGAAAATTCGAGTCAAAATGTCAAGTCCGTTTTGGCTTCCATAATCTTACATATATAATTGCTCTACCTTGTCCGTTTTGACTCTCTCTCTCTCTCTCTCTCCCTCCCTCCCTCCCTACTGCATTCAAGTTTGTTGATGAATGATGATATGATGATCATTTCCAAAATTAAATTTTAGCCCGAAGAATTTTAATGTTGCGATTCAAAATCTAATTAAAAAAAAAAAAAAAGAGTTGATCTTATGGACTCGTGATCAAGAAATTAATAAACCTTAAAACATATTATAAATGATCCATTTAAAGTTTCAACGGATATGGCAAATCGAGTCAATTAAGGTAAATTAAAATTAAAGATTTTGGTTTCGAACTCATCAAACTATAAATGTGTAAGGTTTCTTCAAAAACACAAATTATAAGTAATTGGCGCGTGGGCCTAACAATTTTTAGGTTACTTCTTTCGGTCTGGATGATTTATTGTCCTAATAGGAGGACCAGCCGACCAGGTCGATATGGTGATACTAATACAATTAGATGATTATAAATAATATTCATAATAATAATTGAAGATCTTTAAATAATTAAACATGTCTATTTTATTAACACGTTTTGCTCTTCCTCTTTCAGCCCCCACTTAAATAGGCGTATAGTTATTTTCACATAGAAGTGTAGTTCACATGGTTAAAACATTTGAAGTTCCATTTATACCCGTGATCAGTTTCATTAATTGAGACACACATTGAATTGAACATCTTTTCAAAAAATAAAATATATGGGAAGTTGAAGTGAGGTAATATCAAAGTAAAATAGATAATCTATTAAGGGCATGTATGAAATGAAAAAAAAAAAGACATATTAATATAGCAATAAACATATTTTTTTGGAATGGATAAAAATAGTAATGAGACCTATTATAGTAGAACAGAGGTATTATTTGTTTTCTCTTTCTATAATTAATTCAGACATGTGATTTTTGTAGTATTTTTATGCGTAAATTAAACAAGTTATCTGCGTATGCAACTCAAGATATAATAATGTTGTGATATTACAAAATGATCATATATTGTTATAATTTGATTGATTAGATTTTTTTTTTCTTTTTGGGTATCATCAGCTTTGGAACTTCATCATATAAACGAAGAATAGTTTAAACGGAATGAATATGATCATATTATTTGCAGTACTTACAATTTTTTTTTATATATACAAATATGCATTCAAATAGTTATTTCTTCAAAAAAAAAAAAGTATCAAATAATTTTGAGATAATAAATTCATGAAATCTCGACTTTATAGCTCATACATATTTGGACATTGGCAAAAACTTATGTCTCCCTAGGACACATAGGGGCACGGATTTAGGTTTTATACACATGGTCTTCAAGTGTTGTATATATACTCTTATGGTGTTACGTTTTTTATGTTACACATACTCTACATGTATCACATGTATATAAGAGTAATACCTTCAAATGTTTTTTTTTTCCCTTAAATTTTATATACCTAAAAAAATCTTAATCTTAATGTAACTAATTGCTTTTACTTGAAATCCCTGGAGATGAAGTTGTATGATAGATACTAAGAAAGGATAATAAATGTTGATGTTGTCCCATATCCAACATTGCCGTCTGAGCTTATAATAATATATATCTGCAATTGTCAAATCATTTTACAACTGCTTCTTTTTACATCACATAATTTACTTTAATTACACCTAAGGCAGTAGAAATATCACACCTACTATTATTGAGTTCAATAAATTAATAAGCAACATTGAATACGTATCCAAAAATTGTAGTATTATTAAATAATACATTAAATATTCTGGAATTTCCCTAAATTAAGGCTATTTTTCCTCTTAACACTTTCCATTAAATCAAAAGGAAATTTAAAAAATAAAGTAAATTTACATTATATTCTCACCAAATATACTTCAGAAAAAGGAATCAAAATTTATGTGTTGAGCTTTTTTTATTTTTGTTTTTATCATCAAAGTAGTTCAGACAAAGCATGTCAAGAAACACTAAGACAAAATCTTGAAATTCAGAGAGAGAAAGAGAGAGCTAAATTCCCATGCTAGCATACTATACATTTGACAATGTCAAACACAACAGAGGTAAGTTGTCTCCCTACCTGTATATATATCATATGAACAACAGCATCTGCAGTTTGAATTGGGAGCATTTTACCAGAAACTGAGACAAGGCCAGATTTCCACAATATTATGAACCTCATGCTCTGATCAATAACTCATACAGGTTGCTATTATTATCGCCCTGTACACGTTTCAACATCTCAAAACTCTTGCGACTGCCAAGAAAATCAATCCGCTTGAATTCTACATGACCACGTTCTGTGGTTTCCTTGCTGGAGTACACTGATCTAAGTCGATCAGCATGTCTTGAGTCCGTATGGATGGCAACTTCTATTTCCTCACTTGACATATTCTCCTGGAATCATCGAAGTACTTGAATCATTATCCATTTAAACACTCTTTTTTTGGCATGCATAGTAGGAGAATAAAACTACATATATACCTGGTAAAATTCATAGATGTAATCCAGCACCTGTATACATGTGAACCCATTATTGCTGAAGAATGTCCTTGAACAAGGCCCCATCTCCGAAAACCGATCAACTGGGAACATGATGGTCAGAAAAGGGCCTTTAAATATCAACTCCGACTTCTCACTGCAATTAAATTCAATTAATCAAACACAAGGGAGGTTCTGATTTTGTAGAAGATAGAAAGGTGCAGATATAAGACATAAATAACAAGTCAGAAAAGAGTTTCAGCTAACCTTTCTGTAAGAAGTCGAGCTAAGTTGACAAATGAAGTAAGAGATTCTTTTCCATCTTCTTTTGCATCAAAGAACACAGATGTTCGATCCTCAACACTTGAAGACTCTGTATAAATGGAAGCTGTAGAGGTTGGCTCCGATATTGTCCAGCAAATGGAATCCAAAAGGCTGCCTGGGGTTATTGGACGTATTGGAGTTTGACATGTCTTCAATTACAAGGCAATAGATGACCATGATTAGTTTATCAAAACCCGGACATTAACTATTAATAAACGAAGTGATCATAACCGAGTAATTGTTGTTCATGTATGGATAACAGGCAAAGGAGAAAATGCCTAGCAAAAGAAAGAAGCCATTCTCAATTCTCTAGCATCGTTAAAACACACATTTTAGGCGTCCGACAAACCAAAGTAAAGTGCTTGGACCTAAAAGCAGTATCTTTTTCTAAATTTCTAGTATGGTGAAAAAACCAAGGAGCAAAAAAACAAGTCTTGTGAGAACAAAGTTCACCTGCATTCGGCGGTTCCGGCGTTTTCTGACACCATCTTTAGCTTGGTTCACCTTTACTTGCCTTTCTCCATGACCAACTTTAACAACAGAATTAGGAACATTTCCGAAACAAGTTGGCCGGTTCACTTCCTGAAATGATTCAAGATGCTGATCAATCAAATGTTATTAATTTGACAACTGTATCTAGACTTTCATTGTGCAATAAAGACACTACTTCCAACAACATATATAAATTACTACATCACCATCATGAACCAAGATTCAAGAAAGCTAAATCATCTTTTCATTACTAGTGAATGCTTAACAACTTAGGGTTATCAACTGATTGCAAATGTACTGAGAGACGAAAAGAGCAAGACAAGATAAGGCAATTTATAAAAATTGAAAATGATGCACACCTCCTTAGAGTCACCATGCTGGAAAGTATCAAGCATTGCTCCAGTGTACCTAGCCAAATCGACTGATAAATGGACAAGTCTTTGTAGAGTTTTTTCTTTTGCAGACTTCAGAACCCATAGTGGCTGAGGGGAACAAAAGATGGCATCATGTGATGAAATAAATTTTATAACCCCAACCGAGACATCAAACTATTTGTGCTTGAAAGCTTATTCTTGTTGAAACAAGGAGCACTTAAAACAAATATGCAACATGACAAATGACAAACTTACAGTTATAAGATTACTAGAATGCCCCAAATACTTTTGTATCGATGGCCCTTCACATACAACATGAGTAGCATTGCATCCGACAAACCACTGATCCAGTAAGTTAGCACCTTCAGCAGAGAGAGCCTCGACAACCTAGTAATATATATGACAGAAGTGTTCTAAATACTCAAAAAGTATGTTTATTTTTATGCATAAAAATGCAGGATTATAGTAGGATAACCATCTGAGATTTTCTCTCACCATTGACAGTGGAGAAGAAATGAAGTAATCATTTAGTGTGTCTAAATACAAATCGATTTCTTAGAGATGTACAATCACCATAGATATCCCATCAATTGTTAGATTAAAGAACTAACAGTGCCTAGAAGAAAATCAAATCTACCTTACTGCGAAGTTCTGCTGGTACTTCTTCATCAACATAAAAGGTTTGACCAGACAAGGATGAAGAAGCAGTTTGTCTGCTAGTCCGCCTTTCTGGAAACTGGAAACCAGGAGCTTCAAAGATGTCAGGTTGTTTAGTATTCTTTAGCAAGGCAACAGGAAGACAGGAATTCTCAGCACCAGAATTCTGATCAAGCCTCTTTAAGTCGTTATTTGGGACACCATTATCTCCAATGTTATTGATGTTGTATAGTGTTTCATTCAACCTAACTGAAATAAATTCACTGATTATCATCCCCTGTTGCTCAAATAAAATGTATTCATAAAGCAAATTTCATCCATGAGTCAATGCTGCTCAAATAAAACATATTCATAAAGCATATTGCATCCATGAGTCAAGCTTCATTCATCCCAACATTTCTATATGAACTAAGATATCAATGAAGAGACTTTTAACTCCATAGAAGTGGTGGCAGGTCAGAGCAAAGACCCAATGCAAAGCTGGCAAGCCTAATGTCACACAACTCAATGGGTTAAATCTTGCATGAGTTGATTGGACTACCCTATCCAAGCCCACATTTCTTGTCAAAACTGTTAGCATAATATATTCTATGAGAAAATGCATACATGTAATATAAAATAATCAGCTTTGCACTAAAATCAAAAGGAGGATAATATGTAACTGAAAAACAAGGAAAGGAAAATATTACCATTCCTTCTGACGCTATCCACAAACCAGCCAATTGTTACCAAGGATAGACCATTTGTAGTTCCATGTTTCAAAGCATGCTCAAATTTATGTCCATGACAGCTGTAATAAATGTTAAGGGTAAGAGCATACGAACTGAACAATTGCAGCAACAATTTCCTCAAATATGAACGGAACTAAACCTGTAGTTTGATCAAGAGGGTTAACTTGATTAAATTCAACCAAGTAAAATTCTTGTTTTTAGATCATAACAGCCAAATTATACTAATGATATTAATAATGATACATTGTAGATTAACTTTTATCATAATAACATAATAGCCACATAATTTTCTTTTTCTCCAAGGATATTTGAACCACCAAGTGAGTGCATTGAGAATGAAGATGTGGACTATATTGACCCCCTAATCTCTCTGTAGCTTCCTTGACTTGTTTCCTCATTTCTGCAAAGAAAATAAGAGATTAAAAGATCAAATATATTGAATTATTAATGAAGAAAGACTAATAAAACACATAGAAAATCATTAAATTTTCCTACAAACCTTTTCTGCAGGAAGATCATCTATACTGTAGAGAACTTATAATCCATAAAAAGTTCACTTACTATGGTTTCATATACATATATATGTCCATCCTAGATACTTTCAGATTATTTTTTTGGTTAAAATTTCACGCTAAATCTTTGACAACTACCACGTTGATTAAAGCATTCTTCAATCAAGCCATGCTAATATCCAGCTTAATATCTTACACTCGTATATTTGTTGCTCTAGATTTAATAGTCTGAGAAAAGTAGGATCCCTGAAATATTCACCTACAGCAAACATAGAAAACTAACTACAAATAATCATTTTTATTCACAAGCTCCTACCAACAAGTCCAAAGATGAGAGCACTCACATTATCTTCAAAACCAAGTACATCATTTCAAATTTACATAGTCATACAAGTGTACAGGCTCCCAAACTACAGCAATGCTAGCACCACCAATTACATACAAAATATAATCAAACACATTAACATCATTATAAGTTTTTAATATAATCAGAAACAGTTGTGGCCATACCTTTAGATAGTCCTGTGACACAAATGACAAGCCCAGAAAAAGGTCCCTTGATTTTGGCAACTTTAAATGGAGATTCAGAAACTGAAGGGGCAGAGTTAGCAGGAGACAAGGGCTCCAATGAAAGTGAAGGGATTCCCCTAAATGAGGAAGAAAAATCCAGAAAGTGCCTTGAACACCCTTTGCCAGTTATCACCTCCACTCTCCCTCCCCCAACACTACCACCCATTTTTTCAATCATTCAACAAACTAATGTAATTGAAATCTATCTAGAGATTAAGCTTAATTCTAGAAAAGGGGAATGTTGAAAAAGAAAAGTTATTGAGAGGGAAAATTTGAAGTTCTTGAACATGTAAAGAAGTATTTGAACATTCCTAGTATTGTAGCATATATAAATAAAGGGTCTGTTCTTACTCTTCTTTTCTTCTATTTCTGGAGAAAAAAGTGGGTCAATGCACCATAATTCACAGAGAACACACGCGAAATTCAAAAATCTTGATAAAAATCACACTTTTTCACAAACAGAGAGAAAGGCCAAGAATGGAGGGAAAGAAAAGCAAAAATCTTTACTTTAAAACATCTATGGAATGATGCGATGAAGTGAGAGAAAGTTTGAGGAAGAATATGGGAAGAAACTTTCATGAATTGTGTGTTGATATTCTCTCTACTTCTCCTTTTCCTTTTCTCCTTTTGCTTTTTCTAGGATTCAGAAAAGTATGAATTGGCGTGATTCATAAAGATCACTTTATTTCTTCTTCTTCTTCTCTCTCTCTCTCTCTCTCTCTAATTGCAGAGCAGAAGGCCGACGCCATGGCCGCTTCGCATTAGCGTTTTTCCATTGATTTGAACTGAACTATTACTTTAAACGAACATTCGCTCTGTGTAAATTACTTTTCTACCCTCTACACTCTCCATATTATCCTACTAGTCCTTTTGTGAAACCAATTAAATATGGTTAAAACTGTTTTAAACTAAGTATCATACACGGATTTGTCCAAATATATTTATTATTTCTTACCATATTTATCATTTATTACCTATTTTGATTATTTTACTATAATAAAAAATCTGGAAGTTACTTAAAAAATATTTATTGTATGGAGTAGTATTAAAAATGAGATTTTACATGTATGGAAAGTAAAATTTCCCGATAAAATTATCATATTAACATTTTACAAAAATATTTTGTATTCCATGTATACTTGAACGCATCTTCTTAGGATTGTACTGGCTTTTTTTATTTTGTAATGAAAAAGCACTTGATAATATTGGGGAAAAAAATGTGTTTGAAAAAAAGTTAAATATTTGTAAAAGAGTAGGAAGTACGAGTTATAATGAAATCCACGTTTATTTACTATTTAGCATACAAAGTTAGGGTTTTGGATTCTAATATGAGTAGGATGATAACACCGGAAATTAAAGATCTTACTATTGTAAATTGAATGGCAAATACGGAATAAAAATGTGTAAATAAAAAATGTTTTATGTTATGAATGAATGGTAGATGGACTAAGAAGATGGTGGTCCAAATCTAATGCTTTATATTTCCATATTTATTCTGCTTTGGGATTTGCAATTTCATTACGCAACAACTATTTTACCCATTATAATTATTTCTTGATCAGATTTATTTAAGAAAAACAAATATATATATATATAGTACTGCGCGATTGCGAAATCCATTAATTTCTCACCAAGAGTGTGACAGCTAACCTCCCTTAATTACATCATAATTATGTTGTTATTATTATTATTATTATTATTATTATTATTATTATTATTATTATGTGGGGGCTCTCTACTTCCCCATTTTTATAGCTTCTTAAACGCTGACTTACTATTTATACGGTATATATTTCACCAAGTAGTAGATTACATGTGGTGGAGATCTAAGGTATAAAATACACATTTCGTACCTAAATCCATTGAAGTTATTTATTATATCACATCATCAACATTAATAATTCCTATTCGTTTTAACCAAATTGATAAGGTAGTTCGAAGATGAGAATTATCTGGATTGGAATCATATACCAGAAGTAAAATGAAAAAATAATTGAAGTCATTAGCAATGATTAACACAGGTGTGGTTCATGATAGTGGCGCACCATTATCTGTAATATTCCTTGACCAATCTCCATCAGTATTATTGCATTCTGGGATCTGAAAACACAAAATCTTCTTGTTAAGTACAGTGGACTAAAGTGATAGCTTACCTGCCCAAATTACAAGAAAGAGATTAGGTTATGGTGCATGTCATCATCACCCATATAAATAAATATGAACATAATGAAATCTACAGCAACAGCTGAAGGAATCCACCAAGTGTTAGAATGAACATGGCACTTTCAGACATTCAAACTGGTTCGATAGAAAAAACACAAGGCAGGTTAAAACAACTGAATGAGAGCACAACCATCCAAACAATAAGACTATTACATAACAGCACAAATACAGCAAGTGGACTGTCCTAAAAGAATATGTCCAGTTGATTGACCTGTAGTCACATGTATGTGGTACACTGGAGGAAAGGCTAAAATAATATGCAGGACAAATTCGAGGTCCATCAGCTCGTGTTCAAAAAGCACTTGTGAAGTTACAATGGATGGTGCTCTTCCTCTTGCCAAAACCGAACAGAATGAAATGTGTATTAGCAGATATGCCGCCTCATTTTGCACTTTTCCTTTCAGTAGAGAATTGAAATGACGGTGAAGCAATCAATGTCTATGTAGAAAAGGTATCAGACAGCTATCAATTCGGCCCATGGATGTGGAGAAAATAATGTTATCCACTTATCCTTCCGCCACTTCACCAATTATTGTTGTTTCTTTGAGTTAGAAATCTTTGCAGTAGCATCAGACTTCAATTTGCACCCAAATGAGAGGATTTTCAGGACTAGATTATCTATCTCTTCCTCGTTTTTCTCATAAACAGCAAAAGAAACAAAGGTGAGGGGTAGTCCTGCAAAAAAAAAAAAAAAAAAAAAGGCAAAACCTGACATGAGATAGGACTTTATTGCAGCAGTTCTGGTATGGATGAAGCATTTACACAAAACAGCAAATTAATAATTTTCACAATCCTTAAAACACAGGATATTTCAGCTCCCAACTCCATACACATAGTTAGTTGTTCATGCATGCTCTAGAATCACAATATACGGACACACATAACATACCTATCACAAAAACATTATGCAGTGAAACCGCTCCAAGGATACTGAGAAGCAATAATGATAGGGCAACCTGTTTAAATAGCAAAAAGACTCTCTAATAAATATAACAGATTCAGGGAAAAAACAAAGAGGCATTAATCTCATCAAATTTATTTGACAGCAAAAGTCCAACCAATTACCTTGAAGAAAAGAAAAGAGTCTTTTCCTTTACAAAGTGTTTTTAAATCACTAACAGCAGAGTTCCACATAGATGCCATGGCCAGAGCAACATGGCGAGATGCAGCTTCCGTGACGTAGAACTTCGACTCAGGAATTTTTTCTATTTTATACCCCAATCTGCAACAAACATATAATATAAAATGAGCATGTAGATAAAATTTGCTGCTATGCAAATCGCCCCTATGTATATAAAATTTTCAGATGATTTCTGCATAACCCAGGCAGATAACTCGGGCAGCAGGTCTGCGACCAATGAACACATATTACTATTTAGTGCACCCAGTTGGTGAAGGTTAGCAACCATAGATTGACATGCATAAAGGAAAGAAAAGAAAAGTGGGGTATGTACATTTTCTGAGGTAGTTTTCCATGGACAAAAAGGAAGACTGACGCCACCAATAGTAGCTTCGAAACTGAAGCTATGAATGTAGACCCAGTTACTATGAAATTGAAGTAAAATGCAGCCAAGATCAATATTACTGAGAGTGTATGCTTTTTATCTCTCCACAGCAGCGTGTCTGCAACTGCAAGTGTCGCTGTCAGTAATTAGGGGTATAAAATGCATGCTGTTTCCAAGTCAATTACTTATGCCAGGCTGTGATATGGGTTGTATCAAATTGAAAACATAAACTACAAAAAATAGAATCTATCCGGAAAAGAAAAAGATCTAGTAAAAAGAAAAAGACTAATACCTTTTCCCTTGCCAAGAAGTAATTCAGCTTTAGATGGCTGATCCCTTTTTGTTTGAACATCAGCCCTCAAATATGGGTATGAATCAATAGTTCTTCTAAGGCCCTCCTGTAGATAAAACATTGAGTTGGAATCATCGAAACAAATAATCACATATACACTAAAACATCCAGTGGGGCCACATTTTCGGGCTTCACTCCCTATATGAGTATGGCTCAGGCAACAACATTTGCATTACATAGTTACTAAAGTAAATCGCATGTCAAACAAAATCAAGATTAACTACTGGTCTTGGTTGGGTGGGCGTGGCTGTATTTTCTATAGCATAAGCAAGCATTTGCAACAATCTAATAAAATTGACCAACCAAGGGTGTGTTTGTATCATGGCTCAGCTCAATTAAGCACTGATCAAGTCTAGATAATCAGATGGCATTAAGTGATAGAAGAACTTGACTGAAGTGGTAAGACATCTACAACCCCTATATCAAAGTAGTTTCTAGCAAAAGATATCTAGTTAACTCATCAAATATAGTGAACCTGTAGTGGCACAATAGGTGTGTAGCCAAGAAGCTCATTTGCTTTAGAACAACTAAAGGTTCTGGTGATAGAGAGAAGACGGATTCTTGAAGGTGTCAACTGTGGCACCTTCATTCCATAAGGTGCAAAAAACTTATACATAAACTCCACCATATGTGCAATTGGCATCATAACTGAGGCAGGAATTTTAATTTTTGGCCTGCATAAACAAGAAGGGCACAGAGTAAGGTACCATTCGTCGCTTATACAAAACTCTAATAACAGAGTGTAAGAATCTAGACATGCTAAATATGGAAACCACTGGTTCTTTTACCAACAAAGAATTTACCCTAAAAGCAGTTCATGTGGATGGGTTTATTGAAAGAGGCGTAATCGACACATATACAAGAATCATGGACAATAACCAACAAGTCAAAAAATGGAAGAAACTTTATCTTATTGTGAACTCAGTGACGAAACCAATATGAGAACCCTGAAGCTAGGCTGGACACCAGACAAACAGTCCATCTAAAGAGTAAAACTGAGGTAAGAGGTTGCCCAATTATCTTTGCTAATTTTACGGTAATAATAGAGCATTGTAGGACAAATTCCAGGATTTCTATTAACATGATCAAGTAGACTCCAAAACTTACTCGAGCTTTGGAGACACTACAACATAAATAAAGGGAATAACATTTAAATAACTGCTTGCAGGGGGGTGAAACTTGTTCTCACAAAATACATGTAGACAAGCTTTGAAACAAAAGAATACCTTTCATAGCCAAGACCTTCAAGAATGAGAGACATAAACTCCCAAAATTTGATTGGTTCCGAGTTGGTAATGAAATATGCCTGCAAACATGATGGTAATTGAAACCATGTCAATGAAGCTTCCATTAGGCCACATCAAACCAGTCTAATGCACATATCTATTTATGAAATCAAGTGAGCGAGCTACAGTGAAAGCTGGAAGGACTAAATAATGGATGTATTTGAGTTACATCCTTGTCAGAAGTCCAGTTAAATTTAAATACAATGAAGAATCCAGCTAGATCACTACTTTGAGGACATGCACAGGCATGCGATTTATTACAGGACAGGGAACCATACTCAATAGAGTCAATACTGCAAAAATTATCTAATCTTTGCATTTTAATAGTATATATGGATATTCCACCCCCCATTTATAAGAAACGTTACCATTGACAGTTGAGAAGAACTGCAAGCTCTTGAATTGAGATGCAGGTATACAAAAGAGACAGTAGCAGAAATAAGGCACAGGCAACCTGAGGAAGCAGTGCCAAGTAATGTGAAACAATGAACCTTCAGGGTGCAGAGGAACTAGGAGCATACAAGTGATCACTGACAAAAGTTGTAGATAATGTCGAAAAGAATCTTTCCAGATTTATGTGTGTGCTGTCATCTGAGACAAACTAAAGATATTCGAAAACAATTCTTGAAACCATGAGGCAAGCATCAAGTAGAAGATGCGAAGATCAGAATTCACTAGCCAAAATATGAGCCCAATAACCCAAATTGGTTTGAATAAGCCCCAAGTGCTTCCGGAATGGCGAAGTAATACCAAGCATAGGTAAGATGCATGGAAAGAAGAACTCAAATGAGAACCACAACTACCTTAAATACAACAATATAGTGGTTCGACACACTGCATAAGCATTCAACTGGAAATATATGCATTTTAGGCTGATTTTGCAGTCATAATAAAATGTTACCTGCCCAGCAGCTTTTTCTGCAACTGTCCCTTCAGATGCCAAAGCTCGCTCGGCACAAACATGAGCATGTGCAACATTCTCAACATAGGTAAAATCATACATGTTGTTGCCGTCTCCGATGATGAACTGAACATTCAAAAATCAAAGGAGTTAAATATTTTGAATATAAATTTCAAAATCAACTAAATGTTATCCTGAATTGATGGGAATCAAAAATACCAAAAATTATAGAATATGACGGCAATAGAAAAAATAAAGAAGAAAAGAGGAACTCTAGCAACATGTGAATAATAATAATATTACAAACACTTCATGAGGAAAAAAATCCCTGTTGTCAAACAGAAGCAAAATAAAAAATGTAAATCAAATTCCAGGTAACAGGGTTTCGTAGAGTTCATTTCACCAGTCTCATGCATAATAATTACTAGACTTCTAGTTGTAATAATATAGAAGCAGGGATTAACAACTCAATAGAACGAGTAATAGCCAATCTTATTAATTACCTTAGATTTCCCAGACCTTGCTGCAGAAATTAATGATGGGACAAGCAACTTATCACCAGGGCCAAAAATGCTGCTAGGTCGAATGCAGCATGTTAGAAGGCCATTTGAATCATTTGACTTGATAACTAGGGCCTCTCCTTCAGCTTTTGTGGCAGAGTATGAATCATTGTGCTGAAATTTTTAAACAAGGAAAGATCTAGAGATTTAGATATGATTTCGCAGACTATGACCGATAACCTAGATGAAGACACATCAAAGTTTTGTTTTCACATTCTACCTCTAGCAGAATTAGCTAAGAAGAGAACTACAACTTCTTTTAGTTTACAGCATATAGCTACAAAAGAAGAACCATGAAAAAATAAAGTAAAATTTTACAAAAAAAAAAAAACATTCTACGTAGAAGATATAGAAATCTTAAAATTGAAGGATCCTCTCAAATTATATAACTCAAAAATACTAAAACCTGGATGGAAATAATATTTCTACCCCAACAATATCATTTAAATATGAGCCTGAAAAAGGTTTAGTTTAGAATTTATCCCGTATAATACCTTAGCAGGATAAGGTAACGATTCATCTGCATTGGATATTCCATGAACTCCATCAAAGACCACGCTTGGAGAGCTGGTATATATAAGTCTTTTTACTTTTAGCTCAATGCATGCATCGATAATGTTTTGGGTTCCTGTAATCCATAGGTACTAGTCACTACATAGCAATAAAAACTTAAAACAATAGTTTTAGGTGAAGAAAAGAAGATGGACAACAAGTTCAGGAACATAGAAAAGGAAACACATGCAACTTTCTTGGATCCGGAAGGCCACCCAAACCTAACCTTGTACATTGACAGAATAATGTAGCTGATGATTATTAATGGAGGAATCAGGAGCGGCCATATGAAAGACAACTTCAGCTCCTTGGCAAGCTGCAATGAAAACGGTCGTATAGTGTGTTAAATACCTTCACTAAAATTAAAATGACTCCAACCATTAAGTTAAACAGCATTGTAAGCTCAATTTCTTCTAATTAAGCAGATATCAGCATTTCAAAAGTACTCCCTTGCAGCATTGAGCGCAAATTATTTCAATATATTTCATCATTTACAAACCCAAACCCAAAAGTGATCCATAACATAATTTGAGCATTACTCTCTACTCTTTCCTGCCTTTATTTCTTTCGTTTTCACCCACCCACATATGCGACTTCTAGATGCATTACCATCATATTTTTGCTGTCTTTAGTACTTTCTTTTTCACCCCACGGCCAATAGTGACTCAGTGAGGAAAAAAGGCTTTTACATAGTGCAGAATAAAAAAGTGCTAATTACACCTATGGATTGTACGCCGAAATCTCCAAATAAGTAACCATGTGCATTCAGTCTGTGGAACTGACAAACAGACCAAGCACCTCCAAAATATGATAGATGGTGCTGGATTGAGCTCAGTATAATCAACCAATCAAATTAGTACTCAACACTATTCCTTGTTTATCGAAACTTTAAATCCGTTCAAAGTTTGATTTTGCGATGTGATAATAAATTGTCAATTAGGTCGAAAATTGCCAAACTATTAGAACTCACTTCTATCCTGCGTGGTTTAAATCTTGTCCAATAGGTTCGTTAAATTGGCAGGCGACGTTCTAATTGATGTTAAGCTGTATAAAACATTTAAACAAAGCTGAATGCTACTTTTACATCACACAGGCAATGCAAGTAAAAACAAGTGAACTACGCAACCACATTACTATGCACTTGACATTATTCAGAAAAGCTGGAGAAAGTAAAAAATAAAAAAATTAACCCTCACTCGGAAAGCAAATGCCGGAAAAAGTACCTTTAAGCACTTGCGATTTGTCACGAAGATCTGCGGACACGTATTGAGCGCGGCCGGACTTCAGAGCTTCGCCGAGAACCCCATTCTCCTCGTCAACGTCAAGCTTGATTGTAGGGCCCAAATCTGTTATACGTACCGAAAACATTCCGTATTTGATGAGCATCACCACCAGATGCCGCGCCGCGAATCCTCTGCCGCCGGTCACCACGCACCACCGCTCTTCCCCACCCATTTTTCCGGTGTTGAAGACTTCGGCGATGTAAAATGAGGCTAGAGCGACGTCGTATCAGCTACAAATAGCAGGGTGGAAACTGTAAGCTGCCAAGCCAACTATGGAATGAAGGAGAAGTGGGTGGAAGTGATGAGATTAGTGTAATACTAATTGATTGTCGATATTATATGGAAATTGGAGAGAGTTCGTTCCAGTGCAACTGGTGTACATACAATTTGGGTCGGGTTTGGGTTGATTCGGATTCAGTGCATTTTTATTTATTTATTTTTTTAATTTTATTTTTTCGCTTCAGGTTGTTACCTTTATGTTATATGCTTGTTACTTTTGTGTTATATAAATGTGACCTTTATGTATAAATGTAATGACCTTTATATACTCTAACTTAGAAAAAAATGAAGAATTTTAGCAAAATTTGTACATATTTACGTTTATGTAATATTAGCTGCACATATATTCATCCTTAAAATGCACTGAATTTTGAAAATTTCAAATTTTTTTTCAAAGTTATGAATTATAAAGGTCATAATATTTGTACATAAAGGTCACAAGAATTGTACATAAAGGTTACAACAATACAACATAAAGGTCTTAATTTGAAGCGAAAAAACGTGAAAATCTTCATTTTTTCCTAAGTTACTAAATATAAAGGTCATAACATTTATATATAAATGTCATACTTATATAACGTAAATGTCACATCCTTACAACATAAAGGTAACAGCCTGAAGCAAAAAAAAAAGAAAAAAAAAAGAAAATCCAAGTGCGCGGATTCAGGTCGGATCGCCCCAATTACACCAATCCAAATCCGTGCACCTGGTGCACATGAGCATTTGCCAATTGAAGATTGTCAAGGAATTAACAATTTCAATGTTAATGTGCACCACCATCCACTAGTTGTTTATAAAATGCAGATTATCAGTACTGACTATATAAGTTTTCTTGTTATTGACTTCCCATCTAATTTACTTAAATATTTAAAAAAACATTTAATTAAGGTAAAAATTTATGTGCACCGATTTTGCTAAATCCATTAGTTTATATAATTCAATCCGATCCGCGCACCAAAAAAAAACGCTTACACATTCGTCTTACGCGCTCCCACGTGTCGGAATTGGATCCTCTATTCCAAGATCGTGTTTCATCTTATATTTCATTATTTTAATTAGATGACAAGTGTACATTGGTGATGTCATCTTTTACACGTGTCGTATGGGGATTATATTGGAACACCAAATGAAACACAGTTTGGAATAGAGGATCCTGATTGCCACGCGTCTGGTGGATGTGTTAAAATCACCCAAATTCGCTCATAGGTGTTCTACATTTATGTTCTGTTCAGAAGCATCTTGTATTATGTTAGTCGTACATTTAAAGTCATTAGTCGTACCTTAGCAGTTTTTGGAACAAACATTTTATACCTTTTGTGTATTTTAGTTATGTTAGTCATACATTGTAGTTATGTAATTGTACATTTATATAATTCATAAAAAGCATGATAATGTTGATATAAATGCATAAATAATATCATATAAATGTATAAGTAGTATCATATAAAGTTATACATGTATAAATTGTGTCGAAATTAAAGGTTATTTTTAAGTTAAAATATTACATAAAGATATGATATTTGTATATACTAGTAGTGCACCCGCACGGTGCACAGCTTGTTATATTATCTAATAATTTTTATTGTTGATGATATAGTATAATGATATATTGTTTAAGAATCAAATTTATATTGTTTTTAATGTCTATATTAATAAAAATGTTTAATATATTCAACTTATATAAATAATTGTATTTGATAAACTTTTCACATTTTCCCCTCATCTTTATTTTTCCTCCTCTTTAAATATATCTAAAAATGCTAACCCCTTATCCTTCACTTGTCTTTCTCTAAAGTAGCTGTATAATTTTTTTCTATTAAAATGCTAAATTTTATTTTTTTTAATGCAATTACTTATCAAAAGATTTAGATAATGAAAATGGCAATCAAATTAATATTGTTGATATCTCATTATATCTGAAAAATCTTTCATCCTACTTTTTCTTCTTAAATTCATCATCAATATTTATTCTTTTTTTGATATTTCTAACTTTCATTTCATGTTACCCTCATTCTCATTAAGTGAGAATGGTTATATATGCATTACTTATAGAGTATAATGACTATCATCTAGATTTTTCTTCTTATTTCAATCACTAATTTTTATTCTTCTTTTGATATTTATAACCTCCATTTGGTGCTATTTGTCCTCATAGAATGAGATTTATTATATTGCTTATATAATACAATAACTCTCATGTCAAATTTTCTTATTCTTTTGATATGTCTAGCCTCCATTTCATCTAAGTTCATTCTCATTAAATGATTTGTTGTATATACATTGTCTATATGGGAAAATAACTTTCGTCTCAATTTTTCTTCTTATTTCCCACACCAATTTTTTTTTTCTGTTAATATTTCAACCCTCCGTTATTTTTCTTCTTGTTTCGATATTTATAACCCCCATTTCAAAAAGTTAGTTCATCCTCATTTAGTGAGAATTTCATCTTCATTTCATCCATTGCTTATATAGAAGTAGAAAATGGCTTGTAGAGGAATCCTAATTCCAATGGCTTGTATAGGAAGCCTAATTTGAGTGGCTTAAGATGAAAAATTGATTCAAAATTATTAAATTAATGAGTAACACTTGTGTGCCCCGGGGGTAGGGTTGTAAACGAATCGAATTGAATCGAATACGATTCGATTCGATTCGATTCGTTTAACTATTCGAATATTCGTATTCGTATTCGTTTATTATTCAAATAACAAATGCGATTCTTATTCGATTCGTTTATCATATTCGAATATAAATACGAATATTCGAATATTCGTATTTGAAAGTTTTAAACTTAAAATTTCAAAAAAAAATCAAATATATATTTTTTTCTCAAATTAATATGCCTACATAGTACTTAAATAAACAATAAAATAGTACTTGAATGAGAGATGAGAGGGATAGGGTTTTAAGTTTTAGATACATAGGAATTATTATCACTTTTTACATACTTAGGCAATTTTTAGGAATTATTTCACTGTAATTATATAATACTAATACTTAGACATTACTTATAAATATGTGGAATTCAATTTATGAGTATATATATAATATATATATATATATAAATAACTTACACACATATATATATATATTATAATATTTATAATTATTCGAATATATTCGTGAATACTCGAATCGAATACCGCCATATTCTTATTCGGATTCTTATTTATATTTTTCGAATTCGAATCACTATATTCGAATTTGAATACCGAATCGAATCAAAAAATTCGATTCTTTTATAACCCTACCCGGGGGCACGGTGCCCCAAAATTAATCATCATACGGTATTAAATATATACTCTACAGGTATCATGTATATACTCTTTATGTATCACATGTATACTCTTATATGTATATGATACCTGTAGAGTATATTTATAACACCAAGAAACATAACACCTATAGAATATATTTATAACACCCGAAGAGCATATATATAACACCTAGATCTATGCCCTTATGTGCCCCAGATGTATATAAGTTTTTGCCTAAATTAATTTAGAAAAACCAAAATAAAATTTAAAAAAATACACAAATTGATGTGACATTTTTAGGATGGAAAGTGACAAATTTATATATTTGCCAACATTTTTTATTATTATGTATATATAGGCATAAATATATAGATATAAATAGATTTTAGATTGGTACACAACCTTTATTATTATTAATTTTAATTTCAAATTAATTATAATGTTTGGTATTTTTATAATAGTTTTCAAACTTTTAAACATTTTATAGCCCTTTAGATTAAAACCTATTTTCCACGTTTATATATCTATCAACATTATAATCAAATTTAAACTTAGCTTGATTTTTTACAATGTTTAAATTTCATTATTTTCAAAATTGAATTATATCATTAAGATATAGTTATATCATTTAAAATAGCTTATTGTATTTCATCTTTACTCATATATGTAAAATTGAATTAAGATAACTTATTATATAATAGTGTGTGTATATATATATGTATGTATGTGTGTGTGAATATATAATATATATATATATATATATGAGACTTGTTTTAGAAGATACCTAACAGTTATTTAGTTTTTTTTTCTCTTTGTTTTCTATTGGTTGACTGATTTGGAAGGAAAATGACAAATTTGAAATTTTCTCTAACTTACTTGCTTTTAGTATAACTAGAATTATACCCGTGCGATGCACAGTTTGTAATTTAATTTATTAATTTTAAAATTTTTAATAATATAATGTGATAGTATTATCGTAACCTAAATTACATATTAATAAGAATTTAGACATTTTATCTCTACTGTTTCTCATTTTAAATATTATTATATTTTTAAAATGTAAATAATAATATATAAATTTATATTTTTGTTGAACAATGAATTATAAAATCTATATTTGTTTGAAGTTATTAAAAATGACACCAATTTTATACACTAATCAATTTTGTAAAAAAAAAAAAAAAATTTAGTAATGAGAAACATTTATTGTGTTATGGATGTTAAACAATAATTGATATTAAAAAAACATTTTAACTCCTAAAGATATGTTATGCATGTTGCAGTTTATAATATAGACATAAGTGTCATGATAAATATATTATTGTATTTTTTGATGCATGCTTAATAAGTGATTAATTTTATTGACAAAACTGCATACTCTCTAACGTTCACAATTATAATTTTTTGAAATTTTCGGTCTAACAAATAACTTAATTATTTATAGTTAATTAAAGAAAAGATATAAATACTTTAATATATTTCTATATATATTCAAATAACGTAGATAACTGAATATTGAACTCACTTAAATTGACAAATAAACCAAACAATTATATAAAAATATTTTTCATTATAATTAATTTTTCCAAAAGTCTAAAACTTTGTGTTTTAAATTTTTTTTATTTCCTAATCTTTGTTTAATTTAGCCATTTGTTTTTGTATTTCTAATTGTGTTAAATATAATTATGCACAACAATTTAAATATCAAATTTATACATTGTTATTTTTTATGATGCAATGTAAATTAACAAATTAGAATTCTTAAAAAATGATAAATCTAATATCATGCATTAACAACAAATTTTAGATGAAGAAAATATTTAATTTGAAATTATGATTTGTTAAAAAATCTATGTCCCTAAAACTGTCTCATGGTCTCATTAAAATTAAAATTAAAAATTTAAAACTACAATAAACAAATTATAATAAAAACGATAAAACTAATCAACCATATATTAAACATAAATTCTAAATGAAAAATCATTTAATTTGAAATCATGATTTCTTATTTAATATGCATTAAGTATACATTCATTCACTTATACCCCACTTGTTATCAAAATTGTGAATACAAAATAAAATGAACAATTAAATTCTAGATACAAAAATTATAAATTTTTTATATATCATAGATTATAACAAAATTTTAAATAAAAGAATGATTTAATTTAAAGAATGTGATTTATATAAATATAAAAAAGACAAAAATAATTTACATAGCCTATCAATAGGCTATAGCCCAACCTAGTGGATCCTACAATCCTTAAAAGTATAAATATTTTTATTTTTGAATTTTTTATTATTGTAACTAAATTCTTTCCAATTATAGTATGTAAATTTAGGAGGGAAAATTAGTTATGCTATTTTTATTGAAGGTCTTCTTTTTATATATATATATAGATAGATAAGTATAACTAAATATAACATAAATGTACAGTACAACTAACATAACATAAAAGTATGACTAACATATTATAAAAATTAGCAATTTTTTTAAGTTAAAGTATTGCACTCAGAGTATGAAATCTGAATATAGAAATATAACTAATATAACATAAAAATATGACTAACATAATATAAAAATATGATCAACATAACATAAAAGATTACGAAAAAGAATTCACGTGAGAAAAAAAAAGAGGTATGAATTGAAGCAGCCCGAATCCGAACCGATGACATGAATCTCAAACCTTCTCAAAAAACACAAAAACTCGTGTGAGACGGTCTCACGGATAATTTCCGTGAGATGAATCATTTTTTATCCATGAATCAAACTCATATCCATTAAGTTATAAGTGAATTTGAAAATTTGGGTTGTAAGTCAACCTGTCTCACGTAACATGATGCGCGAAATGATCTCACACAAAACTCGCTTCTCAAAAAATATGGTGCAGGAACTCATGAAATATATAATTTGTGAAAAAAAAAAAACCCACTTTATAGACATGGTAATCGATGTTTAAATAAAAATTCAAAATAAGATATTAAGTGAATTATATTTTGAAATGTGAATTTACAAATGAAATATATTATATATCAGAGTGGATAAATATTAGATATAATTATTGTGAAATTTCAATTTTAAATACCCAAAATAATTTCCCTCCATATCCAATCCATTGTCCATCCAGCTTCCGCTTAAATTTAAAAATAAATATAAATGAGTAGCACGGTAGTCGGTAGCACCTCTCAAGTCAAGAAAGACCACCAGTAGTTCCTAGCTTCCACACCTTCAAGCTCCTCATCAATGGCGCCCAAATCCAGATCAAAATCTAACATTATCGCCTCATCTTCTTCACAGTTTCTTACCCCCGTCGTAGACGACGATGATTTCCAAGAACAACCTTCTTCCTCTTTCTCCACCACTCCCAGAACCGGCTCACTTCCGCCCCTCAAACCGCGTAACCCAACCTCTATTCGCCAATCCAAAAGGCAGAAAAACCAAAAAGCCATGTATCCTGGAAAGGAGAATTGCTTCGTCGATGAAATAGAACTAGATTTGGGTGGTGGGTTGGAGTCAATTGAACCAACCCTCGAGATATTGAAGCCCAAAGGGGTCAGTGATGATTCGTATACTAATAATTTGGTAGATTCAGAGTCTTTAGAGCCAATTATTGAAGAGGAGAAAGGCGGTTCCGATGAAGAGTTTTATGATGGAAGCGCACGACTCGAAGTGTTGCTCAAGCTGTGCGCAGACGCCAATGAGCGGGGTACTCATAATGCTAGGGATGATTCTGATGGGAAATGTGAGGCTGTGGTTTCTTGTCCTCTCTGCGGGACCGATATATCCGGGTTGAGTGATGATCGAAAGCAGATTCATATTAATGTGTGCCTCGACTCAATGGATGATCGATCTGATGTAAAAGTTTCCATCTATTTCTTGATTTTATGCAACTATTTTTGAATACGATTGCTATTTGCATTGTAGTTTTGTGCAGAAGTAGGAAAATCTTGATGTGATCAGGTGGCTGATAAATGCTGTTTAGTGTTATATAATACTAATTCATTACTTTGTCACTCTAAACTCTAAAGAGCAAGGTCCAAGGAGGAAAAAATGATTGCAGGTTTTTGGATTTTAAACATGAATCCAACAGATTCCCACCTGGATTGCGTGATTTTCTGCAGTGAAGTCCAAAAGCTGCCACTATAATAAGAATTTCTTTTTGGGGTGGGTGGTGGTGGTGGTGGTTTAGGGAATTTAATAGGATGATTTAAATCGATGGAAAACTAAGCACTTGGCCCAAAACATTAAGTGGATTTTTAACAACAAGATTTGAAATCATTGTCCTCCCTGAAATCGAATAAGTTTTTTGTAAATATATTTTTAGCTAAATATTAAGCATAACGTATTTCAGGTGGCTGCTGCTAGTAATGATGGCACAAGTTCTAATCAATGTAATGGGCAAGTTTTTGATGGTTCTCCACTAAAATCTGCTACGAAGGCTGTGTATGTATCTTCAGTTGTAGAGTGGCTATCCAACTTGGGCCTTGGAAAATATGAAGAAATATTTGTAAGACAAGAGATTGACTGGGATGCATTGCAATGGCTGACAGAAGAGGTGTGCATCGTTTCTCTTATATAACTATTAGCATTGTTGTGATGCTATGCATTTTTGAAGCTTCTTGGATAACCATGCAATTTAAGCCTTGCTGCTACACTGCTGCCTTGTGTGCTTCACTGTAGATTTGAATTTTATATGGCTATTGAACTTGTGAAAAGGATACATGTATTCAGTAGAATATATGGGATCCAATTGCTTCTTGGACTTATATTTAATTTATTATTTATAATAGAAAATATAAAAAATTCATCAGATGCTATTAGTCCACAAAAAAGTATTTAAATTGAAGTAATTTTGCAGTGTTGGAGATGGTCATTAGGCTTTCTCTGAATATATGTTTGCTTGCAAGAATTTGTACAAACCACCAATTAAAATTACAGAACCGTAGTAGGTCTATTATAAATCTTTTGCTCTCTTTGGAGATGGGCTCTGCAAAATGAGTGGTAATATATCATGCATGGATATCATAAATGCATTTGAATTTTGAAGTCCTAAGCTTCAAATTGACAGAGTCTCAGAGTACTTGAGTACAGAATTCCTATTCAATAGGAATTCATTTACTTCTTTCTTAGGAATTGACTCTCAATATGATGACTTCTGAAACAACCTTGTTTCTTTATTAGTGGTTCAAAACTGTGGAGATGCCTCCCTATATGCATCTACATTCTACACACGTGCACACACATATCTGTGTCATGATCAAATAATCTAAGTATGATTGAAAAGTTAATTCTGGATAGAGAATGGTTTGACTGCAATATGCAATATCTGGTCCCTATTATGCCCTGTGTAATAGGTGCTCTCAGGCTTGCATAATCTGTACCTCTCGCGGGATCCTTATTTAATCATTTAACAATAATTTGGGTGGATCTCTGAATGTTTTCTGGCAGGATCTATGTAGCATTGGCATTACAGCGCTTGGTCCCAGAAAAAAAATTCTTCATGCTCTTGCAGAGCTAAAAAGCGAGTCGACCAGGGTGGTGGAAGCAAAGACAGATGCCTCTAAAAGTGTAGCATATGAGACTAAACTAGAAACAAAAAAGTTAATAACCGATTACTTTTCAGGTCCTCCCTCTGAAAGAAAAAGAGGTGGCATTGCTGCTAAAGGACAAAGTAGTGCCAGGAGAAGTCAGGAAAATACTAACCACAGGAGCACCGGAAAAAAAGAGTCAAAAGACCGCTTCAGGAATGGAAAACATAAAGATGCCCCTTTGTGGTGTAGCATACCAGGAACACCGTTTCGAGTGGTAAACTTTCCTTTCGACATGATAATCCTGCATTCTTTTGATTATCACTAATTACCAACTTCATGATCGTGTGATCAATCTTGCGCCAGTTAATATATTATGTATATCTCAACCTTTCTTGTAGTTTATGGAAATAAATACTACCCTTTTCACTTTATTGGTCAATTATCAATGTTCATTTGCTCTAAGAATTCTAGTTTGCATTCTCATAATACCTCTGCATGTGTATCAACCTTGATGAAAGAATTTTGTGTAGTTTCCATCAGGCATCAGAAGCTCAAAGTACTTTAGATGCTCCTATATTATCAATTCCTTATAAACTATTTGAAAATCTGATGCCCCAATGTATGATCCAGTCTCTTGGAGCATTTCAGTAACTGATATCCAAGATTTTAAGTGTATTGATGGATTATGTTTTTTCATAAATACCAACTCTTGTATATTCAAAGGTGTAGTGTTTTCTGTTCGTGATATATGATAAATTCTATAATTAGTTTTTTTTGTTTTTTGTTTGCAGGATGCTTTTAAACATCTAAGAAGAGATTGTTCTCACTGGTTTCTCACTCACTTTCATTTTGATCGTAAGTCTGATGGAATAACAATCAAGAACTATTTATAGGATGAAACAATCTCAGATACCTTTAGTATGACATTCAAATGGAAGTAAAAAACTGAACATTTATATTGCACTGCTCTCTGCAGATTATCAAGGACTTACCAAGTCTTTCAGTCATGGGATGATATATTGTTCCTCAATTACAGCAAAGCTAATCAATCTAAAAATTGGAATCCCATGGGACAAAATTCAAGTTTTGCCTCTCAACCAAAAGATCAATATTGCAGGGACAGATGTGACATGCTTTGATGCAAACCACTGCCCTGGTGCAATCATAATCTTATTCGAACCACCCAATGGTAAGGTGTGTATCACACTTGATGGATCACTTCAATTTTATAAAATATTGGTGGTTGTATCTAATACATATAATGTTCATTTTTTCAGCCTGTATTACACACTGGAGATTTCCGATTCTGCGAGGAAATGACAGAACTGTCCATTTTGCAAGCTTGTCCTATCCACACTCTTATCCTTGACACAACCTACTGTAATCCCCAGGTAATAGGCACTGAAAGCAACACAAGAAGTTAATTCAAATTTAATAATAGTATAGATTATGGGATAAGAACTTTTTCTTGTTTTGTTCATGTTAAAGTGGTCCTATAGCTGCTAGTAACCTTCTTCTCCATGCAATTCTTTTATTTTTTTAATAGAACTGGTGAGTGAGTAATTGCTCGTTTCCCACTTTTTCAGTATGACTTTCCGAAACAGGAAGCCATAATCCAATTTGTTATTGATGCAATCCAAGCTGAAGCGTTTAACCCGAAAACTCTGTTCTTGATTGGCAGCTATACGATTGGTAGGTATTTTTTCTACAAGCTCAGAGAACATAGATACTTGTAAACCCCAATCCCTGTTCATGACTCTCCATATGGACTTGAGTATCTATAACCAGTAAGATTAGCTCTCCTAGATTTCTGAAATATTAAGCTTAATTTTCATTTGAGGACAGGAAAAGAGAGGGTGTTTGTAGAGGTTGCAAGAACTCTCCGCAAGAAAATCTAC
The DNA here is from genome assembly GCA_005771605.1 of Scutellaria baicalensis. NCBI lineage: Eukaryota > Viridiplantae > Streptophyta > Magnoliopsida > Lamiales > Lamiaceae > Scutellaria > Scutellaria baicalensis. Next base: position 22,995,231 of record CM016726.1, read on the forward strand.
GTCACATCAGCAAAACTACGTATCTTGGAATGTCTAGGTTTCCCAAAGGAAGACATGCAATGGTTTACGTCAAATGAACACGACAGCCATATTCACGTTGTTCCCATGTGGACCATCGCTAGTTTCAAGCGGCTGAATCATATCTCTAACAAGTACATGGTAACTGAACAATATTTTCTCAAGTTCTAATGCAAATATTTGTTGGATATTAAAAACATCAGCTTGTTTGCCTTTGCAAATTTTCCGATCATTGATTATTCTCTTGAATTTTTCTGAACAGGGTAGATTTAGCCTGATAGTAACTTTCTCACCAACTGGTTGGTCATTTGCAAAAGGAAAGAAATCCACAGGAAGAAGGTGGCAAAAGGGAACCATTATAAGGTGAAATTGCCAATCCATGCATCATGAAAAACGAGCTGTTTAGTTTCTATCTCTTAAAATCAGTGGAAAAGAATGTTTTCATGAGTGAGTTTCACGAATGATGATTATCCTTGTTCCAGGTACGAGGTTCCGTACAGCGAGCATAGCAGCTTCACAGAGTTGAAGGAGTTTGTTAAGTTCATTTCTCCGGTGAATATCATCCCAAGTGTGAATAATCACGGACCAGATTCTCAGAACACAATGGTCTCCCAACTTTTGGCTTAGGCAATGGATGATATCAGAGCACAACAAATCTTCCCAAATTACCCTTCACTCTCAATCAACCGTAAGCAATAAACCTTAACCTTAACCTTAACCTATATCTGTTATTGCTCAACTTACATTCTTTAACCATGCATGCCAGATATAAGTGGTGATTAATCCTATACATTTGAAAGACATTATGTTTTACAGTTGTTCCATTCCCTTCCATCAACTGTATATTGTCCAATGTTTCATGTCAGATCATCTCACCCAAGCTAAATCATATACAAGTACGCGTGTCCCTTTTATGCTTCATCGTACTTATGTGTACCTTAGGAATATATGATGGAACAGAGAACGGCGGTGGATCTGACCGTTGACCGGGGGATGTTATTCATATGGATCTTACCTAATTTTAAATAATCAATGACAACAACCCCGTTTTTGTCCCATGAATCTGAACATTGACATGAAAATGATGTTTATCTCATGTAATTTATGTCAAGTCAATAAAGCAGCATTTTACCACCTTTTCTCCATGTGCTTTTTTTTTTTTTATTTGGCGTCATGATTAATCAGTTGGGCTTATCCAATTCCCCTTTCTTGACTTCATAGATCTAATTTTGTGATTCACTTTTGAATCTAATTAGAAATTGGAGACAATTGAAATTGAATAAATAATATGTTTGGGGTTGGTTAGAAAAGAAAAGTAGTACCATATGTTATCAAAGTTGAGGAATGATGATGCCAAGGGACACACGTGGAAGTTTATTGTAATAGGAGTACTACTTTATAAAGATTCTCTTTATATAAAAATATAGGTTCACATCTACGTTCCTTTAATAGGCCGGTCCTTACAAATCACCTATATACATTTTTATTTACTCAATGTTTTGACATTTCACCTCATTTAAATAATTGAAATTGTATGATGAATCTTGTTATATAAGAGTGTAAATTAATAATTCACTGTTAGGAATAAAAACGATTCATTTTATGGAAACACTTGTGAAACCATCTTTCAAGAATTTTTATATCTTACATGAGTTTTTGTGATAAAACCATATGAAAAGTAAATTGTAGTATTTGATTTTCTTTTAATAAAAAATTGATTTATTGGCGGATCACCTGCTACGATGAAATTGTTGTTTGTTTTCTAATTTTTAATCTTTTATCTTTCCATTTGTTACTATTTGACATTCAAACTACATTTATAAATGAATAAATTTCTAAAATAATAACAAACTATTGATAAGTAAAAGGCGTATCGATTCACCAATAGCATAAGAAAAAGCTATATATTAGTACCTTTTTATTTTAAAAGATAAAATAAATATATAATATTATTGTAATTACATACTTTCATATTTTTTAAAAATTAATTTACAACTGGCTGTGAAAAAAATAAATTCAATTTCAGGTAGAAACCATTCCAAGTTAGTGTTTCATCTTATATTCCATTATTTTTAATAGATGACAAATATACATTGATGATGTCATCTTTTACACGTGGAGTGTGGGAATTATTTTGGAACACCAGATAAAACACAGTTTGAAATAGAGAATCCTGGTTGAGAAACCATGTAAATAATAATTATCAATGCATAACATTAGATGGTAACTAATTAACAACATTATATTATTACGACCTGTTTGAGAGGATTATTGGAGAAATGAAATTTAAGAAGGCAAAGTAAACGTAGATGCATATATTTTTATTACTTAAAATGAATGAGTGTGAAATTAAATTTGGGTGACAGATAAATGTCATACCATATATGGAAATGTTGTCATGTTTTAGAACCTTAAATTAGAAACAAGCACTATTCCTTTTGAGGCTAAAAAAAGAAAGTCAATGAAACCTTAATTTGCCACATGATTCCATGGACAAATACGACCACTTACATAGTCAAACAACACACATATTACACACACAAACTGACATCTCTCTCCCTCCCTCCCTATATAGCTATCATATATACTGGTCAATGATATGTTAGATATGATTTGATACACAATAAGATTCAAATTCTCTTGATCTTGATGTTACTACTCTCTCATGGGGTTGCACATATATATACACACAATATGAAATTTTATTTTGGTTATAATTCTACATTATTGAAATTAGTTGCATATATTATTTCACATATGAGTGAGTGTCTAGAATTATAGTGACAGAATTGGGATAAGACGATAAGAATTGTGTGGAAAATTAGTCGAGGGGCCTGGCTATTCTATACATAACAATATAATGCAAGTGGCTGTGGCTGTGGCATTTTTATTCATTTGTCAATCACCATCTGCTTTTCTGCAACCGCTCCCTATCTAAATGCGTGTAGCTTTCAGGTGGGAACGTCTCATTGATTTTGTGACTGAGACGAATCAATTGAGAACCCACGTTTAATTATTCATCCAAGAAACTGTGAAAATTGCTCGAATTCATGGATAATAATGATTCGTTTTACAGAAATTAACATGAATTTGTGTGTGTATATATAGTTCAACACTCTGCTTAATTCATTTTTTAAAAAACTCATTTTCCATCCACTGATCACTTTTTATCACTACCAAAATTACTCCAAATTATGATTTTACTCTTTATTTTCTCTAAAGGTCCATTTGGATAGGTGGATTTGAGGAGATATTTAAAATTCATGGTAGTAAATCCATTGATGGTGTTTAAATGGATGTGAATTTGAAATTCATGGTTTTCATTTTAAGTTAATTTTGGAGTCATTTCTGGATTTCAAATCCACTCCAACTTAAGAGGATTTGAAATCCATTTATTTCAAATTCTAGATTTCAAATGACCCTATCCAAA